>JAJHZJ010000198.1:7201125-7787176 GCA_023548195.1 Bettongia penicillata ogilbyi | reverse complement strand
CATCCTAGAATATGACCATCTGAGGATTTCTGCCCAGCCTCACTTTAGGAGATTACAGTACTCTCTGCTTTTGCCTCTCTGTAAAATATAACTAGACTTTACATTTCCCCAAATCTTCTACTTTAACTTGTACATCTGTCTCCTCAGCAGAGGCAACAAGAGATCTATAAACTGAACTTTCCACCACACTTTTAAGACTTCTCAAAACTAGTTCTACTGGCCTTGAACTAGCTCTGCTCTCCAAATCCTCAGAAGAGCAAGTAGATTCCCCAGGACCTAC
The DNA here is from genome assembly GCA_023548195.1 of Bettongia penicillata ogilbyi. Classification (NCBI taxonomy): domain Eukaryota; kingdom Metazoa; phylum Chordata; class Mammalia; order Diprotodontia; family Potoroidae; genus Bettongia; species Bettongia penicillata. The sequence continues at coordinate 7,786,896 of JAJHZJ010000198.1, read as the reverse complement.
CCTATGCTGTCTGTGGCAGGTTACAAAAAAATCTCTAATTCTGAGAAGATAAAATACTTCTGGTCACACTTGAAGCCAAGACAAATAGAAAGTGTTTTATTCCTTGGACTTTTGTCTTGCCATTGGACTTTGATGACACTGGAAGAGAGAATGAGGCTGACGACTGAGCAACTCTACGTCAGTTAAATCCAATTCACAAGCCAGTCAAGTCACCACCTCATGATGTCATCAGTCCTCTTTGTAAATGAAGGACAAACAACAACGATCTTTGGCAATGCAGGGCTGTCATATTTTTGCCAGTGGTCTCTTCACTAGGTGACGGAAACATGAAAAAAAGTTCATGAAATTTCTGTAGACATCATTTTAATTCAACAGCTTATATTCATCTCAGGTATAGCTAACCTTGTACCTTCCTCTTTCAAATGCAAACTTACAGAAATAAGAATGATGATTTTTTTTTTATAAAAGGATGCTTTGCATTACAAATAGGGTTTTTGTTTTATAAATACACCCAAGTGCATACCTAGAATTCAGCTTCCCAAAATTTAGTCTTAAAATTTTTCAGTAATAGGACATTTTAGCCAGTCAGTAATAGGATATAACAAGGTGTACCTGTACTTCGTTCAGTTTATCTTTCACACAGCACACACTTGCTTTTGATTCTTTGTCCTCACATTTGTCCTTCCTCCAGCATGAAACGCTGTTTCCTCACTCTTTTCAAACTATGACCTCCTCATTAACAATTCATATCTCCCAAAAAGCTCCCACGGTTTCTAACCCTATTACAATCCTTCCAGGGACCTCTATGAAATGCTAACATCTGCCCAGCCTCTCTGTGACTTGGCAGGAGGGACCAAGTCACAGAAGGAGAAAGTTCAAGTCTTTAAAAATAATTGTTCCCTCTATTGTCCCCCACACTCCTGCCATACACAATCCTCTTCACCTCTGCTTCGTGGAATCCTTAATTTCCTTCAGGCACAGTTCTATAGCCTTTCCTGATTCTCTAGTTGTTATTTTCCTTTATCTCTCTTAAAATTATTTTGTTGTACTTTATATTCACTCATTTGTATGCACGTTGTATTCTCCAAGTAGCCTGTAAGCTCCTTGAGGGCCGAGACAATTTTGTTTTTGTCTATGTCTCTCGAGATGTTAGCACAGTACTTTGTACCTGGTATGCACATAATCTCAGGCAACCTCTGGGGAGATTAAGTGATTTTCACTCAGGTGGCAAACATATATGACATTTTGTGTTAGTGATGAAATATGGTATGTTTCTATGTCTCAGGCATTCATTGAACCACTCAGTCAGCACATCCTGACTTAAGTTGTAGTCATTTGTGGTATATGTCCTATTTTCCCAACTAGACCCTGAACACCCTGAGGGTAGGGACTGTTTGCTTTACTTTGGGTATTCCTCAGAGTGCTAACCACAGGCCTAAAGACACAGAAGCCTTTCAGTGAATTAAATGTTGTTTAATATGTTTCTGCATATTTTTCAAATGTGTTTATTTTGTCTCCGCTTTTTAACTAGGAGATTCTAAAGGGAAGGGTTCTTTTTCTTTTTCTTTTTTTTTTTAATAACTCCTGATAGCATTGAATCCAGGGTTTTGAATTTAGGCTTAATTCAATGGGATGATGAGAGCATGGTCCAGTGGAAGAAGTGAGCCTTGAGTCAGACGACCTTAATTCAAATCTCCCCTCTGATGTGTGACAGTAGGCAAACCACTTAATCTCCCTGGACCTTTTTTTTTTTTAATCTGCGAAATAAAGAAATTGGCTTCGATGGCCTTTGGCTTCCCTACCAGTTATCGATATATAGTCCTATGAGAATGAGGGATCCAGCAAGGGAGCCAGTGATAACAATGACTACTGTTAACAAAATTTCTTGGGTCTATCAAGGATGTTCCACCATCTGTCCCATGTTAAATGAATGCCCCTGCTGCACTGCCTCTATGGAAGTCTGGGTTAAAGAGTTCCTCTTTCTATGAAACCACATTTCCTATCCCCTAGCCTATAATTATGGTTCTGGAATGGAGAAAACAGGCAACCACAAAGCAACCAAATATAAATGAAAGCTGATTGAAGGCTGCAGGAGCTGCCTTTGGTAGCAAGAATTATGAAGAAGTCTTCTCCACTGTAGTTAGGTAGCACTGCCTGGGCGTTCTTCAGCAAAAAGTCCATCTCCAAGAGGTAAGGAAGCTCTATCCACCATACAGAGAAGAAACTGGATTAAGAAAGGGGAAAGCTACCTTCCATGAAAAGCTGAGACAGTGGTTGCTAACAAATTAATAAAAATACTTAACTATGGCAATACTTTTAGCTGGATGCCACTAGACCATCTTTAGACAGATCTCTTTGATTGTCAGTCTGGTGAAGGCTATGGATGCCTTCTCAGAATCATGTTTTTGAATGCATAAAATAAAATATACAGAATTACCAAGGAAACTTATTATATTGAAATACAGTCTATTACAAGAAAACCAAGATCTAGCAGTGGGTCTAATAACTATAGTAATTTCAAAGTAATGATGAGTGAAAATGATATTTTGAGATCTTTGCCACAACTGTAATGGAATATGAAAATATTTGTGATTTCTATCAGTGACAAAGTCATGAGTACTGCTAATGCCACTGTGCTTTGTTGCCTAAATTCATAATCAAAGGAAATGCTCAACTTGAGTTAGAGGTTAGTGAGAATAAAGATTCTTTTTTTTCTCCATACAAATTCATTAACACCTTGACATTTCTCAACAGACCTCTTAGTGGTCTGTGGTGGAAATCAGATGTTTTGTGGACAGATCATATCTGTAGTCGCATTCTCTCAGAAGTGAGCTCTTCCCTAGAAAGTAGAACATAGGATGTGAGGAAGGAAATATCTCTGTCCCTGTCTCTCTGTCTGTGTCTCTCTCTGTCTCTCCCTCCATCCTTTTACATCCATCCTAATCAGAGACCAAAAAGAAAAGCCAAACCCAATCAGAAACCTGAGAATACATCACAGTAGATTCATGAGGAAGATTTAAAAACTAGTGAACATCCACGGATCAGGTACTGGTAGCAAGAAAGAGTAGGCAAGTAGAAGGCAGTGACTTCTCTAAGCTCTGCCTGTGATGAAGCCTCTCCAGGCCAATGCCCAGAGTTCCCGCTCAGGGTCAAGGAACTGTGGTCAGAATAGGAATCTGGCTCAGTCTTGAAATCTCAAGACAAGCTTGTGAGACCAGGCAGATTTACTAGAAATCCACAATTAAAAATGTAAAGGATAAAAACGTGATTTGAAAATAGTGACTTCCCTTCTAATACTTTCCATCTACTTTGTGCTTATCTTTTATGTATTGATTTAGATACGTGTTGTGTCCCCCACCCCCATTAGAATATAAACCCCTTGAGGACAAGAACTATTTTTACTTTTTCTTTGTATCCCTAGCACCATCTCAGTTCAGTGTCTGGCCCAGAGTAGCAATTTAATAAATGTTTGTCGACCGATTGATTGAAAGTAAGATCTTCTAGTCAAGCAATTTGATTCAAGGGGCAGAGCTGGCCTGGAGTGGAAAAGTCTTTGGGTCTCCCACAGACTGATCTCTGGTTTTACTAGAAAGGAAAAAATGATAATTTAAATTATGTCTACATATCTGGCTAAAGACTAGGGTAGGGTAGTATAGTATGAAAAAAAACAGATATTTTTGCCTATGATTGTCAATCTAATCATTTTATTTGAGAAATTGGCGTAATTTTTACCTTGTGCTATAAAGATACTGCCCAAGTGAGAAGGAAAAGCTGAGAGGTGACTTTAATGAATACCTCTGAATGATGAAAGGTTTATTACCTGGGTAAGGAGATAAGCTGTCCTCTCACTAAGGACAGAACAAGAAGGAAGGGGTTTAAGCTCCAAGAAGAGGGATTTATGTTAGACATTAAAAGAAGCTTCTTTGTCATAAAGTTTGCCGTGATGTTCTCCAGTAGCTTATTGAGGGAGATGATAACTATTTCCAAGGAAGAGAATATCAAGAGTTATGAATGTCAGGGCTGAAAGGACCTTGGAGATCACAAGATCAGAGATTTAGAGCAAGAAGGGACCTGGCATTATCTCATCCACCCCCTTCGTTTTACAAATGGGGAAACTTTAGTTTAGCCATTTTGGTTTAGCCAGAGAAGTGAAAACAATTGGTCAGTGTCACACAGTGAGTAGGGACAGAGCAAGGATTAAAACCCAGGTCTCAACTCCCAAGTCCAAGTACAGACACTGGATCTAACGTAGTATTAATTATTTTATGATTATTTACATTTAAACAATGCGTTAAAATGTTTTCTTTGCCATTTTCCCTGTGATGTAGATATTATTTTGTCCATTCTACAGGTAAAGAAACTGAGGTTCATAGGATTGAATGACTTGCTAAGAGAACTCAAGATAATAAATGTCAAAGGTAGCTGTCCCGATTCCTTGATTTTTCTGTCTTGGCTTCCATTATATTTTAGTTCCCTGAGTCTTCTTTTCTATTTTTCAACACTCTAAAATTCTTGAGTCTAATCTTGACTTAGGCAGTTAGGTAGCACAGTGGATAGGGCACCCCTCCTGGAATCACGAAGACTTCTCTTCCTGAATTTAAATCTAGCCTTGGACATTTACTAGCTGTGTGACCCTGGGAAATTCACTTACACCTGTTTGCCTCAGTTTCCTCACCTATAAAATGAGCTGGAAAAGGAAATGACAAACCACTCTGGTATTTTTGCCAAGGAAACTCCAAATAAGGTCAAGAAGAGTCAGACTTGACTGCAGAGGATTGAAAAGCAACAAAAGATGTCTATGATCCTTTGTAATTCTAACTGTTCATAATCCTAATCATAGATCAGGATCATAGATTAGAGCCAGAAAGGGGCCTTAGAAGAGACTGTAGGGACCTTAAGTCATCTAGTCCTACTCCCTCATGTTACAGGTGAGAAAGAGGTCTAGAAAGGGAAAAAGATTTATCTGAGACCACACGGCTACTTAGTGGCAGAATTGGAACTCAAGGCTTCCAGACTCTGAGCTTAGCATTTAATTCACTATACCACTCTGACATCTATTTGCTGCTTAGATGGGCTAAATCAAGAACATTATCATCATATCATTTATTTACAATTGGAAGTTATTTCAGAGGCCATCTAAGGCCAACACTTAGAGACCCTTTCACATAATAGGTAAGGAAATTGAGACCCAGAAATGTTAAGTGACTTGCAGAGGGTCACATGCGTAGTAAGCAGGAGTGCTAAAATTTGAACTCAATCACCTGGCTCCTTCTGCACCATACTCCCTGTACAGAATTGTCAGTCTGCCTGGACTACTATCCTGATATTTTTGGGTGGCTTCCTGTACAGGTCTTTGCTGTGCCCACCCACTCTTTGCAAGCAGCTTAAAAAGATGCTAGGAACCCAGCAGGCAAAGAAGAGGCAGGCTCTCTTTACAGTGTCCTGCTGTTTTCAGGAACACTGTCCAAGTGACAGCGTATGGATGCGTGTATATATCTGCTGTCTTTGTAATGAAATGGTGATTCAAGGCAGTCCTGAAGCTCCTCTTTACACATCCACAAACTTATGCCATCCACAAGGAGGGCAGCTGCTCCACCAATCTGCCCTGTTTTTTCAAATAAATACTCTCTCTCTCTCTCTCTCTCTCTCTCTCTCTCTCTCTCTCTCTCTCTCTCTCTCTCTCTCTCTCTCTCTCTCTCTCTCTCTCTCTCTCTCTCTCTCTCTCTCTCTCCCCCTCCCCTCCCAGCCCCAAACACACCAAGGATACTCTTGGTAATCCTCCAGAGCTCTGAAGACCACCAGGGCACTTCCTGCCTTTGGAACTCCCCCACTCCTCCTTTCTATCCCACCTCCCTTCAGGCCAGACAGCATCTCAGGAGAAAAGGAACCAGAGCTGAAATTAACTGTGACCCCCAAGAAGGAGGATTTCTGATTCAGGCATAAAGCCATCTTGGAGCACAGTTGTAACCATGCCCACTTCCTTTGGTCTTGAACTGAACACTCTTCCTCTCTTTGTTTCCCCTCTCCTCCCTCCACCCCCCCCCCCCCGTTAAAAACAAAACAAATAAATGACTCTATTTGACTGCGGTGCAAAGAATCAGCCTTATTGTAGAGATACCTGTTCACCACAGTGGACAGCATGTGCCAATGCTGAGCTATCTCCAATACATGCCATATGCCCATTTCTTTACTTAGATTTTTTTTTTGAGAAGGGAATCCTTTAGAGAATCTGATGTCCCAGCATACTTGGCAAGTCAGAGAATGACACCAACACAATATGCGCAGGGATGATGGGTAGCTAGACAAACACACACACAAGCCCCCTCCTTCCCACACTAATACATAGTTTCCTATATTGTTTGACCTTACTCATCAGCTACTTTATCTACGTACGGTAACTAAATTAAAATAAGCTCAGTGCTAAAGAAACACAGCTGATTAAGACAGAATTAGGTCACACTTCTGGTTGAATTATGCAACCAACTTTCTCACCCAGAATTTGGCCATAGAGACACACACACACACACGTACACACGCACGCATGCACGCACACACATGTACACATACTTCTGGTTGTATTATCTAAGTCACATACACAATTTAAGCATTTTTCACAGACACATAAATACAAAGGCATATTCTATGGATTGTGATGGAGAGAACCCATTCTTTTCCAACATGAACCAGAAGGAAATCAATGTTACTTTGTCATCTCAGGACATTCTATTAACTCAGTAGTAAATAGGGAATTTGTTTGGCCACTCCTGGCATTCTCAGGAGCTCAGGGAGCCCTTCAAAAAGAGCTACCCCTTTCTTATTCTGAGTGAGGTTGGCTGCTTTGGTGAGCACTGAAGTGTGGGGTATTGTGGAATCCCAGCTAAGTAAGGGAAGGAAAGGCTCTCAGGCCAGTTAAGACATCAGCTGCTGCAGGAAATGATTCCAAACTCTCACCTAGAGCATGAGCAAGTATGAGGCTTCACTAGAGCTGCCCAAGCTCATCAGTTTTTCACTGACTAGTATCTTAAGCTTGTCAAGTGCTTAGCAAGAGCTTTCCAAGGCAAGTTTGTAGCAAGCATATGGTAAACTCGTCCAGTCCATATGACTGGTTGAGCATCGACCACCACTGTTGATACAATATATCACTTCTTCCTCAATATTATGACAGCATTTGTCAATGAAAATTAAATTACTGTCAAACTTATCCTGCTAACTTACGGCACAACAATCAGAGGAAGCCAGCTCAGTGACTTAAGCCAATAAGACCTCTTCTAAATGCTCAACCAATTTACACGCTAGAGAGAAAGACCTTGCTATCTTATTTGTGACTTCAGTGCCAGCATGAATGAATAGCCAAATTTGGCCGAGGGGAGAATGAGATACTTTACCATAATCTAGACCATTGGTCTACACTAAGGTACATGTGTATGTGTGTTTGTGTGTGAGAATAGGTGTGAGTCAGTCAATATTTTATATAGGAAATAGCACCAAATGTTACATCCATGTGCTAGTTAAATAAAAATTTTAAATCACATCTTTAGAATCAAAAGACCATTCTGTTGTGTGTTTAAAATCTAATATTGATGTACTGAAGCAATCACATGGAACTCATTCAAAGGAGAGATTAAGGCTGAAACGAATATTGGTTTCTTCCATACCTTTGAAAAATCTCTGCCTTTCATACCAGTGCCCAAGACTTACAGCACTAAGTCATTTATATTTTCCCAATAAAGGATTGCATTAACTATGCATATCTTTGGGTTTCAAAAAAAGTCTGAATTTGGAATCTCATATTTCTCTTTTTGAGCATTGCACTGGGAAGAGGCTTGGAGAAAGAAGACTGGCTGAGAGATTTACAGGCAGGTACATTGTGGGCAACACAAAGCTTATTTGCATCTAGTAATCATGGTAATAGTAACCATTTCTCATTTTATGCACACCGTTCTTCTTGCTTTCCTTCCCCCAACCCCTCCTACCCCTAAAACCATGAATTCAATCTCCCCTACCATCTAAAGAAAATACCTTTGAATTGAGGCTGACTGATAGGATCAGTTTGGAATTTTTACTTCTTTGTTATTTTTCCTCTGCACCTTTCATGAACAAATTTTCTCATTAATTTGAGCAGCCAGTGACTTCAGCTACATCAAACTGATTTTGACTGTTAGCATTGGCAAAGCTTATTGGAAGGAGTGATGATACTTTTTTTTTTCTGAACCAAATTTTCCTGCCTTTCCGGCAAGATTTCTTGATACAATAATATTTTAGAATGGTGGTCAAAAGGGAAATTGTGGATGCCATCCCCACTTTATATTGGATGCTTTCTTATTTGTAGTCTGATGTAGCCATAAAAATGGACTTGCAAAAGCCCCGAATAAGCTCAGTTTCCTATGATTTTGTGTGTAAGTACAGTTTCATGGTTCCATACAGAGTAGGGGTATACTTTGACAACTGAGGAACTCACTGGCCTTTTGAACCTGTGTGCACAGCTGGGAGCCATCTAGGTTGGAATGAGGCAAGGAGACATTTGTGGGCTCCAATTTCCACACGAACAGAAGGACTTATCTAACTCAGTCCAAGTCCCTAGGATTTGTTTGGGGGAACAGAGTTCACTTTGGTCATGGATTAGCTTGAGGTCTAAGTACCAGGTTCATCTCTCATTCTCAACATTACCAATTAGGGTAGGTAGGGAGAATGTCATCAGAAGGAAAGGGAAATGAACTTTGGAGAAAACCAAGTTGCTTTTGTTTTTTGAGTTTTCTCCCATATTTGCATGAGCAACAGATCAGAAGAAATTCTTAAATAAAGAAGGGAATTGAGCTTCTAAAGGAAGATGAGGTGGGGCAGGGAGGAAGAAAGAAACAAAGATGCCAGTCCAAGGAATGTTTCCTAGATCTTTTTTTCACCACATCCAACAAAAAGTGTAAGAGTTGGTGAAAATTAGGTGGACTGAGCAGCTACAACCCATTCATGTCTTCCTACTAAACTGGAAGAGACTCTCTCTTTATTAGACAAAGGTGTTAAAAAGAGGTTCCCAGACTGGATGATGTAGTATACAGGGCTCTGGTCCTGGAATCAGAAGACTTGGTTCAGAACTTTGCCCCACCACTAAATAGATCTATTGCCATAGGCCTCAGTTTCCTCATTTGTAAAATTGGTGGTAATAATACTGGCACTATTTACCTCACATCGTGTTTTAAAATCATAATAAATACATGAGATTTGGAAAATTTGTGAGTTCACCTCTTCTCTGTGGAGAACAAAATATTTGAGAATTATCTTACTCAACCGGCAAAAGAGAACACCAAACAATAATGCCCTTCTTAACCTTTAAAAATTCCTGGATGCTTGCAATTTGCAAAAGCCCATATTTTTTTCTGAAAGTAACAAAGATCAAGAACACATGATAATAACTAATCCTTGCATAATGGTTATTATGTGCCAGGACTGTGCTAACATTGTATGGCTATTATTTCATCTGCATAACCCACTTATCATTATTATCCCCACTTTACAGATGAAATAGAATTGGACATTCTGTCATTTAATAGACTTAAAACTAAAAAGCTTTTGTCTGTGAAAGGTGACCAATAGAAAGGGAGTTTGGATTATATGATATCCCATAACTTAATCATATGGCTCTTAAGAGGGGGACATACACAGCTGTGTCTTGCTAATATGCATGCAATATGTGTAAAATGATATGCTTTAATTCTAAACTTGTTTTTAGCAGGAAGAAAAAAGCATTTAGATGAGGAACATTAAGATTCAATATTAACCATTTTTTCCCCTTAGGGCAAAATTATTCATCACTTGATATTTATTAAAGCAGCATTTTTACTTCATTGACAGGCACCATGCTGAATTTTTTTCCAAACATTTTCAAAGTTGTATTGGTTGGGAAAGTGAAACAGTGAGGCAGATTTGCCAGCAGCCTCTTCCTGGCCTCCACAAGACAATGGGCTTGCAAGAGAGAGTTGCTTTTTTGAAACCTGAGGCTCATCCTGCTTCCCCACCCCAGTCTTAATAACAGGGGCAAGTGTTCATTTAATTTATGAGGGAGCATTTAATTTTTTTCCTCCTCCCCTATTATATACATATGATTTACCCAAGCTTTCCAGAGCCTTAATTCTTAGTCTGTATGGGTTTAATCTGCATTATTTAAGTATGTTTGCTTTAATAATCTTAAAAACTAAGACAAAGAAATTGTAGATTAGAGACTTTATTTTCAGGGTAAAATGATACGGATAAGTGAGCATCAACTGACCAGAAATTATTTGCTTCTGTCTGTTAGACACGTAATGGAGTCATTTAACTAGTCAAATTAGGAGCTGTAGAAATGCACCATGCTTCATTACTGAGTTCGAATGGGCACCATTTTACATTTACGTCAAAAATTATCTCATAGCAAATTAATGTTTTCATTGTGCTGAAAATCCAAAGCGATGCAGTGTTAGCACCACCTAGAGGACACAGCAAAAAAAATACTTCAAAGATGCCTACAAAAATAGAATGATCAATAGGTTGGCTTTGGAAGATTCTCTCTCTCTCTCTCTCTCTCTCTCTCTCTCTCTCTCTCTCTCTCTCTCTCTCTCTCTCTCTCTCTCTCCTCTCTCTCTCTTTCTCTCTCTCTCTCCCTCTCTCTCAGCCCACTTAATTACCTTTTTAAAAAAATCTGAACTCTGTGACTATGAACACGGAGAGCCCTGAACAGATTCCTTGAAACTTACTGTTTCAGAGATAGAAGGAGTGCTTTAAAATATAGGCACTCTCTCTGGGTTGCCATGCTAAGTCCTGAAAATATAATTCCTTTCTTTTCACACTTTACCATAGGTTTGTGATTTTTTTTTCTTTTCACTTACAGGCTTATATGATATCAAAAGCCCAGATCTCAACTGAATTAGCATTTCTGTAAATAAACAAGTGATTTTTTTTTTTACATCGTAAGTTGGCACTTTTATCCATCTCTCACTTTCTGTTGGTAAAACTTGTTATCTGCAGAAAAAGGCAAAACACAAATATTATTTCTTCTTGAAAAATATTGAAGAAACTAGTATGTTTTCAATTTGCACAGGTTACAGGGGTTGGTAGGCATCCCAAGAATGTTCATGTCTGCTTAATTCAGAGGGAAATATTTTAGGAGAAAATAGCAATTTCTCCCCCAAAATACTTATTAAAATGATCTGTAGGCAACCAATGATGCTGAGATGTTGGAGTGTGCCGGCTGAGCACAAGCGAAAGCATATAAATAGCAAGGAGCTTGAAAATATTTCAAGACAATATTGATGTCTAAAATATATGTGAATAACTGCTAATGATTGAAGCAGACATAATTCAAAATATAGTCAGAATCTGGCTTCCAGTGCTGTACTTCCCATCTTGCCCAAGACATCTGTTTGTCAAGAAAGCAATGCCGACAGTTCCTTCTCCTGCAAAAGGGGAGCCCATTCTAAAGGGTGGAGCTCACCTACTCTGTACCCAGACCAGGTATCAAGCCAAAAAGAAGATGAAGAGTAGTCTCCTTAATTATTCCAACAACACTGATAACAGATATCATCACAGATACCTAACCTGTCTAAATAGGATGATGGAAAAAAATATGGAGGTGGGGGTGGTGTAGATCTTTTAAAAAATATTGTTATATGTCTCTAGAAATTAAGTAACAAAGGTTGCTCTGGGTAACCTGTCCAGTGACTGTGAATTTACAGCCCAGAGAGCATCTTTCATAAGGTTCACTTTGTATACTGACAAGGGAATCTGACTGGCCTTCCTGAACTACAAGTTCTGTCAATATACCTGATTTTCCCTTCGACTTAATGGTTTCCCATACCTTTTAGAAAATATCAGAGATGAAGTAGAGTGGAGGGAGCAGGTTCAGGTGTGGTCCCCACAGAAACTACAATTCTCTGTTAAATAGATTCGCAAAGCTAAGGAACACAACACCTATCCTGTCTCACTCTTAGCTGTGACACAAATGATGGTTTATTAATTAAAATCCTGCCTGACAACTGTATTTTGCAGACAAAAATCTCTCAGAGTTCTGTCAAGTATATAATTTTTGCTGGGATACTGATTTTTTTTTTGTTTTGTTTCAAAGAGATTCTCTCCAGGATCCTTTTGAAAATAAAATAATTGCTAGTGTTATTATAAGCTAGCTAAGTATGGTATTTTCAACCCAATCTAGGCTCTAAAGTTCAAGAATTTGACAGGGACTGTTCGGGCTGCCACCCTGAGAATGGCAGGTTGGTACAAAAGGGAAAGAGAGGAGTGAGAGCAGGTTTTCTTTTGTTCCAACTGAAGCATTATTTTTCTGTGATGGCTTAAGCTAGTGGCTCTATGGAATTTCTTTGAAACAGCAACAAAAATGTTAAGAGTTGGTTACAAGTGCCCTGCGATTCTGTTCCCCCTTAAGATTCAGAGGGAAACGTTACCTCTTACCATGAATCTTGCTTGCTGAGATGTTTCAGTCTTCATGTTATGTTTACCAAGGCCAGACTGCAAGATCAAATAATTTATAGCCATTCCTATTGGGTTTTATGTAATAACTTTGGAACTCATATAAAGTAATGATCCACAAACTCTTTTAATGTTCATTATAAAATATGAAATATTTCTCAGAACCATTGCAATTATGTGACCAGACATAACTGTTTCACACATGAGTAAATACAGGGAGGTTTAACATAACTTTATTATCTTCCTGTCTTTTCTTCTCATTGATGTGATAATACTGTTTTAATATTTTCCTAAAGAAAAGTTAAGTAATTTTAGAATCTCTATTGAGGCCAAGTTTATTGACTTTGATAACAGAACTCTCCAGCATAATTGTATTTATGCTCCGACTGACACCGGTAAATGTTGTGAATAGAAGTGAAATGCCCCTAAAGCTCTGTATACTGTAATTATCAATGTGTATGTCTCTATTGACAAGGCATAGGAACTCAGGGAGCAACAGGAAAGGAGAGAGGAACAGAGATGGACCCCAACACTCTTCCAGAGTTATCTGGGAGGTTCCCACCAGAACTGGAAGAGTTTTTTGGAGGGTAAAGCAAGTCTCAAGTGATCACTTAAAGTTCCCCCACCAAACTCTTTCAATTCCTTTGTGTCTCTTCCCTTTCTGGTCTCCTTGGGGTCTGGAATCAAAATCATACAGCAACTTGTTTCACAGAAGGCTGGCCTGGAGAGATAATTTGTTCAGAATGACTGATCCAGCCCAATGTCTTACTATTTGACTGTTACCCAACCTATGAACCACTGGCATCCAGCTCTATATATTATGACTTATGTAGCAGAAGTGTATTAATGACCACTGATATTTATATATGATTTTACAGTTTACAAAGAGCTTTGTCCATAGCACCTCTTGAGGCAGACTATGTGATTATGTTTATCCCCTTTTTCAATGATGTCAAATGACTAGAAGAAATGCTGAAGCTGGATCTTGAACGGGGGTTCGGGGCCTCAGGGCTTCTGATGGCAACCCCTTCATCTGCTCCAAAAGAACAGTTCACAGAATCCATTTCTTACCCACTGAAAATAACAGTAGGAACAATGACACTTTGGAAATGAAGTGGGAGATATTGGGAAAGAGTCCTTCCTTGGCATTTCCACACAATTTGATATCCTGAACCAGGAAATTGTTATGACCAGAATTAAAGAGTTCATGGACTTCTTCCCAAACCAAGTGACTTTCTCTTTGGGAAAATCAGGTCTACTTTGTCTTAGAGTTATATAGTGTGTTAGTAAATAATCACTATGTTTTCAATGGAAACCATTCTATTAGGAATGAAGGTAATATTTTAGATAATAATAAGTAATAATAGCACTTATATAGTGCTTTAAGGCTTGCAAAGTACTTTACAAATATTATCTCATTTTATTCTTACAACAATCCTGTAAGGTCAATGCTACTATTATTGCCATTTTATAGATGAAGACACTGAGGCACATTTAGGTTAAATGACTCTGTACAGCATCACAGGTCTTCCTGATTTCGGGTCTTTTGCTCGATCCACCGGGTCACCTAGATGTCTAGCGAAAATAGAAATACGATTTTTTTATACTACTTATGAAATTGCATTAATTGACTCCCCTTGAGTTTCATTCTCCTTATCACTACTCTATAGCTAGGATAGTACCCAGGTCATCTGACTCCAGATCTAGCACTTTTCCCACTTGATTTATCATTTGTAAAATAATAATTCTTTAGTCACATATACACAGGGTCAATATTGTCATGGTATACTGGGAACTCCTTACTCAGCTCATAAGAGCAACGCAATTTAGATAAGCATTGAATCACTTAGATTTTTTTTTTAATACTTGCTCAATGCATTGTAAATTAAATAGATGACAAGGACTCATAGGATCATAGGGTTTAGAGGTCATTCAGTCAAACCTTTTCATGTTACAGGTGAAGAAACCCAGACTCTGAAGTTATGTGACTTGTCCAAAGTCACACAGGAACAAACAGGTAGTATCAGGATTTGAACTTGATCCTCAAGGGATCCTGGTCTGAATCCTACATTACTGCTCAAGAGAGCCAGTATGGCATAACAGGTGGAGCGCTGGACTTGAAGTTAGGAAAACCTGGATCTGAATACCTTAGTCACTTACTATCTGGGTGAGGCTGGCAGTTCACTTACTAATCCTTTGAACCTTCATTTTCTCATCTGTAAAATGGGGATAACAATACCTGCATAAGATCTGTGTCACAAAATAGTTATGAGGCTCCAATAACATAAAGTATTATAATTGATTTTGCAAACTTTAAAGCACTATAAAAAAAATCTGGTTGTTATTAGATTGATAGGTTGGTTGCTTAGTTTGGCATAAGTAAAACTGATAAAGTCATCTTTCCCCTGAGAAAATTAATTTTTCTCAAAATCTTGAATCTTCTTTAATGTGAGCATTCTCTCTCTCTCTCTCTCTCTCTCTCTCTCTCTCTCTCTCTCTCTCTCTCTCTCTCTCTCCCTCCTTCCCACTCTAACTCTAATTCTGTCTATCTCTCTATATCTCTGTCTCTGTCTCCCCACCCTTTCTCACTCTGTCCGTCTCCATGAAGTGTTTATTTTATGTAGAGAATGATGAAGAGAGAGAGGTTTCCTCCCCCATCTCCTCCCTCCCCAAACACACAAAGTAAAAACTTTCACATACTTTGAAGAGAAAATGCACAATGTTTGTATTAAATATCCACAATTTTCACCACAACTGCTATTTTGTTTATGTGAATAAAATGAGACTAAGTAAAAAACAAAACAAGACAAAAAACCCGTTTTACTTTCTGTTTTATAGTCAACATTTCTATATCTTACTATTCTGAAGAGGCAAATTTCTCAAAGAACACAGCTTCTAGTTTTAAGTTTAAGGGTCTAAAGTTGCTATGACTCCTTCACAGATTGCCCAGAAATCAGAAATAATTTAGCTGAGATCAGTTAATGTTCTCCTAATGCTCAGGACCCTCTCTACCTTGCTGTCTCTGTCTCTGTCTCTGTCTCTGTCTCTCTCTCTCTGTCTCTCTCTCTCTCTGTCTCTCTCTCTCTCTCTCTCTCTCACACACACACACACACACACACACGTGCATATTCGCACATGCACACACACACGGGGTGGTGGTGGTGGGAAACAAACCCTAAATTAGCATCTTGAGAGAATTGAGAAGCCTGTGATTCAGTCCAGTTCAGTTCAGTTCAATTCAATATAATTATCAGTTGTAAAGGATCTCAAAGGTCATGGAGTATAATTCATTTCTGAACATTTATGCAAAGGCATCTAAGTCACAATGGAATGCATACTGGATTTGGAGTCAAAGGATAGTTACCTTCTCTGGGCCTCAATTTCTTTATCTGTAAAATGACAGGATTAATCTATGTCCTTTTCAACTCTAAATCTATGAACTCTCTACAATATCCCTAAGAAGGAGGTATCTAGAGTACATCTGAGGACCTTCAGAAAGGAGAAACTAAATTTTCACATCAATAGGTTCCATGGAGCTCCCTTGTCACATTCAAAGCTTCTTTCTCTTCAGCTAGAATAGGGAGCTCCTGGTAAGTAATACTTGAGATTGAGATATCAGAAGCCACAAGCTTGGGTATGACATGTATACCACCAACTAGCTGAACATCTCCTGGCTAAGGCCACTGGCCTCATTGTCTTCAGGTCTGTCTGGTTACTGAACCTCAACACTGAAAAAAACAGATGCTTTGGCCTCATATCTCTCAGAGGCGAGGAAAGACACAAACTTAGCTCTCCAAGGTCTCTGGGACTTCAGAGTCTGTTCTGTTTCTATGTTAAGTCCCTGTACAGATTAACCTAATCAATAATTCTCACTGTTGAGCTATTGGCCTAAATATGTCTCATTAGAGAAGAAATTTCTAAGATAGGGGCATGAATCAAGTCACTCACATTGATTTCAAGCATAAAGGAGTAAAGAGTTCAAAAAATATCCAGTGATTCGTCAGTCAGTCAATTAACATTTAAGTGCCTACTATGTGCCAGGAGCTACGCTAAACACTGGGGTTACAAAAAGAGGCAAAAGTGGTCCTTGTCCTCAAGGGGCCCAGAATGTAATGGAGGAAATATGTACAAACAAGTTATACACAGGATAATTAAGAGAGGGAAGGCACTAGAATTAAGAGAGGTAGTGTGGGGTTGAGATTCAGCAGAATATTTTGCTGTCTTCATAATCTGTTGAGAACATAAAGCTAGATAGTTATGAAATGGTTACTCTTTAAGGTTATTATAGAAATGAACTTGCTACCAATTTTTAATTTATCAGTTGTGTTTGGGGAAAGAGGGACAGTAGCAATATAACCACACTGAATTCAACAAACATTGATTGAGCGTTTATTACGAACTTGGTCTGTGTTACATGAGGAAAGGGAGAGGGGGTTGGTTACATAAAAGACCTATAACTATACGACTATCCTAGTTTTCAAGGAGTTTAAAGGTTCGTTGAAGAAACAGAGAAACAAGAAATGGTGTGTGCCAGTCTATGATTGTATATAAGTAGCATAGACGATAGTGCATGGAAGATTAGAGAGACATGGGCATTCCACAAGTCTATGGGGAAGGGGGAGGATCTGGGGATCTTATTGGACTCTAAATTCAATACTGGTTAACAGTGTGCATGGCAGCCAATAATAATAGCTGGGATTTATATAGTGCTTTAAGGTTTGCAGAGGATTTTATAAACTTACTCTCATTTGTTTGCCACAATGATAACATGAGGTATTATCCCATTTTCCAGAGGAGGAAACCTTAATTTCCTGATTTAGAAAGTCTAGAGCGTAAGAGGTAGGATTAGAATCCATGTCTTTCCTGACCACACGCTGAACACTTTTTCTTTCCAAATACACCAGGTTGTTTCCCAGAGGAGGGAAACATCTAATACTGAGTGAAAATCTAATACTAGAGTACACAGCATTAAGAGGGACATAATGTCTAGAATTAAGGCTAGAATACTGTCATCATAACTCTTCTTGGACCAGACCATATTTGCCTGGTTTGGTCTTGGACATCACACTTTAGGAAAGGCATAGATAAGTTGGACCATGTTCCAAAGATGAATGTAAAGAATGAAGACTAGATCATAAATGAACCAGAAAAGGATCTCCAGGATCTCCTGAAGGGGAAAAGGCATGAGAGCCTAAGAGTTGTCTTTAAATCTTTGAAGGGATACTGGGACAAAGAGTAAACTTAGGATTATACATTTAGATGTTAAGTCCAATCGCCTCACGTTATAGATGAGCAAAGTAAGGTCTTAAAGGATAAATGATTCGTCCAAAATCAGAGTAAACGGCAGAGCCAGAATTCCTTCTGTTCCGGTCTAGTGCTTTTGCTCCCACACCACAGTATCTCTATCCTTTGTGGTTGTTTGGTTGGTTTTCGCTTGTGTCTAACTCTTCATGTGCCCATTTGGCATTTTCTTAGCAAAGATATGGGAGTGGTTTGCCCTTCTCCATCTCATCTTAAAGATGAGAAAACTGAGGTACACAAAGCCCAGGGTCACACAGCTAGTAAGTGTCTGAGGCCAGATTTGAAGTCAGGAAGATGAGCCTTTCTGATTGCCGGCTGGGCGCTCTACTATGCCACCTAGTTACTTCCACTTCTTATTTTACCTGTCCCCAAAAGGCAGATGAAAGCTGTAGAAAGGAAGCTTTAAACTGAATATCAGGAAACATGTCCTCACAGTTTGAATTATCCTAAACTGGGGTGAGATCCCTCAGAAGGTGGAGATGTTTACTTCTCACTGGAGGTCTTCAAACAAAGGCTAGAAGATCACTCATTAAGAGTGTGAAGGAAGGGATTCTTTGTCAGGCTTGAGTTGGACTTCATGACCTCTGAGGTCACTTCTAACTCTATGGATTCTTTGACTTAAGCTAGGTCTTCAGGGATAGATTGGCCTTAAGTAGACACAAGTCATATCTTCAAAATCCAAAAAACCTTTTGATCCTCTTTTGTTTAACTGGTGAGTGAAGATAGTATCATTAGTAACATGAGACTGTTGAAAGGTCACCTCTTAACTTAGCACCAAAGGAAGGTAGGTAGGTAGGAGTTCAAAAATAGTTTATACAATCATAGCAGTGACTCTACTCCAGCATTATTCTTCAAAACCATCCTTGGCTTTACTTAAAGGAGCCACTGCGTGGCCCTCTGAAACAAGAGTATTTAAAATAAAATGACTGCGTTTTATATGATAAATTTAATTCCTTTCTAATGAATTTTATCAGAGCACTCTTCTGAGTACACATTACAATATGGCATGTGCTGGACTATTTTCAAGCATAAGAAAATAAATTAATTTAGGATTTTTTAATCATATTAAAACAATATTAAAAAATCCAGCATGTTATTTGTTAGGGCTTCTTCTGAAGCATATTGCTCACAGTCTTTTTCTGTATGTTAAAGCTATCTCAATTATAAAACCTGAAAGCTGTTGTCTTCCTGTCTCCAAGTCCCCTTTCCCGCACAGTGCTGATGTACATGGAATTGTTGACTGTCAATACTGTTGAGTGTACAATAAGGTTAGCTCATCTGAAACATTGTCTCTTGGGATTCAAAGGATGTCACTCTTGTCTAAGTAGGAGAGCGATAATACATCTGTATGTGACACCTCACTGCCGTTTGGCTTTGTCATTGGGCAGCAATGCCTGTCATCTTGTTATGAACCCAACAGCAAGCACGCATCACCCTTGACACAACATAAAGTGGGATGCCACAAAGATGGGATGCTCAGGTGTCCCTGGAATCTCAGGGTTTCATCCTGATAGCCTCTGTGCTGGGAACATATTCACAAAAGCAATGCTCTTTGGGCTCTGAAAATGACAGAGCAAAATGGCACAGAAGCTCCAGATCTTGATTTGAAACCGATAAACTATTTTCATAGTTGTTGAGTGCTTCCACACTTGTTTTTTAGCCTTTCTGCCTCTTGTTCCACAATATACACTGCCGACTAAGTTAATTCCCCGCAAGGCCAAAGGTAAACCCTGAGCCATCAGAAGGCTGGAGCTACTAGAGCAATCATTAATCAAGGCAAGGCCAATTCATGGTAACATCAGAATCGGCAAAGGCAGAAGCAACGAGAACAACAAAATGTACATTATTCATATAAATGAGATTTTTAAAGCCTGCTCAATGTCTCTTGGTAAGAATTGTCAGGAAGGTCCTTAAGCCCCCAAAGTGGTTATTCACTGGAGACAGTCACTGGTCTGGGAGGGTTTCTATATGGCCAACAATTATCTCACAGGAATATGAGATGCTCCATCGCTTAGATGTCAGGGATAATTTGACTTTACCACAAGACTAAGTATTGATCTAAGGTTCCTTAATATCCTAACTTGTATAGACTTTCAAGAGAAGGAAGTTGAAATCCTATTGTTTGCATAATAAAGACTCAGGAATAAGCAGTTGTTCTCTTATTCCTAGAGAATCTACTGAGATTCCCACTTTGTATTTATATCTGGATTTCTTTTTGGTTGGCATATAGATAATTTTTAAAGAAAAATCTGGATGATATCTCAGGTACATTTGTATTGGATATGAAAGAAGGTACAGATTGATTTTGGAAAACACTGACAACATACACATCTCTTTTGCCTCTCCAAGAGGATTGAGGGGACCCATCTTTAGCAAGTTCAGTGTATCCCTTCTGATTTGCTTTTATATAGGAAACACTTACTTTGGATTGAGATACTTTTCATTTGGGGGTAAAAATATAGTTTTGGAATTCTAATTCTAGAGGAAAACAAAACAAAAGAGAACAAAAAATAATTAGAATGTGTAGGAAAACCAGGTATGCAGGTGACCAGAATGACAGAAAAGCAACGTAGACCATTCATTAAGTTTAAGCAGACTGTGTTGAAAATTTTAAACATCTTTGAGGGGAACAAGAGAATTTGGAGAATGGGAAGTAGCCCAGATTTATGCCACCACTGGCACAGAGAAGTTTTAGGATGGAAAGTCCCTCCACTGATGCTGATCAGAGATTTGTTGGTAATTTGGAGAATTAACTAATTGCCTCGGTTGAGATGGTGATTTTTCCCATGGACATATGCATGTTTAGCATGTGTTACCTTCAGGACTTGAGCTCTAAGTCTTTCTGACTCCAAAGCCCTCTACCCACTAAGCCACACTGTCTCTTACAGGCTCACAGATTCCTTAACTTGGAGTTTGAAAGGATCTCCACAAGCCATCCAGTACAAATCTTCCATTTTACAAATAAGGAAGCTGAAACCTAAAGAAAAGAAAGTGACTTGTCTAATATCACGCAGGCTCTAAGTAGCAAACTTCGGTTCGTCCTCTGCCTGTAGAACTAGAGCTCTTTCCACTGTACCTTTCTATCTTCATCTAAACGTCTATTGGAAGCATCCACTGTAATGTGGAGGCTGGTTCCTCCTGATTGCTGATATTTGCCTATGTGAGCAACGAGTTGTCACAAATGGAATGTTTATAATTGGAGCTGCCACAGTGTTGGCAGTATTGGCTGGTATGGATTTTTATCAGACATACCATAGCCTCTGGTAGTTCGGTAGTGAAAATACACTACATATTGATTCACACCAGGGACACTGTTGTTAAAATACATAAATGAAAGAATTGACTTTGGAAGTAAAAATAAATAAATAATGTCCATAAATCAGGGATACCTGATAAACGAATAAATATCTATCACTATTATATCCTGAGCTTTCTCACAGAGGGTTGAAGAGCACTTAATTGTTACTAGGTGATCAATTATTCAATTAACTTTCTCCTCATTGAATATATATTTGATACAACTTTTTGAAGCTTAGGCTCTAAAAGGGTCCTATTGATTGAAAGTTTCAAGGCCATGTGGCTTGGGTATTGGATTTGTGCAGTCAAGATTGACAGCCGAGCTTCTCAATAATATGCAAATATTTCAGATGGTGTGAGTTTCAGAGATGAGACTATATCGGTGAAGTTAATTTCATAGACAAATATATTTATTTGTGTGTGTGTGTGTGTGTGTGTGTATGTATGCAGTCTTCGCTTCAGAAATACATTCACGTGGTCATTTATGTAGGCACACATGCTACTCCACTGAGTTCAAACATTAACCAAAGACAGTACACAATGTGAGCTAGGGTCCAGTGTTCCAAAGACTAGCTACATCGTATCAATGGCCACCTGATAATACAGTGATTCCAGTTGTGGAAGTATGCTATTTGCACAAGATAAGAGAGCAGCAATGCTCTCAAATTTAAAAATTAAATCACATGCGTCAGACTTCCAAGCTGAAAAATCATTTCAATTCAAGGGAAACACAGTTAGTATGAAAAGAGGCTTCTTTTTCTTTCCTTTGCCTTTTCCTTTTGTTTTCCTTTCCTTTCTTTCCTTCCTTCCTTCTTCCCTCCTGCCCTCTCTCCCTCACTTCTGTCCTTCATTTCTCCCTTTGCCCCTCCCTTCTCTTCTTTTCCTTTCTTTCTTCTTTCTCTTTCTTTTTCTTTCATTTATTTGCTTTCCCTCCTTTCCATCCTTCTTTCTTTCCTTTTCTTTTTTGTTTTGTTTTTCTTTCTTCCTCCTTTTCCCCATTCCTCCTTTCTTTTTCCTTCCTTCCTTCCTCTTTCTTTCTTTCTTTCTTTCTTTCTTTCTTTCTTTCTTTCTTTCTTTCTTTCTTTCTTTCTTTCTTTCTTTCTTTCTTTCTTTCTTTCTTTCTTTCTTTCTTTCTTTCTTTCTTTCTTTCTTTCTTTCTTTCTTTCTTTCCTCCCTTCTCTTTTTCTCTAGAATAATCACAGAAGGAAGATTCCTATGATGCAAAGACTGGTCTGCAAAAGGCAAAACATAATGACCCATTCCCTCCCCCCTTAATGTAATCTTTCTCCTGTGATAGGTTTATTTGTAAGCAGATGGAAGATGAATTGAACAGTAGGTATGAGATACATGCTAGGATTATAAGTCTGCAGCTAGAGAGCACCTTACAAAAACAAAACAAAACAATTCTTTCCTGGTTTGCATCTGCAGCTAAAGGAAGATGGTTGCAGGGGTTAATAGCAACCCACCCAGGATCAGCTCAGCTCCTTAGAACTGATGCTCCAAACTTTCTCCACAACCATTTGCTATTTCCATATTGCCTTCCTTTCCCCATCCTGACCCCTCCCTTGCTCCAATGCAACAGAGACCCTCCATTCTCTGGAAAGGTCTGGGCTCCTTCATCAGTAACTGTTGCACTCCCATTGAAGGAACGACCCTGTGCGGTAGATGCCGAATTGCTGATAGCTCAGGGCCCCTTTAGCACGCATTCATAATCAAGATATTAGCAAAGAGTTTCTGTCCTGAAAAATGCCATAAACAGTCTTGGTTTGACCTTCGTAATGCGGGAGCACTTTAGTAATCTGCGCCTAATGATTTTTTACATTAAACCTCAGCTTGTGTTGGGCCCTTGTGAGTCTCAGTAATTTAAGAACAGTCATTTTGCACATTCCAATGCCATTATGTTACATTGTTACTGAATAAAGACTGGTATTATGTTGCGCCTATAAAGGGCAGAAGTGGCCTGAATTTTATCTGCTGAACGAATCAATCTGGATTATGTCAGCTGAAAAGAATTGTGGACTGCAGTCTCCAGCAGATGGGGGGGATATTTTAAAAATGTATCTGCTGATTCTGAATACATGAGCTAAGATAATACCTTGTGGTGACTGAAAAGTACTTTTTCTCTCTCCTTTTTTTTTCAATGAAGACTGTACCAATTATCATTTCAACATAAAGTATTAGGAGATCAATTGGGACCTGAATGCCGTTTCCTAATGTTAATACAGTGTTGTATTTAAGCTGCCTTGACGGGCTGTCTAGGCTGTGGGAAAAAGACTGAGCAAATAATGAGGAAAGGGTTTAGAAAAAAGGCAGAGGGGTGGAGTTTGGCAAAGGATGTGAGCTATTCATCAACTACTCAACAAGGATGATGGAAATAATAAGTACCCCTTAAAGGAAAGGGGAAAGGGTTTTTTTTTTTTTTTAAAGAAATAGTTTCCTTTTTTGGGAAGAAAAACATATTTAACCCTAACTTTGTATTACTCCCCGATTAGCTGATTTTAAACTTCCTGAAATCAGCAAATGTTTCCCTTTGAAATGGATAGTGCACATTTAAACAGTATGTATTCTTTAGCAATCAGTTTAAGAAAACAGTGTCTCATTTCCTGTCTGTTCGTGCAAATTTCTTAGCATGTGGCAGTGTCATTTAATATCTAAAGTATATTAATGCACTGCTTTAACACAGAAAAACTCCAACAAATCCCTTGTGTGAAATAATTTGTGTGAACTTTGAACTGACCATGAATAAAATCAAGCTCTTATTATGCCCTTTATTTATATGGTAGAGAAAACCTTTGAAACCTGAAACTGTTCTGAATATGGTATAGGCATCCAATATATTGCTTACAATAAAATAACTTTGCTGCATTTTTTAAAGAGGCTCCCCCACACTCTCAGGTACTATTATGCAACCTCTTCCAAATATTTACCTTAGAAATGAATAGGCTATTCTAATATTATTGTGTTCAGAGTTGCTAAATTTCTATTCAGCAGATCTAATTCCACCATCTGTAAAGTTCTAGATTTTATAATACTTATAAGCTGTTTCTAATCTATTTTTACTGCCATGTTCTGTCCTGAAATGTCAAAGAGTGCAGAATAGGTCTTGGAATTAACATGACAGTTAAGAAACTTGGCAAGGTTTTACAGCAGATTGTGACATTAACAAAATACAAAGGAGAATGGTGAAATTAACATTAATGTATGCTCGCAGACACTATAAAAATCTATATGTCCATGATCAGGGAATTAAAAAGTGGGGATGTTTTTAGGATGATGCTATTAAATACAGATCTTTACTATGAAAAGAAATTTCCATATGAAAAGCAACTTACTAAAAAGTAATGCCGTAATCCCTTCTCTGGAATGAACAACAGGTTTATGGATCCCAGGTCAAGTAGGCATATGGTTCTTTCTGTTTGCCAATTTTTTTTAGGCTTCTTTAATCTATGATAAAACTGCTTTGGAAGCACTAATAGCATTTTTTCCCAGCTGTGAAAGAGATCATATGATAGATGTACCTAGAAGGGAGATCATTTGTTTGAATTCACAGATTGCAAAATAAATCATATTAAGGCCTACTTTTAATTTCATCACGAGGAAGGTTTCAAACAGTGTTATCTGGAGGAATGCATGATGGACTCAGTCCTGGTGGCAGATGCTGGATTGCATTTGACTTGTCCTAGTTCTTTTGTGATCATTGCTTTATAAGGTGTAAGAAACATCACCTTGGGAGCTGCTGGACTTCACTGCTTTAGAAAATAAGGAATCTAAGAGTTTTGGATCATGCTGACTTATATAATCAGAGAGGGGCAATGTAACTTGTAGAAGCAAATTTTAAGAGTTAAAAGAAACCATTTATTGTTCAGTGGTGTCCAACTCTTTGTAACTCCATTTGGGTTTTCTTGGTTGAGATACTGGAGTGGTTTGTCAATTCCTTCTCATTTTACAGATGAGAAAACTGAGGCAAACAGTGTTAAGTGACTTGTCCAGGGTCACCCAGCTAGTAAGGATCTGAGGTCATTCGAACACAGGAAGTGGCTTGACTCCAGGCTCTATCTAGGGCACCACCTAGCGGCTCCTGAAAAAAAGTACAAGCTTGGAAATAATGGGGGCAGAGGGAGTGGAGGCAAGCAGACTTGTAAAGGCTTTCTAGGGAAGTGCATTTTGATAGACTAAAACACTTCTCATTATAGTCCTATCACCTAATTTTGGTGCCAGAAAAAAGATCTTCTTTTGAAACTAGACCTAGGGATATGAGACTGTGGTCTCACTGAGACACTATATACTTTTTCTCCCTTTGGTTTTGGGAACACAGGATCTTAGATCTAGAGGTGGAAAGGCAATCTATTCCAATACTCTCAATCTATAGAGGAAAAAATGAAGAGGTTAAGCAACTTCTGTAAGGTCATCCAAAGGCATAATTCAAGTCCTTTGCCTCCAAATCCAGTTCTATTTCCCACTGAACTATACTACTGGGGTATTGGCTGTGATTTAAAAAAAAATAATGTTGAAAGCTGTAGAGTTAGAAGGAAACGAAATCATTTAGTCTAACCTCTTCATTTTACTCAATAGGTTCTGTCTCCACATCTCGAGGTCTTTTACTGTACCATGCTGCCTTCATCTAAAATCTACTGGAGTATTGGTTGTGACGAGTTCTGTTGCTTCCCCCCTCCTCATTAGGCCACAAATGTTAAATTGGAAGAACCTTCTGGGTTAGGGTTGCTTACTTCCCAAGCTGGGGGCGGAGTTGTACCTCTAGGCAAATACAGGTCCTTCATCCTGACAATTTTTAAATCAATGGTTATCTCAGTGAGTGAAGATATGTGGGTTGGAGAGCTTGGTGCTGATCATCTGTAAGGTCTCCCTCCACCCTGGAATGCTGGGATTCCATGATAGTCAAAAGGCAGATCTAATGTAATTTAATGAATAGAGCTCTCAGCAAGAAATAGAGTCTAGTTTATGTTCTTCCACTTACAAGTCATGTGACCTCAAACTAACAGCCTCTCTTCTCCTTCTCTCTACTTCTTAAAGAGAAAACAAAAGTTGACCCAGGAATATTGTGTAAAATCAGTGAAAATAGGTTGGATGTAAAAAAGGTTCTATGGTGTTTTACAGTAGAACTCTAATAATTGTAACAATAACAAAATTTATATAGCACTTACTCTGTGCCAAGCACTATGTTAAATACTTTACAAATATCTCATATAATACTCCCAAGAACCCTGGGAGATAGGCGCCATTGTTATCCCCATTTTACAGGTGGGGAAACTGAAGGGGTAATGAGGTGAAGTGAGTTGCCCAGGGTCACACAGCTGCTAAGTGTCTGAGGCCAGATTTGAACTTGAGTCTTCATGATTTCCGGCCCTAGGGCAGGAGTAGAGAACCTTCTGCTTCAGGGCCACATGTGGCCCTCTAGGTCTTCAAGTACAGCCCCTTTGACCGAATCCAAACTTCACAGAACAAATCCCCTTAAAAGGATTCATTCTGTAAAACCTGAACTCCAGTAACAGGACTAGATTCAGTCGGAAAATCTGGCTTCAGATTTCTTGCTGTTTAAACTCTCTGGGTTTACTCATCTGTAAAATTAGAAAGTTGGAATAAATGATCTCTGATCTCCTTTGAGCTCAAACAAAAAGCAGTATTTTATCTAAAGGGCCCTGGGAAACCTTTATCTTTTGCTGCTGTCTGACTTTTCCAGACCCCATTTGAAGTTTTGTTGGCTAAGGTTCTGCAGTGATTTGTTATTTCTTTCTCCAGCTCATTTTACAGATGAGGAAACTGAGGCAAAAAAGGTTAAGTGACTTACCCATGGTCACACACTTAGCAATTGTCTGAGGCTAAATTTGAACTTAGGGAGATGAATCTTCCTGACTACAGGCCAGGCACTCTATTCACTCTACCACCTAGCTGCCCCCTTTAGCTTTGCCTTTAAGCATATTGACTCCTGGCTTTTCTGGCTAGAGGCAGCTTGGCCCATCTACAATGTCTCAAATGGCAAGATTTATATCTGAGATGTGGAACAGACGACCTGGGACAAAGGTAAGGGTACTAGACCTGGAGGGAGTTAAAAAAACTAGAATCAAATCCCAACTCTCTCCCTTATTACCTGTGTGACCTTGGGCAAGTCTCTTAAGCCCTTTGGATCTCAGTTTATCCTCTTAAAAATGAGGGGCTTGGGAAGAGCGTTTGGATTCAGTTTCTTTGGGGGTAGCTCCCATCTCTAAATCTTTGATCCTAAAACCTGAGGTCAAATATATTCACCTATGTGACCTTGGGCAAGTGACTTCATCTTTTGTGGTCTTGGTTTTGTTGTCTTGAAGGTCACTTTCAGCTCCAAATCTTCCAACCTCCAGTGTCCTTCAAATCTTACCTAGGCAGCCACTTGACAGATTGAAGGAAATGACTCCTTCCATCTTAATTCTAGCTCCTCCTGACCTAGAAGAAATTTCCAGCCCTGACTCTATAGGGTTAAAGAAATGTGGGAAGCAGATTAAGGGGCAGTGATCATGCTTAATCCCTTCCCTGCATCCTGGTTTTCTGCCGCAATGCAATCATTAATTCTACAATTAAATGAAAGCTCAAGCCTGTCCCATGTTTTATCCAGTCTTGTTCTCCTTAAGCCAGGGAGGGAGCAAGTTTTCCTGGGGAACAGGTGGATTGATAAACAGTGTATGGATGGCCTCCCGTCTCCGAGGCCTGGCCCAGTCACAGCTGTGATCTGGCCCACAGAGCCCCAGGAGGAGCAGGCTGATTCATCTTTCTCTCAGTCTGCTTCTCTACTTTCCGCTTTCTCCCCATCAGTTCTCTTTGCCTCGTCCTTTTCTCTCTCTGTCTCTCTGTCTGTCTCTGTCTCTGTCTCTCGCTCTGTCTCTCCCTCTCCCAGTATCATGTCGATTTCACCTCCTGCTGCTCTATGTCACTCACTCAGATATCACGGATGTCATTTTCTCCTCCATCCTTTAGCCTGAGATGAGGAACGTTTAAGGGCAAGATTAGCATATGGCCCAAATCACTGCCCTGTTCCTGGGTTGCGACAAGTTCATTCCCAGGTCCTTGGGGCTGGTTGTATGCCAGACATCTCTCCTTCTCCCCCCATTCCTCCCTTGTCCCCGCAACACTCACCCCACCCCACCCTGCTCCCAGACAGAATGCTGACTCACTCCCCGGAGACAGATAAGGAAGGGAAAAGGCAGCAGCTAATTCTTGCACTTCTCCAGTAGATGGCAACAATTGTGCTGGAAATAAAGGAACTTTTTTTTGACGAGAGATAAAAACCAAATAGGTGAAGGAAGAATCCTGAGTCTAGAAGGTACCTGCAGAGGGCAGAGTCCAGCCCCCTACCTTGGGGCAAAAGGCAGTCTGAATCTTCAGAGGGCACAATGCAAAATTCAGGGAAGAAGGCCTCTGGGCTCTAGAACTAGTTCTCTCTCTGACTTTCAAGATCTCATTGATTCTCGAGAGAAGTCACCAGTAATACGGGTTTATAGTGTCATAAACCTAGGGCTAGAAGGGATCTCACAGGAAATCTAATCCAGCTTCCTGAGGAGGTCAACACAGGGAGGTTCGAAGATTTATCCATTGTTACTCATACAGGGGGAAAATGTCTGGGATGAGGTTTGCATTCAGGTCTTCAGGTTCTTTGACTATACACTCCCAACCTGTGGTAGAGCCTTGTGAGTTTACGTAGGTCAGATCAGTCACAGTCGGACACACTTGTACCTTGGCTCCAATACAGCAATACCATTCTGGTCCTCTTCCAGAGGAAAAGACAGCAACTAAGTCGCCAGTCAGCAATGTGGTTTCCTTTCTCTCATGCAGCATGTCCTCTCTCTTGTGTGTGGCTTCCTTCTGCTATTTTGGTATACTTCACTTTTAGGGAGGCTGCTGCCAACCTCCCTGTGGTTGGCGCATTTGTGGATGTGTCTGACAACCCTAAGGGCTAGTCCGGTGTACACTGTGTGGAGTCTAGGAGTGACTCTCCTTTGGCAGAGAGTCCTTGCTGCTTTCTTCCCAGAGGCCTGAGGAGGTACCGCTGCTGGGATATGCTGCCCAGTTGTCTGAATACTACAGCAATGGAAAGGGCACTCAATTTGGAAAAGTATCTGGGGTCAGAGAGAAAGTCTTCAATTTGGTGTTTAAAGCCTCACTTCCAGCCAAGTGATCACCTTCAGTGTTTGCTGGACTTTATCTCCCATCTTAGTGTCTTTGCACCAGCCTGAAATTCATTTCCTCCTTCCCTCTCCCTGTTAGAATCCTTAGCCTAGTTGTTTCCTCTCAAATAAGCCTTTCTTGATCCCTACAATTGTTAGTGCTGTGGCTGTTCAGTCATTTCAGTCATGTGACCCTGTTTGGGTGTGCCACTTCCTTCTCCAACTCATTTTACAGATGAGGAAACTGAAGTTTAAGTGACTCGCCCAGGTCATGCAGCTAGTAAGAGCCTGAGTCCAGATTTGAACATGGGAAGATGAGTCTTTCTGATTCCAAACTTGGCACCCTATCTCCTGTGCTCTTATTAAATTATATCATTTTTTTTATATGTGGACATACCTTGTCCATCTAGTAGAATGGAAATCACTCAAAGTAGGGGAATATCATTTTTTTTTGGAGGGATCTCTAGAAATGATAAGCATCTAGCATAATTCTCTGCAGATAGAAGAAGCTTAATAAATGTTTATTGATGGAGTACATGCATAGAGAGACATAGTTGTAAAAGTAAGCAATGAATTAGAGCTACCCCAAAGTCAAAAAGCCAACCTTGGTAGCTAGAGACTTCCCCCTCACGAGAGGTCTTTAGGCAGAGCTGGAGGACCTTTTGATGGGGATATTGTGCTGGGGAATTCTTTGGAAGTGGGGGTCAGATTTGATGGCCACTAAGGTGCTTTCTAACTCTGAAGTTCTGGGATTTTATGAATTAAAACTGGACTCTGTGGTTTGGTGATCTTCTCCTCACTGAGCTTCCCTTTTCTCATCTGAAAAAAAAAGGGGGTAGGTGGGCAGGTAGGAGTGAGGAAAGTCTGGAAATTCACTAAGGAAAGTTAGTTCTAGTTCTAAATCCTATGACTGACCTCATTTCTGCAAGGTCACCAGAGTAATGTACTTTTACTTGTTTGACTTGTTTATTATATCCAAATCAAATGCACAGAGATTTTTACACCCCTAATAATACATATATAAACATTATTTTTTATTATTAATTTATTTTTATTGTTAATCCATTGATATAATTTATTATCAATTTATAATATATAATAACTATAACATATGTTGATTTATTTTCTGCCATCTTGGAGTTTAAAATGGAGTAAACTCAC
This sequence comes from Bettongia penicillata ogilbyi, assembly GCA_023548195.1. Classification (NCBI taxonomy): domain Eukaryota; kingdom Metazoa; phylum Chordata; class Mammalia; order Diprotodontia; family Potoroidae; genus Bettongia; species Bettongia penicillata. Next base: position 7,756,537 of record JAJHZJ010000198.1, on the reverse strand, counting down.
CAGGAGGTAATGTTGTAGATACACTATTGAACAATTCCATGTTACCAATATCAAATTTAAGTAGATTTAAAAATATCAGGGCAACAGGTATTTCCTCTATCTCTTTTTTGGTGCTTACTTGAATTGAGGGCATAAACAGGGGTTAGAGGCCAATGTGTGTCATATAAATAAGGCCAGACTCTTTAATATTAGCAATTTGTTGGAGTAGGTGGTGTGATACAGTAAACTTGGAAACAGAAGTCCTAAGTTTGTATTCTGGCTTAACTGCTTAGCACCTGTATAATCTTGGGACTTTTTGAATCTCAGTTTGCTCAGTGGTAAAAAATGAAATGATTGGACTGCATGATATCTAGGGTCCTTTCTAGCACTGATGTAATATAAAGTGATTTGGGAGTTCTTTCCCTTTAGGTTGCTATAATAATAATAATATCTGACATTTATAAAGAGATTTTAAGCTTGAAAAGCAATTTGCACACATTATTTCCTTTGAACCATATAATGACCCTGTGAAGTTATTTTTCTTATTTTATAGATGAGTGGTAAACTGAGGCTCAGAAGGTTAGGTCACTTGTGTATGATCTTATAGCTCCTCAGAGTCAGATACCACTCCTAGCACACCCTCATTATATCATAGGATTCTTTTTATTATGTTCCTGATTACACTATTAATTCACTGAATGGCCTTGGATAAGTCATAAACTCTCTAGGCCTCAATTTACTTTTATAAAATCAAGATAACACCTGTCTAGGGAACTGTGAGAATTAAATGAAATACCAAATTGGGAAGCACCTTGTGGATAGAAGAGGGCTTTATAAATTCAAAGATTATAATTACTAAGCAGAAGGGCTGGAGATGCTCAAAGAAACAAACTGTACACATGTGTTCCTGTTTTTTGATAATTCTAGCGTCACTTTCCCCTTTTCTGACTCTTTTGCCCTAAGACTTTAGGCTTTTAGAAGTAAAGATTAGGTCAGATTGGTGCAGCTGGGCTACAGTAACATTAAGCTGAATGAACAACCAGAAAACACTGACAATAGACGCCAGGGGAGATATGTTAGCACAATATAATAAAGCAGTGAAGAATATGCTTGCCATTGTTGAAAACCATAGTTAGAGAGAGAAGAGGTCATCTAGGTCAACCTCTTATTTTGCAAACCAGAAAACTGAGGTCCATCAACCCCAATATCATCATCATCATCATCATCATCAGTAAGCATTTATTAAGTGCTTACTGTATGCCAAGTAGTATGCTAAGGGATGAGTGTATGAAGAAGGGCAAAAATATTTTCCTTGCTTTTGAAGAGCTCACCTTTTAATGAAGAAGGGACATGCTTTGCCCCAAATCACATGAGTGAGAATCATTTGATACCTTATTGTTTGCCTCCAAATTCAGTCATCTTTCTGCCACACTATAATTTTTCTGTTGTAGTTGCCTTAGTGACAAAGCACTGGGCCTGGAGTCAGGATGACCTGAGTTCAGTTCTAGCCTTAGACACCTCTTAGCTGTGTGATCTTGGACAAGCCACTTAAACTCTGATTACCTGACAAAATGGATCTGCTAGAGAAGGAAATGGCAAATCACTCCAGTATCTTTGACAAGAAAACCCCAAATGGGGTCATAAGGGGTCAGACACCATCGAAATGACTTAAGAAGAAGGATGAAAAAAACAGGAGTTTCAACTTCTCATCTCCTTGAGCAGAAAGAGTCTTCATGTGCACTGAGGTTCTTTGAGTGAAGGTACATCTCCAGACATCAGAAAGCAAAGAGGCAGCTGGCAGCCTTAGATATTACATATTATAAATATAGATACTAAACCGTTTATTACATCATGCTGATTGTGATATCATACTGATAAATGATTGATTGTTTTTCTGAGAGCATGGGTCACCATAATTTTTATATATTTTATTTAAATTGCCATATAAATTACCTTTAAAGATGACTACAGAACTCTTCAAAAGTGGTAGCTACCAGTGTGCTAAGAGCCATCTGGATTTTTTCTTGGATATGGAACTCAAAGGTGGAAAAGTAAATCTAATTTTTTTAGTGGCAGAGATACTCAGTCATCTTTTTTCCCCCTTTTTCTCATTTACTCAAGGAAACACAGAACACAAAGGTTCTCCTAAAATTCATACACATATTTTCCAAAAGTTCTTGGTTCAGTAAGATAATCTTTTTTAGGAATAGGTTTGATCTATAATATTATGGTCCCTAATCTGACCCTTTCCATTACATCAACCTTTACCCTCCATGGGCTGTATAGTCCTGGCACTTACTTTATTGTTTATAAAAGATGCCACTGGTACCAATCACTCTAAAGGCTTCCATCCAATGGCCCTCAGGGTAAATCATGTAGAGCCCTCTAAGAATACCACTGCCTGCGAGTGCTAGCCAGGCTCTCTTCCTGTAGTCAGTCAGTTACCTTATTTGAATTGAACCCAGAACAGACATGCATTATTCTAGCTTCTGTGCCATTGCATAACTAGTATTTGCTGATTGGCTTCTGGGAATAATGGAAAATGAGAAATTCAACTTTCTCCAATTAAATTCCAATTTATCGAGGGCTGAGAATATGTAAGGGATTCAGAAGGCGTATACATCACTCTCCTCAGGTAGCATCCAACCTAGTTCATGGAATTCAGAACTGGAAAACATCTTAGAGGTCATCTAATACAACCTCCAACCTATCTATTTTATAGATATAGAAAGAGTCCCAGAAGAGTTAATAGACTTGTTCAAGGTCACAGAGATAGAATACAACATAGCTTGGATTAGAACCTAGCTCTGAAATTGGAGTGAAGTGAGACCTGGGTTCAAATCATCCCTCTGACACTTGTCATATAACCTCTCTGGGCCTCAGTTTCCTTATTTGTAAAGTGAGGATATTAATATCTTTAGTTCCTACTTCTCAGGGTTGTTGTGAGGGTCAGAAAAGTGCTTTGTAAACCTTAAAGTACTATATCAATAGTGATTATTAATAACAATAGCTCATGCTTACAAAACATTTTAAGATTATAAAGAGTTTTAATACACATTATATACTTCTGTCTTTTGATCCTTTGAGGTAAATAATGTAAGTTATTATTATAATTTTGACTGAAGACTAAAATGTAGGAACCGTGTGTTTATCTAAGTTACTGGTATGCTGGAGCCAGGAGATGTGGCTCGAGCCTCTGATAAACCTCTATGACCTTGGGCAAATTATTAAACCTCCTTTGGCCTCAGTTTCCTCATCTGTAAAATGAAGGGGTCAGGCTAAATAGTGTCTTAGGTTCCTTCCTGCTCCAGAGTCATGCTTCTATGATCTTTTTAAAATGTTATTTATTTTTTAACATTCCCTTAAAAAATTTCATTTCTGAATCCTTTCCTTCCTCCTATCCCTCCCCCACCAATTGAGAAAGCAAAAAAAAAAAAATGTGATGTAAGTTATACATATGAAATCCTATAAAACATATTTCCATATTAGGCATATTGCAAAAAAGCAAGAAAAATAAAGTGAAAAAAAAGATATTTCAATCTACATTCAGACTTCATCACTTCTTTCTATAGAGGTGGATAGCATTTTTCATCATAAATCCCTTGGAATTGTCTTGGATTGTTGTATTGATCAGAACAGCTAAGCCATTCACAGATGATCATCCTATACTATTGCTATTACTATGTACAATGTTCTCCCAGATCTGTTCACTTCACTTTGCATCATATATGTCTTCTCAGGTTTTTCTGGAACCATCTTGCACATATTTTCCTGTGGCACAATAATATTCCATCACTATTATATACCACAGCTTGTTTAGTCATGCCCGAGTTAATGGGCATGCCCTCATTTTGCCACCATGAAAAAGTTGCTATATATATTTTTGTACTCAGTCCTCTTCCTTTTATCTCTTCGGAATATAGACATAGTAGTGATATTGCTGGGTCAAAGAATACGCTCAGTTTTACAAATTTTTCTCCAGAATGGTTCAACATTTCACAATTGCACTAACAGTGCATTAGTGTTCCAGTTTTCCCCATCATCTCCAGCATTTGTCACTTTCCTTTGCAGCCATATTAGTCAATCTGATATCTGTGAGGTGGTAGGTCAGAGAGGTTTTAATTTGCATGTCTCTAATCAATGGGATTTATAGCATCTTTTTTTATACGATTATAGATAGCTTAGATTTCTTCTTTTGAAAAGTGACTATCCATATCCTTTGATTACTAATTGAGGAATGCCTTGCATTCTTACAAATTTGACTCAGTTCTCCATATATTAGAGAAATAAGGCCATTATAAGAGAATCTTGCTGTAAAATGTCTCCCCTGTTTTCTGCTTTGCTTTAATCCTGACTAAATTGGTTTTGTTTATATAAAACCTTTTTAATTTAATATAACCCAAATTTATTCACTTTGCTTCCTGTGATTGTTTCTGGTTTGGTCCCCTTATCCATAAATCTGACAGGTAAAATTTTCCATGCTCTGTTAATGATATCACCCTTTATGAATAAATTATGTACCTATCTTGAGTTTATCTTGGTATGAGGTTTGAGATGTTGATCTATATATCATTTCTGCCAAGTTGCTTTTTAATTTTTCCAGTAATTTTTGTTGAGTGAGTTCTTGTCCCAAAGGCTTGGCTCTTTGGGTTTATGAAACACTAGATTACTATGGACACTTACTACTATGTATTGTATGCCTAATCTGTTCCACTGATCCACCACCCTCTTTCTTAGACAGTACCAGATTGCTTTCATGGTTACCACTTTGTAATGCAATTTGAGACCTGGTACTATTAGGTCATCTTTCTTCACATTTTTTTTCATTGATTCATCTGTGAGTCCATGTTCTTAAGAAGTCAAATGCCTTTATCCTGATTTCCCCTTTGTCACTGACTTCAAGTTGAGCTGATCTGTTAATTCCATACCCTCCCAAACTTTGCATCTTGAGGAGCTAAGTAACTGCTGATTGTTGAAGATTTTCCAGTTGAAGGGAAGGATCCACTCAGGAAAACTGATGCCCAAATTCCATTCTGGGATATATTATATCTACTAACCAATATAGTTCTACTCAGAAACAGAGATCTAAAACCCAGGAACTGGAAATCCCCAGGCATGTCAGAGGCATATCTCCATTTGGAAGTCTTAGAAGTGGCTAGTTTATTGACTGGGAAATACAGATTTTAGGAAAGATTGAGACAGAGGAGAGGAAGAGAAGAAGGGAGAAGGTAAAAGAGGAAAGGGAGGGACAGATGAAAGGAAGATTTTTAGATAAGTCATCTCTATATAATCATCCCTGAGCACATTTTGTAGCACAAATTGAAACATTAGGAATCTGGATATCCAAACTCTCCCTGTCCAACACACAAAAATTATTATTGTTGTTTTCATTTTAATTTTTTCAGGTAACAAACATTTATTTTCTCTTCCTCTCACACCAGAAGAAATGAAGAAAAAACATTTGCTCTTTTTTTTAGAGCCACTGAAGACTCAGCATTGTATTGAAATGGGAGCATGAGCACCTCCTTGGGAGTTTAAGTGGGAGTCAGGAGAGTATATATTTGAGAAATGAGGCCATTATAAGAGAAGCTTACTGTAAAATTTCTTCCCAGTTTCCTGCTTTCTTTCTAATTTTGGCTGCATTGGTTTTGTTTATGCAAAGCCTTTTAAAGTTTCAGACTTGGAACCCAGTAAAATACTAAGCTTGGCAACCATGGGAGGGAGGGAGGGAAGGAAAGAAAGAGGGGAGGAAGGGAAAAAAAGAGGGAAGACAGAGATAGAAGGAAGGAAGGAGGAAGGAAAGGAAGAAGTAGAGAACACAAGCAAGGAAGAAAAGTACAGTATCTAGTAATATCAAAGAGTGGAATAGGATGCCTGGAAAGGTTGCATTTCTCTTCATTCAAGGCTTTCAGTCAAAAACTGGATGACCACTTATTGGGTATGTTATAGTTGCAAATCTTTTTTCAGGTATGATTTGAACTAGATGATTACCAATTTCTCTTCTCAATTTACTCGCATTTAATGTTATTCACTAATTCTTAGTATTTGACACTCTAATATTCTTTGAGAAAGATAATGAGGAAGCTAAAAAACTGAAAATGGAAGTCCACAGGCTTTGAAAACTGTATTAGCTCCTTCTTTTACTTCTGGTGGGTATGTGGAAAAGTCAGTGCTTCATAGTAGCAACTCCAGGGTATCTCTGTACCCAAAATTCTGTTCAGAATATGCATTCTGGTCTCATTTCACATCTATTTTTACTACCTGGCAAAGGCTTTTGGCTCTCCCTTTTCTATTTCATTAATGCCAGAACTGGGAATCCTAACTTAGCCACAAGAGGGCACCCAATACTCACAAACAGAATAGAAAGTGAGTTTAAAAAAATAAGTTTTCCTCATACTTGGGAGGTTTGCAGAGTGAACACAGCACTGAACTTGGTTGTGGGCTACATTAGAGAGTTCGACTGGTTAAACTTTCCTAGTTGCCCTAACCTATGTTTAACAAAAATGAGAAGCTGAGGATGAAAAGTTTTTCTTTTTTAAAGACAGCCTTGTTTCCATCACTTCTCACTGGGCCTCACAATTTCTTTATCTACAACATTCTGTAGGCTAGATTTGATGATCTCTCTGCTTTCTTCCAGCTCTAACATTCTGTGATTGTATGACAGGAGGGCTGCCAGACAACTGCTTAGTCTCCTAACTGAGTTGTTTATGATAAGGTCTGAAGAGAGGTTTTTTTGCGCCATCCTTCTGGAATCAGATGACAAAGCCCGTGGTCCCTTGCCTCCCAGGGTGGGTTAATATGCTTCTCTCTCCCTCCTCAGGGAGATGATGAGAAGACATTTCCTTTTCAATCATTTTTCACATCAGCCTTTCTCTTCCTCACCGTTTGATGGCTGTGGCTGCTGGTTCTCACAAGATGAAATTACTCCTGGAGATGCCATGGGCTCCCGTTACATACCAGACTGTCAAGTGGCTGCTGTTTGAGTGAGACAATACCCATACCCCATGCAAAACATGTGTGTGCATCTGGACTGAATTAGAAGCCCCACCAACTTTACTGTGGCTCCAGGCCAGAGCAAGCAGATTGCTTCTCCTTGTGTCTAGGGCATTGGTAATCATACTGCCCACAGGTAATGGGCCGATACCTAGGACTGCTTTTGCATGTAGGAAAAAGAAGTAGCCCCAGAAGAGGAGGGACTCCATCCTTTCAGGTATTTCTCTACTGATTCCTGATATTTCAAAATTAAAGATTCACTTCTTAGTGGTATGTATTGCCCTTTCCTCTGATAATGCAAATACCCTTAAAACGTCTTAAAATACAAATACTCATTAAAGGGGTAACATGGTAAACAGACAACACTTTATTAGGAATGACTTTGGCAGAGCATTTCTCCTTGATGGTGGGCCTGGGCAAGTGTGAGCTAAGGGTAACCCAGAGGGAAGGAGAAGGGAGTGAAAGAAAAGATAAAAACTGCTGAACACACTTTGCTAACTTCATTGTTTTTTGAAATATCCTTCATCCACACCTCTCTTCTGTTGTACCCTACTCATCTGCAGCTGAACAAGACTGAAGTCATTTCTCTTCCTTCTAGGCCCTTAATAACCAAGCCCCCTCCTTGATAACCAGGGTTTCCCACAAACCCAGTCACCTTTCTTAAGGGGAAGAATTATATCTGTAGTCCCTGGCCAGTGTGATATAGTGGAATGAGTTAAGAGATCTAGCTTTTCACTGTAGAATAGATGTTTATAGCTATAAGAACATAGAAAGGTCTCATAATGTCTCTGAGACTCAGTTTCCTTACTTTTTAAAATCCTTTATTCCCTATTCTACAGGAATTATTATAAAAAAAACATTATATACTGCACCATAGACATGGGGACTAGATCTCTGATTTCACTAATTGTAGGTAATTTCCAGCAGATGAAACTCCCTTTGCCAAAGCAGATTAGGACCTTCTTTATAAGTAGTTTTAGAAAGTTACCAAAAGCACTGAGAAATTACTTGATTTGTGCAGGGTCACACAGTCAATATGTATTAGAAATAGAATTTAAATCTGGTTCTTCTTGACTCAGAAGCCAGACATCTATCTACCATGCCATGATGCCTTAGTGTTATAGAAATGCAAAGTATTATTATACAGAATGTCCAAGAGTCTTAGTACTGTTTTAACCCAACCAAGACTTTTAAGATACTCTATATTTCTCTAGTTACCTTCAATAAGCTTTACTTATATCCTTTCCCCACCCTTTAATTTCATGACCTGATTTCAAATTTCACTGAAGCTATTCCAGAGCCAATTCCACTTTTCACTTAGTACCAAGCTTCAGTATGGGCCATGTGTCCTGGGAAGGAATTTAGCATTGAACTGACAACACTATTTGGTTAGAAATGGGACAAATCCTTTTGGCAGTTTCTTGGTAGCTATGGAAAGAGAATATCTTATCAACAGTTCCAGGTAAAGCTCATTGAGGCGGAAGACCAACAAAATTATGGGAAAGTTTCTTAGATAGTTTTGGAGTTAGGAATCAGTCCGTAATCATTAGGTACTGGTAGGGGACCCCAATGACTTCTTTCTATTTTCTGATAGCTTTGCTGAATTGGTAAATAAGGGAAAGAATGTAGGTACTATCTATTTGTATTTTAGCAAATCCTGCTATCTTTGTGGACCAAAGGACAGTACTATGAAATGGCTTTGTAATGGGTTGAATGATGCTATCCAGAGAGTATTAATTAAAGCATCAATTTCAGTCAAGTTAGATGTCTTTAGTTAACTACCACAGGGCTCTCTCTTTGGCCTTAATCTGTCTAATGTTTTTCAATGATGTGGATGAAGACATAGAAAGATTTTTTTATCATATTTGCAGATGATACAAATATGAAGACATTAGTAATATATTGGATGATAGGTATGGCTCACCATCCCCAGTCTATTAATATATCTTTGGATCCCCATTCTAATAAGATGAATCATAGACACAAAAGTATAGGTTAAAAATGTGAATTGTGCAAATTCAAGATTGGGGAGAAAAGTTTCAATAGTATAAAAATAATTTGGGGTTTTGGTTGATTGAAAGTTAAATATGATTCAAGTGTCATGAGGTTATAACCTGGCCTTGGGTTATGACTAATCTACTTTGATGAAAGTATTCCTAGTTCTGTCATGGACTTGCTGTGTTCTGTCAGAATGGTGTAGTGAAAATAGCCCTGATCCCAGGGTGTCAGGACTTGAGTTTGGATCTTGGCTTTGCCACTTACTTTCTGAAGGTCCTTGGACAAGTCACTCACTCTTCCTGGACCCACAACTCCTCTATTGGACCAGATGGCCTCTCTATGTCCTTCCAACTCAGAACTATTACCCTATTCTTTCAGTAAACTCAAAGCCACTGAGTAGTAGGGTGAAGAATCTGGTTTTGGTACATAGGTTGACAGCTTCCTGTAAGAGTAGTCTAGGTAAAGAAATAGAATCCTATGTAAAGAAATAGAATCCTAGGAGGAATCTATCTTGTCCAACTCATGATTGAACAAGAGTATTTTTTTCTCTAAGAAAAACTATCAAAGGGTCATTCACTTTTTATTTGAAGACCTTTTTAGATAGAGAACCCATTCCCTCCTAAGACAAATCATTCAATTGTTGGGTAGTTCTAATTGTAGCAAAGACAGCTGGGTGGTGCAGTGGGTGCATCAGGACCGAAGTCAGGAAGACTCTTCTGAGTTTAAATATGTCTTCATACACTTACTAGCTGTGTGACCCTAGGCAAGTTACTTAATGTTGTTTGCCTCAGTTTTCTCATATGGAAAAGGAAATGGCAAACCCCTTCAGTATCTTTGTCATAAAAACCCCAAACGGCATCACAAAGAGTTAGGCATGACTGAAAAATGACTGAACAGCCACAAAAATTTTTGCAAAGATTTTCTTTCCATTGAATCCAGTTGGCTTGTTTTGCAACATGATGATAATGATAAAAAAATAATAAAAATTGACATTTCTAAAGCAAGCCTGTTAAGTTTTGTAAATTGCTTGAGCCTTACAATCCCCTTGGAGGTAAGTATTATAGGTAATATTAGCCTTATTTAGCAGCTGAGGAAACAGGCTAAGAGAAGCCAAGAGTCATATCCATGGCCTCACAGTTAGTAAGTATCAGAGGCTAGGTCTCTCTTGACTTAAAGTCTAGCACTTGTTCCTTCTACTTCAGCTTTCTGGAACCAAACACATCTTTCCACATTGAAAGATTTTCAAATGCTTAGAGACAGACCTTAGGTCTTTCCTTCTCTATGCCAAACATTCTCAGTTCCTTTAACTGACACTTGTAAAACAAGCTCTGGCAAGGAGTTGACCGGCCACAAAAATTCTGGGATTTGCAATTCCTCCTGCTTTGGGAAAAGAGGAAATTTAATAGAGACAGTCTCTTGATGGGGAGAGCAGAGACTCTAGAGTAGAAGAAGAGACGGGGCAGTGGCAGTTGTCCATGGTAGCAGCAGTGCCCTTCTCCAAGATCATAAGAGATGAATGGCTTTACTCCTTTATCTCACATCCTGAAGTGCTGAGAGAAATAATTCAGCTGTGAATAACTGGCAGGCCCCACCCTGCCCCTGCCTCACTTCCCCTCAGTTTTGTGTATGTGTGTTTAAAGTTTGTTAAATAATACACTTGCTGGATTTAATATTATTTCTCCTAAACATTCATGATTGACATTGTCTATGGCACCTATGTCTTCATTAGGAGACATTGAAAACCACATAGGGTAATGACTTTTCCTATAGGTAGCTAGGTGGAACAATGGATAGAGTGGTGAACTTGAAGTCAGGAAGACGCGAGTTCCAATCCTTCCTCAGATATTTACTAGTCACAGGATCATGGGCAAATCATTTACTCTCTCAGTCTTAGTTTTATCAACTGTGAAATGGAGAAAATAATACCTATCTTGCATAGTTCTTGTGAGAAACAAATGATATGAAATGTATAAAACACTTTGCAAACCTTAAAGTGCTATATAAGTACCGGTTAGGATAATTATCACTGTAAGTAGAAGTAGTAATGGTAATAGGAGTAGTAGTTAGTAGGTGACAGTAGTAGTAGTAGTAGTAGTAGTAGTAGTAGTAGTAGTAGTAGTAGTAGCAGTAGTAGTGGTAGTGGTAGTGGTGGTGGTGGTGGTGGTGGTCGTGGTGATGGTGATAGTGGTAGTATTAGGGGGAGGAGAGAGCTAGGCACTTGACCCTTGGCCTATTGTTAGAGTTTTGCTCCTTAACTGGGAGAGTCATTGCATGAGTCATTTCCTAACTACACTTTCTTCAAGATGCTGAATTACCATTATGAACATGGACCATGTTTTATAAATCTGCCTTATAGACATGGCCCAAGAGTACCAGATATTACACTTGGCTGGCACAGTCTTGTAGTCCTGTGCTATCTTGATTGCCATCTTGTAGATGGCTCTTCAGTTTCTCAAAATCCCTCCTAAAATGGGGCAACCAGCACTGACCATAACAACCCATGTGTGGTGTGAACAGCAAGACTATCGCCTCCTTGCTGTGGATATTTCATCCTTATTTCCCCTCTTTAAAACATTATTGATATACATCGTTTTTTATCCCCTTTATTTCCTGACACATCTCATCCTCACTAACCCCGCTATACTATTTTGAGTTAAACTGGCTTACTTAACTGTTCTCCTAATTCAGTATTCCATCTCTAAGATCCACACTTTGCATAGGCCATTCCCCATTCCTGGAATGTTCTTACCCCTCCCCACTCCATCTTGGAAACCCTAGACCAGTTAATCAATAAACATTTATGCTTAATAAATGTGCCAGGCACCATGCTAAGCCCAGAGATGCAAAAAAGAGGCAAAAGACGGTCCCTATCCTCAAGCAGCTTACAGTCTAATGGGGAAGACAATATAAAAATAGATATATACAAGGAAGCTATGTACAGGATAAATAGAAAATAGTTAACAGAGGGAAGGCACTAGAATTTTGAGGGGATGGAGAAGGCTTTCAGTAAAAGAAGGAATTTTAGTTGGGACTTAAAGGAAGCCAAGGAAGTCAGCAGGCAGAGTGGTGGGACAGCCAGATCCCTTTAATTAAGAGTCATTTTAAGTACCACTTCCTGTTGTTCAATCATGTCCAACCCTTCATGACCCCATGGACCATAGGATGCTAGGCCTTTCTACCCTCCACTATCTCCCAAAGGCTGTCCAAGCTCCTATTCAGAGCTTCCATGACACTATCCATCTCATTCTCTGCTATCCCTTTTTCCTTCAATTTTCCCAGTCTTTTCTAACAATTCATTCTTCTCATTATGTGACCAAATTATTTGTTTCAGGTTCAGTATTTATTTTTCCAATGAATAGTCTGTATTAATTTCTTTCAGTTTTGACTGATTTGATCTCCTTGCTGTCCAAGGGGCTCTCAAAAGTTCCACAATTTGAAAGCCTTGATCCTGTGGCACTCAGCTTTCCTTGTAATACAACTCTCATGGTCATTCATTGCTGCTGGAAAAATCATAGCTTTGATCAGTGGTGGGGAACCTTTGACTGAACCCAAAATTCACATAACAAACTCCCTTAATAAAAGGATTTGCTCTGTAAAACTTGGACTTAGTCCAAAGGCTGCACCTGAGGATCTAGAAGGCCACATGTGGCCTTAAGGCTGCAGGTTCCTCACCCCTGGCTTTGACTGAATGGACCTTCGTTGACTCTCCTAACGCTCTGAGCCTTAAGTATAGTCTCCCTTGCCATTATTTACTTCACTGTTGTTGAGTTGTTTCAGTTGTGTGCTATTCTTGTTACCCTTTTCTGTCTCTTCCTTAATTCTCTTCCCCATTCTAGTGCCTATCCATAATGTTTTGCATGCAGTAGGTACTCAGTAAATGAATTAAATGGATTTGAATGGAACTTTTTTCAGACCAAACTATCTTTGTTTACTAAGGTCATACAAATGAAATTAATAGATCTTCTTGGTAGGTGCTTCATAGGTCCTTGTTGTCTACTATAACTATACAGGTATGCATACGTATGTGCTGATATCTGGGCATGTATGTTGAAGTGGGCTAAAATATTACAAACAGATGACCACTATGCAGTCCTTTTCTCTTCTGTTGTCATTTTATGTTAATTGAATGCCTGTGTTAATCTAATAGAATTTAGATTTATGGTGGGTCCTATAGCATGTCATATTTTAATCAATACATATTCCAACATTTAGATGGACAGAGGAGAAAATCGGCTTCATCTCTGCACTTCTGTTCTATCAGTTGTCAATAATTCCTAATTTGAATCTTTCAGATGATCAGATTTATGGGTTTCAGTATATTGTATTAATCACAGAAATTAACTTTTGGGGGAAATGATGTGAAAGGTCACCCAGCTTCTTGAAGGAACAGATACTATCGCTCTTTTCTACAAACAATAACAACGTTTCAGGATGAAGGTCTTTGAAATATTTATCTGTGCAAAGCCAGTCAGCAGTGTGACTGTAGGTGGCCATGGCAGATTTCATGGGGGTTGGGTAAATCCAAGCCCAAGGTGACTCAAGGGGCAGTCTTGTGCGTGCACTGTACTCCTTAATGGAGCTGGGAATTATTCTGAGTCCTGGCACAGAAACAAATGATCCCATAATGAAATTAGGGCTCTGAAGCATCTGAGTAAGGGGACGTTTGTTACCACTCGGAGGCTCTGTCAATACTGTAGATAGGCAGTTAGTAATTGGCAAAGTGTCTGACTAAGTATGTGCTATACACTCAGAGGGAGAGAGTCTCTTCCCAGAGGAGGCCAGTTTTGTCACTGGAAATCTTCCTTACCTTTGCAGTGTTATCCCTAATGGACCTGGAAAAGGGAATCACATTCAGTCTACTGCAAAAAGAAGCAGGTTACATAGCTTTTAGCAGATCAAGTTGTACAAAGATATATTTGTTTACATTCCTTTCTTGCTAAGGGCTTGTGACTGAAGTACAGAATAAAAAATTATCATAAAACAAATCAGGGAGAGGTGCACATTATGTTCATGACCCAAAGAGAGATGAAAACAACAAAAAAATAATTGGGTCCAAGTCTTACCTTGGCCACCAGGAGGCACCATGGCACAGTGAAAAAAAAAAAAGGCCACTTTAGGAGACAGAAGACCTGGTTTTGATCCCAAGCTCTGCCTCCTACTACATAGGAAACCTTGGGCAAGACCTTGAACCTCCCTAGGCCTCTTTTATAAAATGAGATGGTTGAACTAGATGACCTCGGAGGTCACTTCTAGACTTTGATCTTAATCATAGATTATTAGATAGATCTTAGATATAGATTAATTTTAGTTTAATTAGATAGATTAATCTTAGATCTCAGATTTAAATCTATAATCTTATGAATTTATTAGCTGTGTGCTTGGCAGAAAATGCTTTCCTGAGGCTCAGTTTTCTCATTTGTAAACTGAGGGTATTTCACTAAATGACCTCAAGGGTGTAACACTCCTATTCTCTGATTCTTCCTGCAATAATAGATTATTCAGATGTTATGGTAGTCCTCTAGGCCACTTTGTCCCACATCTACTAGACATCTCCTAGAAATGGTTCATTTACATGTAGGTTCTATACCTGAATTAGAAAAGGTCCACGTGTTTCATATAAATTTGTACCAATACTGAACAAAACAAGATGAAGTCATATGATTCCTTTCGGGTTCTATGGATGGGCTACACTTGGGCTTGTTAAATCATGCCTTGATAAAAAGTAGAGAATACGAGTGTACATTGTTTTATTGTGCTTTGAAGATATTTTGTATGTGTGTGTGTATATGTGTGTGTTTTGTGAGCTGGTCTTTGGGTGCCATTTTCCCAACAGTATGTACTCACATCGTGTCTGTGTCACATTTTGGTAATCCTTACAATATTTCAAACTTTTTCATTATCATTATATCTGTTATGTTGATCTGTGATCAGACATCTTTGATGTTACCAGTGTAATTGTTTTGGGGTGCCGCCAACCACACCCATCTAAGACGGAACTTAATAAATGTGTGTGTGTTCTGACTGTTCCACTGACCAACCATTCCCCTATCTGTCTCTTTCTCCTTGGGCCTCCCTGTTCTCTGAGATATTGAGGAATATTACACAAACTTAGTTGATAAAGCAGTGACAGCGTTTCAGAGGATGGACTCCAGTAGTTAAAGAACTAAAACGCTATGAAACAGCATTCCATGCCACTGATCTCTTATTTTAAGAAACTGCAACAGCTGCCCCAACCTTCAGCCATCTCCACCCTGATCAGTCAGCAGCCACCAACATCGAGAAAAGACTCCATCGGCAAAAACATTACAACTTGCTGAAGTCTCAGACGATGGTTAGCATTTTTAGCAATAAAGTTTTTTTTAATTAAGGCATGCACATATTTTAGATATAATACTGTTACACACTTAAAAGACTATAGTATAGCATAAACATAAGTTTTATATACACTAAAGAGCCAAAAAAAATAATGGGACTTGTTTTATTGAGATAGTTGCTTTATTGTAGTGGGCTGTGGTTGAACCTATAGCATCTCCAAGGTATCCCTGCATTTCATTCTTTGCATTTGTGTCCCTAGTACCTAGCACAATGTCCGGCACATAGTCAGAGCTTTACTAATGCCTGTCAATGAAATGACTGCTTGATAGCAGTAGTGGGGAGAAGCAAAGTTCTATTGTAGTTTTGACTCACCACTCAAAGGGACTTGGAATAAGATTCTCATGTCTTGTTTGTTTTCTTAGGTAGGATCATAGACTTAGAACTGGCAGGACCTTATGGGTCATCTTGTTTCAGACCCTCTTTTGACAGGTGAGGAAAATGAGGCCAAGAGGGATGACTTACCAAAGGTCACATAGGTAATAAGCAGCAGAACAGGAATTTGAATTCAGGTCCTTTGCCTCTAAATCCAGCACTCTTTACCATGGAATATGCTTCTTTCCTGGATTCTTATCATAATACACGGAGAGCTTAGCATTGTGCTCACTGTTACCCAGGGAAACTTTTAACTTAACCCACCTCCTTCCCCTACCCCTTCTCCAGCTTCATTGTAGGACTTTTTCTATTCCTGAGGTGAATTTGCTGCTCCTCACTCTTCTTGCATGCAGAATATTAGAGTTATTCACCAATTAGACTGTTTTCTTATGGGATTTCTTGTTGATTTGTGGCAAAGTTTTTCTGGGTGATGAAGAAAGAACAGGAAAGTTCTTTTTTTTTCACTTATTAAACCATTTTCCTCTGCCAGCCTCAGGCTCAGAATGGATAGTAGCTCTTTAATTATGATTTTCTCTTTGATTAAAATGATATTCAACAGAACACATGTCACAAAAATAAAACCTTTGTCTTAATCATAGAGCATTTTAAGTGGGAAGTTCTTAAGGTTTGGGATCTTCCAGAGCATGATACGCTTTGGCTTCATATGGGGACATGCCTGGCCACCTACCTCATCTGTGTGCAAGGATGGGATTAAATCTTTTGGTGTAAATTATTAGAGGTTGGTGATTAGGAATTAGGAGCAATTTATAGAGATGTAACTACAGTTGTGTTCACTGTCCCACCAGCAAGTGCCCAAGAAACATATGCCCAACAGGAAAGGTTAGTCTTTTAATTGCCTGAATTATTTGGCTATGTGTCTGTATTCGTAGAAATCGTTATAACCACATTGTTGTCTGAGATGCAGTTAATAAATGAAGGTAGCACAAAATGTGATTTTAAATCAGTTTAATAAAATTATTCATGTAGATTTTAAATCATTTTTACAGTTGATTTAACATTTGTGACTGGTTTATAGATTATGATATAGGATGGTGTTTGCATCTTTGCAATTTTATTCCAATTTAGAAACAGTACAAATATTAATTTTTGCTTCAATAATGGAGCCTTTGAGGATTTTACTTGTCTTTTCTCAATACATGTTTTATGAGAATGCTTTTAATATGATTTTTAAAATATGTTTTGGAGGAACTTATTGCAAGAAAGTCCTTTTAACAAGGTCTTAAGTGGAGGACCTTCCAAAAAGTTTCTTTGGAGATAACCATGAGCATTTTTTTATGAGGAATCTTTGGGAAATGGGAAGAATTCCATTAACCCAACTGAAGGAAGTTTTTAAAGCAGGTAGGAATATTTGCGTAAAGACTGGAGATCCAGGATTAAAGTTAGCCTTGCTTCTCACCTAGGAAATCACCTCTGTTTCTTAACAATAAAGGAGAGGTGGGAGTCTACGCAGAACAAAACAATGTGTATGGTTTGGCAGTTGGCTGGTTTTAGTCAGCTGAATTAATTAATTAATTAATTAATTTAATTTTAGTCAGCTAAATTTAAAAAGGGGCAGAGATTGAGAGCTAGAAGGGACTTTGGAAGTCATCTTGGTCAAGTCCCTTCATTTTACAGATGAGGAAACTGAGATGCAGAGAAGTTAAATGATTTGCCCATGGTCACACACCTCATACATGTCAAAGGAAGGATTTAGATCCAGATCTTCTTGACTTTAAATCTAGTTCCAAATTTATCTACTATACCAGGGGTTCATAACCTGGGGTCCAGTTCTATGGACAGACCAGGGATTTTGTGAACCTGATGGGGGGAAATACATCTTTATTTTCAGTAATCACCAGTGGAAATTTGACATTTCTTTCAATTGTTGAAAAATGTTATTCTGAGAAGGGGTCCATAAGTTTTACCAGACTACCAAGAGATCATCTGTGAAGTAAAAAAGGTTAAGAAACCCTGAACTACCATGCTGCCTCTCAAACCTGAGAGACCCTGAACTATCTAATTTGTGTAACTAGGCTGATCAGATTCCCAGGTGACTAACCATGTTGTAGCTCCTTTTTGTGCTACAAAAGGCCACCACCATACATGTCAGTCAGTCTTTAGGCTGCCCAACAAGTTGAACAAGTTCCATCATGATATGGAATGGATTCTGGGTTCTCAAAGGCTGTGCCACTGAATTACACTTCCTGGAAGACCCTATAGAGCTGGTAAAGCTTTGAGTACCAACCTAGATACATTTGGAATCACTGATCACCAGCTTGCCTACAACATTACAATTTGTCCACAGAAATTTCCATAGTCACAGAAACTCTCCATGATTAACCAACTAAGTCATAGAGGGGTTCTTATGCTCCATCAGCAGAGGAAACACTTTCACCAAGACCATGGCTCCTTGAAATATTGAAGTAAAATGGGTAAATGGATTGTTTGGTTCCTCTCATTCCTTGAGATACCTTTAGCAATAGCACATTTAGATAGATAAAAGACAGAAAAATCCTTTTCCATATGGATAATATTCTCACAGGAGAAGCAGACTCATTAGTTTTGCCAGGTCATAGACCTATTGTTTCATCTGTATCTTTTGGGTTTTTTCCTTGCGTCTGAGTCGCCACGTGGAAACTGATACATAGGTCTGACCCCAATACTGACTGGTATGGAAGCCTTAAGTACCTATTTTCCCCACTTATACCAGTTCATCCCTTAGCTTGGCAGTGCCCTGTCCCAGGACCTTACCATGGGGGTGCTGGTCTTACCTAGGATTGCCAATTGGCTTTAGTTCAGTAGCAGCTCAGAACTCCTGACCTCATATGGAACTCCAGCTCAGCCTTTCTCAGTAGCAGTGACAACAAATATGTGCCATTATTACCTTATAAACCTACTTTCACTTGAGGATTCATTGCAATGTAGAGGTGAATGATTTCTCGAAGTCTCTGCCAACAGGTCACATACTCTGACAGGTCCTATTAAGGTGGAAGATACCCACACTGATATATTCCCAGATACCTGAATTATTGAAAAAGACAAGGATACACACATTGTCTCATCTGATTTAAGGAACCCTTACTGGACCCTTATCAAAGAGCAGGGCTGTCATTTCTTTTGTTGTTGGTCAGTCAGATCCAACTCTTCTTGGTGCCCTGTGGACCATAGCACACCAATACTCTCCATCAGGTTTTCTTGGCAGAGATATTGGAGTAGTTTGCCATTTTCTTCTCCAGCTCATTTTACAGATAAGGAAGCTGAGGCAAACAGAGGTTGTGACTTGCCCAGAGTCACACAGCTAGTAAGTATCTGAGGCTAGATTTGAACTCAGGTCCTCCTGACCCCATGTCTATTGCTCTATCCATGACACCACCTAGCTACCAGGACTAGTTTTTAGGAAACCATGGCATGGTGCTCTGGAGAGAAGGATGAATTTTGAATCACAGGGACAAAATTCACATTCTGGCTCTGCCATTTTACTCCTTGTATGATCTTCAAATTAGTCACCTCATTGTCTGGCCTCATTTTCCTTCATTTGCAAAATTATAAGATTGGATTTTATTGTTTCTTATGATATGAGAAATTTGAAGACATTGGTCAAAGAAAGAAGTGGTTAATTAGAATACTGGGTTCTCATTCACAATCTACATTTAGCTTGATTTAGGAGGGAGGGATTCTCGTACAATGAGACAATCTGTTGGTGAATGTGATGGTGGAAGTTAACTTCTTTTCTCATTGTACTTACTCGTCCCTATTACATGAGTTACAAGTACCAAGTGACAAGGGGTTTAGGACATAACTGGAGACCAGGAATGGACCTATGATTTCATTAGTACAGGAAACTTCTAAATGCGGGAAATCCTTCTGCCAGTACAGGTTGGCACCTTCTCTTCAACTTAGTTATCTGGAGTGCCTAGAAGTCAAGGGACTTGTTCAGTTTCACAATCTAGTATGTATCAAAGACAGGAATCGAACCAAGGTCTCCTTGGCTTTGAGACCCGCTCTCTATCCTTCTCAACATATTGCCTTCTATCCTTCCTTCTTCCCTCCCTTTTCTGTCCCACTCTTTCTTGTACTCCCTCCCTCCTTTAATCTGGCATCTCCTTTTATGTTTATAATGCCTGCACTGGACACTACCTCTGCAATGGGACAACAGGGGAGGTATCATTGACTGTGAAAATCCTCAGGTGTCACTTTTTAACCATTAAACACGTTTCAGTAGGGGTGGAGGAATCAGAGGTTGCAAGCTCCATAATTGCCTCCTCCACTTCCCAGAAAACTTAACATCTCACCCTACATTCTCTTTAAATCTTTTCTTTACCCCATTAAGCACTCAGCATTGAGGGGCTATGAAAGGGGTGAGGAAAAACAATATGGATTTTTATGATATCCTAGGACACCTGAACATCAAGCATCTTGATAAAATTAATAGGGAGGGGAAAGGAAAAATGTAAAGGGAGTTTTGTTTTCCCAGAGCTGGTCTAGAGCCTTTATACATTAGAGAGGGAGAGATGTCCTGTAGCTGGGTTACCAATAGCCTGGACCCGTTTATGACTAATAATAAATAACAGCCATCTGGAGGTGCTAAAGAAGCAAGAAACAGGATGCAAGACTTGGGGGCTAAGTAACTCCTGGCAATGGGACAGGGAGATCATACTTGGCTCATAATCCAGAGTCACCAAGGTGATTAGAAGGGGCTTGGTCACCTTCCAAAGTGTCATGTCTTGGCTTTGACTAAGGGAGGGGACTTCATCACCTGGAGTGCTTTCCCCCAGACCCTCTGCTTCAAGATCTGCACTTAAGTCAGAGATGTGGCAGATAATAACAACTTGCTAATAACTCATATCACTACAATACTTCTAACGTTTCCCAAGTGTTTTCCTCTCAACAATTCTGTGAGGCAGGTCAGCAGTTAAGTATAATCCTCCAAGTAGAACTTGGTAATGCTCAAAGTATCATGATCCATATTTTACAGACCAAGGAATTGAGACTCAGAGAGGAAGAACAGAATTCTTGCTCAAGGTTATACAACTGGAATTAGAGGCAGAATTGAAACTCAGCTCATCTCTCGTAACTCTGGGACCACCTTTTCCCAACAATCCACACTACCTCTCCACAGATAGCCAATTATTCTCTAGGCTAAAGCCCCCGGTCAACTAGGAGTCATAGGCTTTGTCATATGGAAAAATCAGTTAAATGAAATAAGCATTTAACCAAAATCCCATGTGCTCAAAAGCTTGTGGAAGTCTTCTCTTTCTCTTTTTCCTCCCATAGTCTTTGTCCTCTAAGACTTACAGTGTCACTGGGGAGACATGACTCATACACATGAAATCATTGCAAATCAATACCTGGCAGCATGGAATTTAGTGCTAAATTATGCCATATCCTGAATACGATCCTTATTATGATCAGTCATACTCAGGCAGTAGGAGGTGTGGGTGGTCAGGAATAGGATAAAGACTACTGCTGGCTGGGGTTATCAGAGAAGGACTCATGGAGGAGTATGGGAAACAATGTAGTGCCAACATGTCAAGACCCTGAAAACAGGATGAGAAGCTTTGAATTCAAATCTTGGTTTGAGTACTTACTATTTGTGGGACCTTGGACAAATTGCCTTACTTCTTGGAAAATGAGTCTCCTCCATGGTCATATGAAGGAGTTGGGTTAGAATCCCTTCCATCTCTAAATTAAGGAGAAGTGGTATTTGGAGTGAGATCCACATCATAGGCCTAAGGAAATCAAACCATAAGGAAATCAGATAAAGGCAGTGAAAGGACTGGAGTAGGCTCAGTGGATAGTATTGGAATACATTATTGCATAGTCAGGAGGAGAATGTGTCCCCAGCTTCTCTTGTTTGCTTTCTTCCTAAGATCAATGTCCCATTGACCTATACAGACAATTCCATTTTGTTTGGATAGCCGGACTAACAGTCACTAGGTTTAACTTGAGTGGTCGCATCTGGTCCCTTACAGAATTCCAGAGTTGGAAAGAGAACTCTGAAGTCATCTAGCCCAACTTGTAACAGGACAGGCAGGATGACTTCTGCAACATGCCTAGCCCATGACTGAAGATATTTGGAAACATGGAACTCATTACATCCTGGGGCTGCCTGTTTTTACTCTTGGACAACAGTCCTTATGAAGAGCGTGCCCCTTACTTTGGTTCCAAACCTGTCCATCAACAACTTGAAGGAGAATTTATGCAAAAGCAGAAACTTCATCAAAGGACAGATTTAAAACAAAAATTTAAGCACTTCGTTTTCTCCTTCTGAATCTATGAACTAGCTATATCTCCCCCTGCAAGACAAATCATATCATTGACTATCTTTATGATATCTTCAGTTAGTTCACTTGGGGGAAATATCTGATGCCTGGAAACAGAAACAGATGAAAAGAAAGAGAGAGACAACAACTTATAGCTTGAAAAGTTATCTCTCTCTCTCTCTCTCTCTTTTACCATACAGATGTATATTGCTTAAAAGACAACTGATAGATAACATCTAGATTAGGAAACATGGAGTCATAGACCTTGTTGAACTGGAGAAGACCCAATGGCACACCTAGTCCAACATTCTTATTTTGTTGTTGGGACACTGGGACCAAGAAAGCAAGTGACTTAAGTTCCTCACAGATAGAGGTGATTTCCTTCACTTGTTCCCTCCATGCCGAGAACAGTGATTGATTAATGGTGCAATAGTACAATTAGACAGAACCAAACTGGGATTGGCCCTAGATGTCATGACTCCCAGGCCAGTCTTCTTCCTTCTATAACCAGACTGATTTTATTTGAATGTAAAAGTTAGAATAATTGATTCTGAGAGTTGGAGAGGATCTCAAAGGTCATCTAAGTAAATTAAAAGGATTGGTGACTTTTTGTCCAAAAAAAAAAAATCACAATAGCAGAGGGTTCCCCCTCCCTTAATAGATGGTTTTCCCAGTGTTTTAAAAATAGGGTTAAGCTCATAAGCTTAAGTTGTTGCAAACAATGTCAGAAATACATCTATTGAATAAAAGATACCTCCATTGCTTTGTAACAGAAGGATGCTTTCCAATTCTTGTCCTCAACACACACACACACACACGCGCACACACACACACACACACACACACACACACACACAAGATTCATTTCTTAAAGATTAAAGGAGGCATTCAGAGTGAAGGGAAAATCCACTACCAGGATCTTGGTTACACATTTCTCTGCTTAATGAATGTCACCAAGGCACCAACTGGACTAGAACTGGATGCAGCCAGTAGATTTAATCAGTTTTATGCCACAAACCTGCTCCTCCTTAATCCAGGGGATACTGTACTTGAAGACAGTGATGGCATTTGTGAGGGAAGAGACCAGTTATCTTGTGAAATGGCATTATTACTTTACCTGTTCTACAGATAACCAAAGTTTCCAGGGCTAAAAAACATCAAACACATCTCTTAAAATGGAAACTTTCATTACAAAGTAACTGCAGCATGCAAATCTCACCTTTGATATTACCTGCATGCCCTTGGACAAGTCACTTAAACTCTCTCAGTCTATGTCCGCCTCTATAAAGTGAAAGCGTTGGGCTAAATGCCATCCTCTGTGTCTTCCAGCTCTGTCTAGGAATCTATGGTCCTATGAGGCAGTGTTTAAAAATTTCTGTGACCTAAAAAAAATCTAATGATCCTATTGTTAACTTGGCAATGAATCTCTTCAAATTTATTTAAACTGGTCCTTAGACAGTAGACCTATTATCCATAACTGATTCTACCCTTCTAGCATAGAAGAACCTTTCAAAACCTGGATCCTATAGCAACAGCCTATGAGAAGCCAGGGTCTTCTCCACACTAGGATAAGGCCTCAAAATAGGACTTCAGTAGAAGTCCTTCTCCACACTAGGATAAGGCCTCAAAATAGGACTTCAGTAGAAGCAAGAAATTAAATAATTTGAAATTGTAAACCACAAGAAAAAAATCAAGATTTTTTTCTGAGATCTGATAGCTTTGAGGATGATGTTGCCTTGTCATGGGGGAAATAAAGCTTTGTTTCTTTAGGCCTGTCTATAATTTGTACTTTGTATGTTGATTATAAGTTCTGGGAATAGAGGTAGGCCAAAATATGTTGATTCATCATTATGGCTCTGAAGCTCAGAGACCTCCAGAATTTCTGACCTTGTCATTCATTATGTCCTTCATGAATTCTAGAGCCCTACTCCTTTGAGCTGTTTTCTTAAGTCACCATTTCTTTAAGATTACTAAATCCTGTCTTTCAATCTAGTTTTTAGTTCCTGTAGCATTTGCAGAGTTTGCAATAAGGCCATCAATTCCTTTCATCTTCCTAGATCTTTCTCCTGGAGGCCTGCTTCACTGGTTTTCACTTATAGGTCGCTGCTAAACCAGGCCTGATACCTAGAAATGCCCTTCAGAGTAAGGTACTCAGAGTAATACATTTAGAAAAGCGTAGTTTTGCATCAGTAATTCCGTATCTTCTGGTGCATGAGTCATTTGATCTAGTATTATATGGATAATAGTAGCCATAATAGTGAGGGTAGTAGGTATTCAGTAAGTAGGTGACTCAGTGCTGGGCCTGGAGTCAGGAAGACCTAAGTTCAAATCCACCCTCTGACACTTGCTAGCTGTGTGACCCTGGACAAGTCACTTAACCCGGTTTGCCTCAGTTTCCTCATCTGCAAAATGAGTGGGAGAAGGAAAGGGTAAGCCACTGTAGTATCTTTGCCAGGAAAACCCCAAACGGGATCACGAAGAGTCAGACATGGCTGAAAAATGGCTGCATGACTGAACAGCTAGTGGTGGTGACTGTAGTACTGGTGGAAGTAGTAGTAAGTAGTACTAGTAGTCAATCAATCAATACATATTTATTAAGTTCCTATAATGTGCCAAGCACTGTGCTGAGTAGTGGTGGTGGTAATAGTGATAGTAGTGGCAGCCACAGCAGCAGCTTAGCATTAGAAGCTGGCATTCATGTAGTGCTTTAAGGTTTGCAAAATGCTTTACATACATGATCTCATTTGATCCTTCTGAGAACCTTGTGAGAAGTCATCGTTCTTATTTTACAGATGAAGAAATCGAGGCTGGAAAGAGCTAGAATAGAATATTTGTGAAATACTTAAAGGTTTGCAAAACATTTTACATGTGTTTTTCATTTGCTCGTCACCCCCCAATCCTGCGAAGTAGATGCTGTCATTATCCCCATTTTATAGATAAGAAACTCGAGGCTGACAAAAGGTAAGTGACATACTTGCCTAGGGTGAAAGGGTGAGTGCCTCAGGCAGGATTCCAACTCAGGTCTTACTGATTCCGTGTCCAGAGCTTTATCCACTGTACCACCTAGCAGTCTAGTATCACATAGACAAGGCTACATTTTGCTAGACTAAATAAACCATGTCCTGTTTTATTTGTTGTTTTTTGGGTGAGTGGGGTGGGGTTAGGAGAGAGCAGCAGTGGTGGTGTAATTGTATCGGACCATGCATTATTGTTCTTGCTTTTAACATTGTGAAAGGTCTTATGGCTACTAAACATTGAAGGTCTGCTCCTATAGAGCTTCTAAATTCCATGATCCTACAAGTTAAATATCATTTTAGTGCAGCGCTGCTTAAACTGTGGGTCATGAACCCTTATAGGGTCTGGAAAAATTTGCAACCACAAAAGGTTTCTGAAGATGCAATGACCAAAAATTAATTAAAAATCGAACGTGTAATAAATCCAAGGTGTTTCTGGCAGCTTTTTCCCATGTTGCATCTCACGACATCATTGCAGCCTTGGTTCTGAACATAAATCATGTGTATTTTGTACTGCATATGCCTTCATGCCACACAATGCTAATGAATGCTGCCAAAATGCACAGAGGTCACGAGTGGAAAAAGTTTAAGAAGCCCTGAATTTGTGCAACCCCCTTACTTGACAAAGGTGACACTTGAGACCCAAAGAATTTCAATATCTTGCCCAAAGTCATCTATCTTGTTACTCACAGAGTCAGGCCTGGAATCTGGCCTTGCCATCTTGCCAGTGATGTTCTCACTCTAGCACTTTCCAGCTCCTAATAAACTGCCTCTTACATTGCAGAGAAGTTCTGAATCCAGTATCTTAATGAGGCCTTGTAATCCTTGGTAGCTGTGCATTCTCAGACTTTAAACCACTTCACATTCTTTCTAGCCATCAGCCAGTTAAATCTCTATTCAGGAGAAAAGAAAAAAAAGTTACATATATGAAAAGTCACAGAAAACAGTTCTCTTCCCTGCAGACCTATTCGACATCAAGTCAGCCAGGGGGCAGAGCTGCCTTTTGTCTCTTGCAACAGGTGATTTATTCTGAGAGGTAAGAGAGGGGTGGAGTGTCTATAGAATGCTTAAATTGTGCCTGCCTGCCTCCCTGCCAGCCGGCCTGCCCAGCTGTGTTAAGGCAGGTTCAATAAAGACTCAGAACTCCCTTAATCCGGATGCTAACTGGATTTTTTATTTTTGAAAGTTAATCCATCCAAGAGGTGGATTATCAATAGCTCATTCCCCTTAACTGTTGCTTCATAATAATCTCTGGACAGACAGCGATGTGAATGTCCCTGGCTGGATTTACTGATGCGAGAAGTGAAGGGAAGGAGGATGCAGGGTTTACGAGCATTCATGGTTGCCAAGAAGACAAGTAGTACTGTGGAAGGCACTCGGGAAGCCCATTAAGACCCCATATTGCACTGAAAGGCAAGCCTGCAGGCAGCCACAGAAGAGTGGCCTGTGAAAAGGGAAAGCACTAGTCTCTCAGAGTTAAGAGTAAGGGAGATGTTAAAAAGAGGGAGAAGTACCTAGGAAAGGGTACTGGGGAGAAGGTGAAGGAAAATCGTCCACTCTTTTCACCTTTTTGTCAAGGCCCATCCCTGTCCCCAAGACACAGTGATGTGAAATATGCGGTGTTAAGGCCGGTTCAATAAAGACTCAGAACTCCCTTTATCTAGTCATTTGGGACTCTTCATGACCCCACTTGGGGTATTCTTGGCAAGATATTGGAGTGCTGGGTCATTTCCTTCTCCAGCTCATTTTACTGATGAAGAAACTGAGGCAAACAGAGGTTAAGTGACTTGCCCAGAGTCATACAGCTTATAAGTATCTGAAGCGAGATTTAAACTCACAAAGATGAGACTTGGCACTCTATCCACTGTGGCAACTAGTTGGAAGTATATTGATCTTTAACGTGTGGTCAGATATGTATAAGTGATCTGCAAATAAAACTTCTTTTGCTCCTCCTTATCCTGCACCCTCGAACACTACGGTGCATCAGAGTTCTAGAGCTGGAAGGGAAACTTCAAGGTCCATCAATTCAACCTCCCCAATTATGGATGAAGAAACTGAAATGTAGAGAAGAAAGGTCACTTGATCAAGGTCACACAAACAGAATAGGGTTGGAGCCAGGAGCAGAATCTGAGCCTCTACTCAGTGCTTGAAACTGTTCACCAAAATGTAGGGGTCCTAGGAGTCAGAGTTGGGAAGGAAACTTGCAGAGTGTCATGTACAAGTCCTTAATTTTATAGAGGAGGGCAGTGAAGACCATAGAGGAAGGAAGGATGTGTCTAAGATTACAAGGGAGCAGAGGAGTTTAGTTATAAGTCAGCCTCAAATCTGGACTGGGAATGTGTGTGTGCATATGTATATGCACGTATGCATGCACGTATGTATGTGTGTATATGTATGTAAGTGCAGTATGTATGTAAATACAGGTTAAGTGACTTGCCCAGGGACACACAGTTTATTGAACTGGATTAGGAGGGTCCTGTCCCCTTCTCTTTCATAGCTCTTTAGCAGGAATGGGAAATATTTCCCTCCAGAGACAGAAACAGGAGTGTTGACCCCATATCCTTGAGTACCAGTGTGCTTGGGGTCAAAATTAATATCAAAATTCAGTCACTTTTCCCTGAATTTTATTTACTTGAAAAAATTACAATGGGTCAAAATATGTAAGTGAAACAGGATGTGACTTTTGGGAGGAAAGGATAAAAGCTTGTACCTGGCATTGAAAAGTTTACAGCTGGCATTTATACAGTCCTTTAAGGTTCGCATAACAGTTGATATATGTTATCTCATTTGATAGTCACAACATTCCATGGGATAGGTGCTGTTGTTATTTCCCCCATTTTACAGATGGGAAAATGAGCCATTTTGAGGTTAAATGATTTGCTTCTAGTCTCACAATTAGTAAGTATCTGAGGGGGAAATTGAACCCAGGTCTTTCTGACTCCCAAGTCTAGCACTCTTCCTACTGGGCCACTTAGCTGACTACATGGCACAGGGAGGACTAAACATGCTGGACTTTTCCAGATGCAACTATTGCCCTCCTCACTCACCTGATCTCCTTTCTCTGAGTTCTGCATTTCTGCTGAGCATTGCTCTTTGGTCCCCTTTCCTAACAAAACCAAAAATAAGTTAATAAAATAAAACAAACCACCATATTTGAAAACCTGCTTTTAAATCTGTAGAACTTCGAAGTCTAGGTGGGAAAATGAGGAAATTCAAACCACCACCTCTTTCCCGTCCCCTTTCCGTGTTTCACTGGCCTTGACTTAAGACCTTTATGTGGAAAGCTTGAGAAGAATTTTCCTTTTTACCTCTGGATGAGAGAAAATATTTAAAGAAATGGCTAGAGACAAAGTCAAGATTTTTTTATTTCTCCCTTTCTCCAAGCACATATGCAAAAGGAACACAAGGTACCATATACAGTACAGCATATCACACACGCACACACACACACACACACACCCCACCTTGTAGTACACATACAAATCTTGGTAAATGGCCAATGCTCATATTAAGCTGGCAGAGAGGATACAACTCAGATGTCATATCCACCCCTTCAAAAAGACAGATCTCCTGCCCTCTTCCCAGGCAGATAAGCTTTTCAGTCAGACACTTGACTTACCCCCACTCCTGGCACAAATTGCATGTGGGCTTTTCTTCAGATGAAAGTAAAGTTTGTACCACCACAGAAACCAAAGAAGGCATTGGGTGCCACCCAGACTCGAATTGCTGATGGCCATAGGACACACACACACACACACACACGAAGAAGGAAAAACAGGCACACAAACCACACACACCCCTTCCAGCCGCAGGCCAGGCTGCCTGACTGCTAACGACATCCGGGCCGGCCCAGGAGATTCTGTGCCTCTGGGTTTTTAAAGAATCACCTGTCTCTGTTTGGCTCGGCCACCCTTCCTGATGCCATGAGAATCTGGTGACCTTCCCTCCTGTATCCATGACAACACCATGGTATACGTTTAATTAGTTCAAGCTTATTTTAGGACCAATTTTCTTTTATTTTAGGGCAATGCGAGCTATGATAACTGTAAGCATGTTTATGATGCGCGTGAGGCTTAGCTGAAATGTGCCAACAATTCTAGTCAAACAGATGGTGACCCCTGATTCAACTTGCCCCCTCATTCAATTATTCAGCTGTATTTAATTTTCCTCGGAGTGGCTCACATGTCATGCTCCTTTCATTCCTCTAGGTGGCACTAAAGACCACTATTATGGCTACTATAAACTTCAAAGCCCCGTTCTGAAATTTCCCGACACAGTCTGAACATTAGAGTAGGATTATGAGTTCCTGGATTTGAACAATAGTTTCCGTTTAATATCAGATGATGTGAAAAGAGAAAATTTTTTTTGTTAAATTATATGTGATTTGACCATAAGCTCTAAGTATTCTCTGTTCTAATAAGATACCTGATAGATCTCCCAGGCTTAACATATCCCCAAATAATTGCTTTGAATTCCTTGCCTATTCCGTTATTAAAGCAAATCCACAACTACAAGCATTACTTTCTTCCT
Organism: Bettongia penicillata ogilbyi; assembly: GCA_023548195.1. NCBI lineage: Eukaryota > Metazoa > Chordata > Mammalia > Diprotodontia > Potoroidae > Bettongia > Bettongia penicillata. Next base: position 7,727,013 of record JAJHZJ010000198.1, on the reverse strand, counting down.
TCCCTCTTTGGCCCCTGCCCCCCCCCTTCATTTTACATTTTACTTAAATCAGAGCCTTCCTGTCCCTGGAGGACTTGTCCAGACCACATCTGCAGGGGATGGATAACTTCGATTTTTTTTTTTTTTTTTGCAACCATTCCACTTGGAATTCAGTCACCTGTGGGTTTTGCCAACCTGGATTACATTGGTTTTTGCAATAATGGTCAGAAATCTCTCTGTCTGTCTGTCTCTGTCTCTTGTCTGTCTGTCTGTCTGTCTGTCTCTCTCTCTCTCTCTCTCTCTCTCTCTCTCTCTCTCTCTCCACCTTTTAATGCTCCTGAAGGCTATTGCCTCTCCCTTTAATTGTGCTACCAGAGAGAATGGCACTGCTAGTCCACTGAAACTAGACTTTTATTTGGATTCCTTTCTGTTACAAAGGCTGCAAAAATCTCTTTGTTTTCTGGACTTTGACCAATTTCATACAGATCATTCCCTAACTCCTCAAACCTAAGAAAAAAGAAAAACAGGATATTTGTTGATGTTTCCACCTCATGTTCCCTTGTCAATAAAAGGCTGCTAATGAGCGCTCCATGGAAAACATGTAAAATAGTTCATAAATTTAATACTTATCTAGATAAAATTTAATATGGCAATTTTAGATTATGTTTCATTCATTTTTTCTTCAAAGAAACATGCATGGTTCATGGTTCATTAAAAAAACCCTCTAGTATTTTACATATTCTACCTGTTTACATTTAATGAATACTAGTTATTGTGGGTGTCTAGGACATCCATCTATATGTATGCATATGTACTGATAAATTCAAATTTCCACAAACAAAATGAATGGACATCTCATTGATTTGACATTAGTAGAATTTCGTTAATAAATTGTGTCTTAAAACTCAACTCTCATTATTACCTAAGAGTTTTGTCATAGTATTTAAGCATATCCTATACTGCTTTGCATAGATGGTAAATATGTAAAATATCGTGATCTATTTGAATTGAGAAAGGAGAAAGATATACCATTGAAAATGTTCAGAATTGTGCCTCTTATAAACCATACATAGTAAAGAGTAGGAAATAAAATATCCCTTGATCCCTTTTGCTCTGTTTTAGACCATATTTTGTCTAAATGTGGGTTAGTTCAATTGTTTTATGCCACAGTAGTTGGATATAAACTAGTCTTCCTGATAGCTTATAGAATGACTTCATGGAAACTGATTGATGTCCTGTGAAATCCTAATGTTAAACCAGAAAAGGCCTACAGTTGCCTGGCAAAATGGCCTTCCAGATAACCCTATCTGGAAACATGGTCACATATAGAATTCATATCTTGTTAGTGGGCACAGCTTTTCCAGTTTGGTGTCACAGATATTGAGGTGTTTCGGTTCTGTCTTTGAGGGGTTAAGTGGGGATATCAATTAGAGTTACTGATCTCATTTAATTTAATACCTTTAGCCTCTAATTAGCCTGGCAGATTCAGTTAAATATCCTCTCCTGTATTTCTAGAGGGTCACTATCGTAGACTGGCATTAGGAGACTTGGGGGATGCCCTTTAGAGGAATCTGTCAAAGGGCTCATTACATGAAGAAGGGGATCAGACCCCAAAGATTTCACACAGATCATTATATTTTTTTCCAAATTATAGTATTTCTCCTCATTAGCAGCTCTTTTCTGCTCAGAAGTCTGTGATTTTCATCTTCCCCTATGTCCCTCAACAGCTCCCTCCAAACTGGGAGTACCAGCAGCAAGAAGGGTGGTATCCTGGACTACAGTGAAGCCTATGGACAATGCCAGCTCTATTCCCTCCTCAGATCGTTGGAATATGCATACTGGGGGAGATGCAACAGGGGGATCCCAAGTACCCCACAATTCAGGCATGTTGGTATGTGCAGGAGCAAAGAGTACTGTTGCTATGCAGCTGAGCCAAGCAGCGCGATTCATATTCTGATTCATTGTAAACCTGGCTCTCCCTGACTGTAGATAGATAAGGTGGGGGTAGGGAGGATGGGGAGGGGGCAGAAAGGAAGGTGCAGGAGATAGCTGGAAGAAAGGGAGAAAAGTCAGGACAAATTATGGAAACACATGTTGAGTAGCTTGCCAGGATGTGATTTTTTTTTAAATCATAATTACCCTGGACTTTATACTTTGGTATAATGATATATACATATTACATAATCTGTCTCTGCAGTATTGTATATTCAAGAGTTAGTCTCTGTACCAAAGGGAAGGGGACTGATTGGGTGAAAGTTGCAGCTCTAGCCAGATTGAGGCTTTCATCAAATGTTTGTTGTTCCTGTTCAGGTGATTTTGGGTGGCAGCTCCCCCATTCCGATTTTGGGGTGTTAGAAGAACTTGGCAAGGATAAAATTCGATGGCCAGAGCTCGTTTGTTTTTCTTTGTTCAAAAGACACTGTGACATACACGCATTTGGGCGTGATCTCTGTCTTCCAAAATAAATAATGTAGCAGAACGGAAAATTTTCTGGGTATAAAAATAGTAGCCTGTGGCACTGTTGCCGACTGCACAGCCGACCGGGAGGGAAGTTTCCTCTTCTTTTTATTCATAATTCCCTGAATCAACGAAGGAGCTTGAAAAGTTCCTTTCCATTTGCCTCTCACATTTTCTCAGCTTCTGCATCTACTCGGGCTGGCTCATTTCCCACCATATATTACTCATTTGTGGAGTTCTGTGAATATCATTTCTGGAGTATGAGCTGTCTCTATCTGGCTAATTCTATAGTGAGGCCATTCCTTCTTTCCCTCTCTGTTCCCCTTTCTTTTTTTCCCTTTCTTTTTCTTTCTTTCTTTCTTTCTTTTTTTTTTTGTCACAGGGCCAGCTCCTTTTTTTTCCCTGAAGGTGGCAGTGAAAGAAAAAAAATCGCTTCCTTTGAAGATTTAGGAATTTTATTACAAAACAGATGGACAAGCACCGTGGTTCACCCATTTCCCCTTGTGCCTACAAGCGCTGACAATGAAAACTACAGCTTTCTATAAAGTGCTGATCCCATGGTGGCGAGGTGGCCTTCCCCAGCAGTGTGGCACCGTCTAGTATCATCCTAGCTTATAAGTAAACGGATGGGCTCAGCCTCCCCGTTTTCCCCCTCCCCTCTTAGTCCCTTACCAAGATAATTGAGGATCATAATGGTGGGGAAGGACTGCAGTCATCATTCGCCTCCTGTCAGGTATCCGTACTCATCTTCATGTCATCCGTCAGCATTGAACTACTCTGTCATCCCTCCTCAGCCTTCAGCGTCTCTCTTTCTCATCGTGTTCATTATCTCCGGCTCAGACCAATCCTCCCCCCCCTTCCACCCCCCACCCCGTAAATGCATCTTTGTGCAACTCTCAGTCTTCCGATTATGAATCGATGATCATGTGGTATAAGAGAGATAGATGGCTTTTAGTTCCGTCTTGTCTTCTCTAATTGTAAAATATTAGTTACATTAGACTGTGTCTTTTGATTAATGGGACTTATTTGGAGTGGCCTATCCCAGCCCTCCCCCTTCTAAAGTCCTCCACTGACTTTTGAGAATTGAGTGATTTCACTTAAAGCAGACAAATAGGCCCCTCAGCAAGGAGATAGCTAAGCTGTAATATCGTGGGCAAGGAAGCTCAGAGACAGAGTTGTGTGTTTTAAAGAAAGGTTTCAACCCTGCCTAGACAAATACAGTGCATTTAATAAATGCATATACAATGTCTTTTTTTTTTCTTCTCTCTTTTCTTTCTTTTTGGCAAATCTTGCTTTTTATTGCTGACTAGCAAAACAGGATGTGGAACGAAATTTAATTCAAATTAAATAAATCTTGGATTGAAATTAAGAGCATTCCCACATTCAGTTTGGAAGAAGCCAGTCAAAGCTGAACTTTGTGCTCACATTAATTCATCAAAGTGCTATCTTAATACAGTCCTTCCTTTTATACTTACAGGGCATGTCATCGAACCAGCATCTCTTCCCTCTCCATCTGACAGTGGGAGACATTCGTCCTTTAATACAGAATTTATCTTATTTGGCACTATTTACCTAAACATGGTCTGTTGATAAAGTCCTTGCTGTACAAATGGAAAGGCAGTTGGCTAAATCCCTTATTATAAATAATCACTGCCTATCTTTCAGTGTAAATTCAAGGACGTGTTCACTTTCAACCTATCAGTTCAATTAGAAAAAGGTCTATTCACTGTTGATGTCTATATCTCATGGAAATAGGGAAAGCTGACTTCATAAACAAATCAAACTCTTTTTTAAAAATAGCCCTCTGGATTAGGAATTCTGAGTCTCTGCTGGTAGTGACACTTTTAGGACATAAGCTAAATAAAATATCACAAACATTTTTTAAAAATTCTGTGTGTGTGTGTGTGTGTGTGTGTATGTGCGTGCACCTCTAGTAATGAGTTCTGACCCTTATCTTGGCTTTCTTTTCCTTCTGTGATCTTGCAATTTCTAATTATTAAAATTTTTTAAATTAAAAAAAATTACCACAAATACTAACTACTGTGTGTCTTCCAGGGGCATGATATTTCATTCAATATGTGGGAGGCAAATGATTGATTTTATTGCATGTATAAGAAGCTGGTAATGTTTGACTTTATTTTTTTAAATAACATAACAATGTGTTTATGGCTGCCAGAAAAATGAATACCGCACAGCAACAAAGCCAGCGTTTAAAATACATTATGAGCATGACTTCAAACCACAGTAAGGAAATGTTGGCTATAGCCTAGCACTTTATCCCAAGCCTATTGAATCTCTACCCCACTAGTTCAATTATATTTTATTCAATTCAATAAACATTCATTTAATGCCTACTGTGTGCAAAGTACTGCCAGACTTGGATTTTTTTTTTAATAACTTCATCAGGTGACATTTCAAGTATCTTGGAATTTGAAGTTTGTTGTCACTTTTGAGCAAAACATTGGGTTAATAACAACTTTCTGATCCTACCTGACTTTTCTCCTGTCAGGATCAGTGTGTTCACTTCACCTGAACTGTGATTTGGGATCTTGCTTCATTTTACTTTTTTTTTAAAGATCTCTTTCAAGATGGGAACCTTAACTGAACCCCACCCCCTCCATTTTTTGGTATGCTCTGTGTCTGAGGTCTCTTTGTTCTGGGTATGGAGGGATTTGTTTGGGTATCGGCTTAATTTGTGATGTGGTCCTTAATGCTCAACCTCAGTGGGCAAGCCAAGCTTTCACACAGCACAGATGTGCACGGACCCATTTTGGTATGAGAACTTTTATGATTTTAGCTCATTTCACAGAATATTCACAATATAGCATGTGAGTGCCTATTGACAATTGTAGGCACTTTAATATATTTGATAATACCTGTCAAAGATTCATAATATCAACTAGTACAGGTAGTAAAAAGCCACATCAAAAGGCAGTTACTCTGCATGCATAAAAAACGGCTCTCTCTTTGGTGGCTTAAGTTTTCATACTACATTTACTGAATCGACATTACATGCTAACGGATTTCAGTACTCCATTTAGGTTAAGTGCTTTACCTGAAAGGGGAGGAGGGTGTTAAGAGCGCCACTCAGATATCTTCGATATGTGCCCCTCTGAGGGTCTATGCTGAGTTCTAAAATGCAGCAGGTAGAGAAAGCTGTACAGCTACTTAGAAATGTCTACTTTATGCTGAGTCCCCTAAGCAATTCTCCTCTTTCTTGTGACTGTATTGAGGAAATGCAACTCTGGAGAGAACTGCAGATAGATACTGGGTGAAAAGTGAGACTGGGCACTTGGCAATATCCTCCAAAGAATCTATTTCCGTGTTCTTAGAGTCCATTTTTACTCTAGCTTTACTCCCTTCTCTGGTACCTGGAAAGCACCTACATGAATATTTGATAACTAAACTGGGTCTACTGAGCCTGAAAAGGACTATACTCTTGTGGGTGAGGTGCTGCTTAGCTCATCTGGTCCTTTCCAGTTTTTTAAATAATATTGCATCTGAATTGGGCTTGACTAGATGTGTTATTTTTCAGACTTTTTTTTTTTAGGAGGTGGTAAGGGATGTGGGAAACTGACAAAATATTGTCATCAAAATTATAATGGAAACTCAGACTCCACTAGGCCCATCACACAGTTTCTGACAATAATAGGTGTTTAATAAATACCTATTGATTGATTGACTTCTGATCACTCTGTTTTTAGTGAATTTTAGTCAAAGACAAACTTTGCATTCAAGTGGTATCTCATCTGCACAAATACTGTTAGGGGATTGGTCAGCCAGCTCATTATGAAAGAAGCCTATGCCCATCAGAAAGGAAATTGCTGCTCTTGGGAATTTACCAGTTGGTTTATGACTGTCATGGAGCAGGTATAGGTAAGTGTCTGTACAATAACAGGAAGTTAAAAATTCAATCTAATTGGCTATTTGATATCTTGTAGACTTAAAAAAAAATCAGGTTGTTTGAAAACAACTAAGTTTCTTTCTCCCACTCCATCCCCACAAATTGAGTCTAGCCTCATGTACATGCATAGCTTTAATTGACATAGGGCTAAGGATGTCTGGAAAGTAATCTTTAGAAAAGTCCCAATTATTTTCCTAGTCAGTGCTTGTGAATTTATCAGTTAACAAGTATTTGCAGAACTCTGCTATGTTCTCAACCCTGTTATAGGCACAAGGGAAAACAGAAATGTAAGATATAGTATCTTAAGGAGTTTATGATCCATTGGACCTGATGAAACTGATAAGCATAAAATAATTAAAGAATATTTCCGGATCTGATTATGGGACTAACTGTAAGGGTAAGGCTGGTTGGGGAGGGTTTGCTAGAAGAAATTTGACTGGAGTTAACCCAGGGAGGATGTATAGGATTTGGATAGACAGGAGTCAATATCAGACTCAGAATAGATTCTCATTTTTTGATTCAAAATCAGAAGTCTATTTTCCTTGTGAATTAAAATAAGAGAACTTTCAAGATGCAAAAAAAGCACACTTTACTTCACAAAGTACAAAGGTTTTAAAAAAATAAGTGCTAAATGATAACCAAATTTCTATAGTAGTCTAAGGGCCCATGGCTTTGGCCATTTATGTCACATCCACAAAAAAGAAGCCTGGGTCCTGGGAGTTACTTGATGTTCAGAGAACATAATTCTAACAACCTGAACAGCAAAGGAAGAAAGTCATTTTCCTTTGATGAGGAAGGGTTGGGGATGTGAAGAGTCAGTTTTGACTAACTGAAACAAACTGTCCAGGCAAAGAATCTCAAAAGTGTTTTCAGAGGTACACTAGCCAACCAACCAGGAAACTTGGGGAGTGTGATCTGGGACAATCAGCCGGAAGGGATAGCTCTCCCAGGTAGACATGCTACTAAGTCAAACAAAATACTGTTTGCATCACTGAAAATCAACTCTCCTGTGTATGTGTGTTCCCTTCCCCCTCTGTCCTCCCCTCCCAGGGATGGTGGAGCTTCTCTTTTTGAAATGAGGCACAATGTTAATAGGAAGAGCTAGTTAAGAAAAATCTCCTTGTCATTGAGACATTCCTCAACTGTTAGCAATCAATTTAGCCTCAGTTTGGGGGTGGGGGGGAGGTGGAAAATGCCAAAGAACATCAAAGAGCTGCTTTTCCTCAGACTCCTACTCTATTTTAGGGTCCTAGAATTTGGTCAGGTTGTGTGCTAAATAATTTGTAAGCCTCCGAACATGCAGGTTATTGTTTGTGGACAGATGGTGCATCGCATTTTATAGCTTTTCCTTCTGTGGGCCCTCATATGTAGGACTGATGTGCATTCTGAAGTCTTTGTTTCGTTGCTAAAATCTCTAATCTAAAACAGGCAATCAAGCACAGAGGCGGCGCTTCAGAAAGCATAATCATAGTTTTAAAGGCACCAAAAAAAAAAAAAAAAACCCACCACCCAGCAACTGCTGTTATGAAGCAGATGTGTTCCGCTAGAAATGGAAAAGGTTATTAGAAGTATTAAAAGAGGAAAATAAAGAGAATTTTCATCCAGCGCAAGAAGAGGGAAATAAACAAAAGAATTTGGCCCCCAATTCTAGACCTGTCCCTTCCTAAGCAGAGCTCATTGGCAGCATGGTCCCTCACGGTTCTCTCTCTCTCTCTCTCTCTCTCTCTCTCTCTCTCTCTCTCTCTCTCTCTCTCTCTCTGTGTTTTGCCAGCCCTGAGATGGTGATTTTTTTTTTCTTCCTTTTCACCTTTCCTCTGGGGACTGGTGTGGTCTTTGTCTTTTACAGGCGGTGGTGGCAGCGTGATCTCGGAGCTGTGGCCGCCCTTAAGAGTTAAATCATGTTGATATAGAGGAAGGAAATGAAATAGACTAACTCTCTACTCTTTTCTTCCTACGGATTTTTCTTTTTATTCTGAAGATAGAATTACTGTTTGTAAGCATCTGAAAGTCATTAGAGGCTCTGCAGTCTGTCAGGTGCCGACGCAAAAAAACTGCTGAAACTGAACGGGTTCTTGTGCAGAGTGCTGGGAATTTGTCATGTGCTGATGAGCAGTTATAATAATATATGAGCAAATCACAAGCATTCTGCAAATTAATCAAATTTTTCCCCCCCTTCTCCCTTGTCTCTGCGAGAGTGGCTTTGCAGGCAGACGTAGGTGAAGCAGTTTTACTCACAGATGGTAGCTCTGGCATCAGATGGAATTTATATAACAGTAATTCTGATTTCCTGCCAAAGTAGCGCTGAAAACACCAGGGAGATTGTACAAGGCAAGTCATGTGGTTTTGCTGAGGTTGTTGTGGGAAGTTTAAGGGGGGAAATCTCAAATTTTCCTCTGTGCATTTATTGTTTTTGCCTGAAGGGCCAGAAACCGAACGCCGTTCTGCCATGGGCGAAATCCGACACATCTTTTTTTATGAATTGTGCTGAAAGAATGCTTCACAGATGCTGAAACTGCTGGTAGTGACAGAGCCACATGACTCCTGATCCTTTCTCTTTCCTTACAAGGATTAAAGGAGCGAGGGTTCAAAAGGTGGCTGCACTACACGCTAACGTGAGTCAGGGCCCGGCTCCCAGGAAGGCATGCCATGTTCGCTTACCTTCGCACTCCCCTTGGCATTGCAAAACCTACATGGGCTTTTCCTTCAAGTGTTTTTTATTAAATGAAGAGTCTAACAGCCCTCGGTTTAATTACACATGGGCTCCGTTTGTAATTCCTCTGGATTTATTCAAGTAGTTGAAAACGATGGTGTGGGTGATTACACTGATCAACCCAATTTAGTAGCTCTCAAAGACATATGTGTATGTATTTGAACATGCATGTGTAGATGCTGGGGTATCGCACATGCATGTATGCATACCCACATAGATGGGTGTTGGTGTGTAAATGCTAGAATAGGGTGGATGGATTCTCAGGGAGGTGAATGGTCCTTCCCTTTAAGGTCATTCAGTGCTTTTCCAACTCATTCCGCCAATCATTCATTCTTCTTTTGGAAAACAGGTCCTGCAAATGAGACATGGATGGGCATTTGTGCGACCTCAAGGTTTGGTGCCACTCAAGCAGGATGGGGAGCAGAGAGAGAAGCATGAGGGTGTGAAGGAAAGCTTTCAGGAAATGGTCCTAATAAAGGGACAATTTCTCTTTCCCTGCAGTAGGGGAAAAAAAAGATACCAAGATGGCGTGGGCTACATTATGCAACAAAGTAGCACTGCCGTGTTTTTTTCCTAATGGAAAGCACCGCCATTTGTTTTGGTTACGTGACTGCAAAGGAATAAGTGGATTAGACTGAAACTTTAGCATGCTTCATTGCAGCTGGTTGCCGACATCTGTCATTCCTCAGCCATACATTCCGGATCATGCCAGGAAGAAAAAGCAAAGTCTGACACCTTTGATTTTAGAGAGAGCCTTTTAGAGAGGAAAAAGGAGGAGAAAAGAGCAGCATTTCCTTTGTGACTTCATAAACAGCCCCCCCCCTCCCTCTCTCTCATCTTCTTTCTCTTATCTGTGTCTTTTCTCACTGTGTCTCCGATTGTTTCAGTTTCCACCTCTGTCTTTCTCCCCTCTTCTATCTTTCTCTACACCCTCCCTTCTCTCTTCTCTATCTATTCCTCTGTCTCCCTCTCTTCTCTCTGTCTCTGTCTTCCTCTCTCTGTCTCTGCCTATCTCTGTGTCTTGTCTCTGTCTCTTGCTTTCTTCCTGTGGCAGGTGACATTTGTAGCAACAGCCAAATCTTAAAAAGTTTATGCTTGTATCTATTCTTTTCATTCTGTAATTTCCTATTGTTCAAGGTAGCGATTTGTTGAATTGGGTATGATAAAAAGTAGCTATTTTAAATATATATGGTGTGCCTGTCTCTATGGATATATACTGTGCATCTCGATTGTGTGTGTCTTGTTCCTTTATAGGAAGAGAGATGTGCTGTATCTTTCCCCACATAAACTCACATTAATACAACACAACAACAGTGAATTTTGATGGAACATGACTGCTGCCACTACATTGTTTTTAGTGAGATGCTCTGCAAACCATATAAAACCCCCCATAATAAATGTACTAATGTTTTTATGAGAGATGTGTGTGGGTAGTGAATTACCCACAGATAACCTGAGATACCAGCTTTTAGTGGATTGGATATTTATTTACTTAAAGTGTTTTGTGTTGGATAGTTTCATGATTTTTTTCCCCTTGAGTTTTTTTTTTTTTTGTTGTTGTTCTTCCTCGGCATATTATAGGACTGATCTGGCCCCTGGTACATAATGTATCACGACACAATTCTTTACCGTACTCTCCTCTAAATGAAGGTTCTTTAAGTTACATGGCAAAATTTGACTAAAGTCAGAGCAAGATACACTTATTTTAAATCTAATGACATCAAACAGGAACCAGCAGTCCATTTGAAAGGATGATGTGGAAAATGTGATTGTGAGTGAGAAGGCAAAATACAAACAAATAAAATAGAACCCCAGGTCCCAGACAAATACATTAATGCCCCTTAAAGGGTGAATGGACAGTCTGTGATTTTACTCATTAATATGTGTGTGTGTGTGTGTTTATCTGTGGGTCAGCATTATTTAATGGAAAGAGAACAGGACTTACAGCTCTGTGACTTCGAATAAAATGCTTCACCTTTTTGTTCCTCAGTTTCCTCATCTATAAAATGGGAATAATTGTATATTCGCCATTTACCTCCTCAGTTTATTGTAGGGAAGAATTTTGTAAACATTAAAGTGCTACATAAATGTGAATAAGAAAAAGAATAATTATTATTGTTATAATAATAATTATTCCCCTTATATATGACAGTAAGGCACCTTTTGTTTCTTCAGTTCAAATCAATTTAATGTCTACAGTTTACCCAGAACTATCCCTAGGCATGGTTGGGAGTAGAGGAGATATAGCCCTACAACCATGAAAGAGCTTACAGTTAAATTGAGGAGGCAAGATTCACATGAACCATCAAAAGAAAAATAAAGCAGCAGCATATATTCAGTTGAGAATTTTATTATAATTAGGTCAAAATGTTTGTTATTCACAGTAACTACTATGGACAGTTCAGGGAGATCGGTATTAGCCAGCCTGATGGAGATTTTATGGATAAGGTGAGACTTGAGTTTAGGCTTGAACAATAGGTAAAGGAAGAAGAAAGGCATTGCAAGTGAGGCTAGCTATGAGAACAAAGGTGGAAAGGTGAGAATGAACAGTGTGTGTGTGTGTGTGTGTGTGTGTGTGTGTGTGTGTGTATGCACACGTGCAATAGTAAAGATCTAATTAGAATACTTTTTCCCCTAAGGATAATTGATTTGGGGCTGAAAGGGACTTTAGCAGTCACAAAATTTAAAACACATTTTACAGAGGGAAACTAAAATTTAAGTGACTTGCTCAAGGTCACACAAGTTACATGTAACAGAGCCTAGATTTAAATCCAAGACCTCTGTGTCCAAATTGAGCTTTTTCCTACTGTCCTGTACTCCTGCCACACAAAAACTTAAAGGTAGATATGCTAAGAGGAAAGAAGATAGAGTACCATATCAGGTGATGGGGAGAGGAATAGAGGGAGACATAAGGAAAAAAGTATATACTTTGGCCTTAGCCAGTGATTATCTTTGTCAGTTATGGAGGCATGTCATCTGTAACTTTTGGATAATGAAATATTTATTTTAAAGAAAATGAAAATCTAAATGGACAAAAACTTCATATGGATTCTTCTCAAAATGGTTATGGTGATGATGAAGTGATATGGAGGTACTGAGAGTTGATAAAAACCAAAGGCAGAAGATGGTAGTTAGGGTCATGATTTGACCAGGAACATATAAGGAGAGCTATACTCAGGATTCTTCTCTGGGAAAAGATCTCCGATGGAACAAATTCCTCAAATTAATCAGCATGTATTTGTTGAGCACCTATTTTCTGTATCTAATCCTGTGCTAGGCACTAGGGGCAGGAATGGGGAGAATAAAAGGGTAGAAAAATATAAGCTACTGTCCCGGACCACAAAATATTCACAATTTGCCTATGGAGACAAGACCAAGACATGAATAAGTAGTAAATAACACAAGATGGAGTCTATACTGAATAATTGGGCACTTAATTATATACAAAGTGCTATAGGAATTCAGAGAAGAGAAGCACTGGTGGGAAATGGAATAATTAGTAAAGTCTTCCCAGTAGACTTGGGATTTGAGTTTGGTCTTAAGGGATGGATAGCCTTAAAATAGGTAGAGAGGAGGGAGGAGGACATTCCAGAAGGAACATGATACATTTATGGATGACACTGAAGAGACTGAGATTGGGTATTTGTGGGTAATGAAGTCATACAGGTAGAAGCCAATTTATAGAGAGTTCTGACTGATAAGCAGAGGAATTTAGACGTAGGAGAAAAGAGGGAGCCAGTGAAGGTTTGTGGGAATTATAGGATAAAGGTGACACAGTGATAAGTCTGTCTATTCATTGGTAGCCATGCAATGTCAGGAGATCTTCTTAACTTGTGGTCCCTGAACTTAGAAATGTATTAGAATATAATTAGCTTTCTTTGTGATAATTGATACTTTATTTTATGCATTGAAAGTAATTTTTCTGAGATGGGGGTCCACAAGCTTCACCAGACTGCTTTTGGCTCATATCTGAAAAAACTTCAGAAATTCTGGTATAGAGGAAGGATCCTAGCTTCTGGCTAACGTCCCTGTGGGAGATTTAAGTGGACGAATGAGTAATAATTACAGAGGATGAGAAGGCATGGTTAAGCTGTGCTTGTCATCATTAATGGCAATACCCATGTTGATGACACTATAGACCCACAAAAATATCAAAGTAATATCTGACTCATAAGACATATGGATTACCATTTTAATTTTTGTTATGTAGCATAAAAAATCTTGGGGAATTTTTAGTGATAATATAAAATAGAATGGTTTGGAGTGAATATCTCACATGCTGCTACCTTAGCAATAACTAGTATTTAGGCCTTGGTAATATCTCAGGGGTATGCTTTATGGATGTTGGTGGCTTGTTATTGCAGTCACCTAGAAGGTCTGGCCATGTGCAAGAACTAGGAAAAAGCTCCTATGCTCAGTCACATATAAAGGATACTCACCTTTGTCTCTGTCTTTCTGTCTGTCTCCCTCTTAGTGTTTATCTCATAGGAGAGAGAAGTGTGGAACTGAAAGGCAGAAATAAGAATGATAGAGTGTAACGAAAACTCTAGGGGAAGCTAGATGGTGCAGCGGATAGAATGCCAGGTCTGACGTCAGGAAGATCTTTGGGAGTTCAAATCTGGTCTCAGATGCTTACTAGCTGTGTGATCCTGGGAAAGTCATATAGCCCTGTTTACCTCAGTTTCCTCATCTGTAAAATGAGCTGGAGAAGGAAATGCAACCTACTTCCGTATCTTTGTCAATACAATGCCACAGGGGTCACAAAGCTCAGACATGACTTAAGTGACTGAACAACAAATGAGAACTTGGCAGAAAGTTGCAAGACTTAGATTAACTTGGAAAGTGGATGGGTCAATGAACCTTTTCGTGTCAATCTCTATGTGCATAAAATGGGAGGTATCTCGTTCTCACCAACTCTCATCTTCCTCACAAGGCTATTTCAGACTGCTTGAAGATAAAGGATATGGAAATTCTTCAGGAACTGTAAAGAGCTATATAAATGTGAGATATTATTAACATATTACTATTTTACACATCTGAAATCTTTTTAAAAAGGAAGTTCATCGACCTCTTTGAAGGTTATTTAATGGTAAACATAAATGCTTTCACAAAGCACTGGAAATTATTTAAGATCTCAGATCAATAACTACCAGTGAAAACTCTGGCCCTGCTAAACATGTGTGTACATGATTCTGGGTGACTCCCTAGAGGAGCCAGCCCATACCCTGCAGAGGCTGGCATTCTTCACTGTTTACAGATAAACATGACTGAAAAGAGAATCTCTGTGGTGTGGGACCTTCTGCGGAAATGAAGTCAAACTTAGCTTTATATAATAACACGAAATAATAAAAATGATGAATTCAAATGAGCTTATTGCTTGGAAGAGGAAAGGATGTTTGCAAATGCCAGTGGAAGGTGTTCCTTTCCTGGCTCTAATGCCAGCTGGAAGATTTCTGTGCTACGGAAGCCTAGGGATAGGGGTCTCTGGGAGAGTCTCATTTCATTCAGCCAGAGGCTATTCCTTCCAAGGACTCAGAATCTGATTCGCTTGTGAGGTCCTGAGTCTTAGGCAGGGGATGCTAGCACTTCACCTATCAACTTTGATATGGATTGTATTTGTGACAAGAGTTTTCTTTTTCTTTCTTTTCTAAAGGAGATGGGAGGAAAAAAGGTGATAAGGACCAGAAAGAAAGAAAAAAGGAAAGAGAAAAAAGAAAGAAAAAAATAAAAAATCATTGTTAGGCAACAGTAAACATGAATATATTAAGTGCCTACTATGTGCCAAGGCCTGTGCCTCGTTGAGACATCTTTTGTTTTGTTTTTAAAAGGAGAGAAAATAACAAAAAGGACAGATAAGCTGCAGGTTTATTTTATATACTTAAAAAGAAAAGAAAGCTATACATAACAGAGACCTGCAGTTTCATGTACCATCTTTTTCTGTTCTACTGTATAAATGCTTGCTCATTCTATTTAATGTGTTTCTTAAGTTCAAAATAAAAATTAATTAAAAAAACCCCAAAAAAACCCTTTGCTTTGGGATACATTTGGATTAAAAAGTAGTGGGAAACTTCAAAGTCAAGCAGGTGGCTGTAAAGCCACCCTTCAGTGCTTGGCCCACCAGATGCTAAGTGCCTGCTTTTATGCTTTGTTTTACTGTGAGAACTTTAAACCAAGAATAGGGGAGCTTTCCCATTCATTTAAAATGCCTTCTCACTGGTTCCAAATCATCAGCTGCATCCAATCAATGATCTGGGTCTTCAGGCTGGCCAGGAATTTATTGGAAACCATCTTTATTTACTTTTAATATGAATGCGTTCAAAGAAATTGCCAATTAAAAAACAAAAATCACAAGCAATTAAAAACCACATATTATTTACCCTAATGAGGTTCCCAAACTGTTCTAGTGACTTTGATTAGGTAGATGAATATTTAGGTGGAAAACTTGAAAACTTGCATTCTCTATCTGATTGGCAGTGTTTTCTTGTCGTTGGAATTAGGGAAATTTTATAAAATGCATAATGCGAAGCTAAGGAGATGGCATCAGCTATAGGACAAATACATGTTTATTCATGTTTCTAGTTATCTCATCTTGATGATGTCTTTGCATAGTGAAGTTACTGCCAAGGGGGTTAGAACTTTTGGGGGAGATGTATGGGAAATAATACATGAAGTTTGCCTGATCTCTAGTTTCGTACATTTATAGATTCTAGCACTAGTTTAATTCAGAAAAGGAAGATACACTTGGAATCTGTCTCAAGCTGGGAAAGCTTCATGGAAGAAGGGAGATTTGAAGGGTCAAATAGTTTTGTTACTTCTCATTAGCTCCAGACCTTGAATGATTCCCACCAGGACAGTGAACTTGTACAATGCACACATACATAGTCTGTCTTATCGCAATCTGTCCTCAGGCCAGGTGAGGGCTTCTTTCTGCTAACCACAATCCAACATTTGAGTATGTCCCTATTCATAAGAATGTCTAAAGTAGCACTCTAGAAATCACCTGGCATCTGTGAACTTATGTGTGTGTGTGTGTGCACGTTCATGAGTCTGTGTGTTTAATATTTTGATAACTGTATTTCAGTAGAATTGGTTGCCTTTGTGATCCTATATATTTTTTCTATGCATTTAAAAATTCATTATTCTACAAAGGGGTCCCTGGGCTTCACCAGATTGCCAATGGGGCATATGAAACACAAAAAAGTTTAAGAACTTTTGTTTAGACCACATCTTACTGGTGTTATAGATAAAGACAAATTTTTTACCCCTTAAGATTACAGGATAATAGAAGCAATATGGGAAGGGACCTGTGAGGTCATCTAGTCCAAACTCTTCATTATCCAGATAAGGAAACTGAGGGAAAAGTGGCTTGTCTAAGATCACATAAGTAGTAAGCATCAGAGACAGAATTTGAACCTAGATTTTGCAAAATGTCCTTAATTCCAATCAGATACTGAGTGGACAGGACTTGATAAACTCAGGAAGACAAACTGTACAGGTTCCAGAAAGCACAAAGGATTTAGATGCTTAGGAGATATGTTTAAATCCTAGCTTTAATAACTTGCTACCAGTTTTACCTTAAGGTAGTCACTTACTCTATAGGAAGTTCATGTACACATCTATAAAATGGTTAGGGGGGCATATAGGATCTCTAAGCTTTGTCTAGCTCTAAACTTTTGGGTTCTATGGTGTGTTCTCTTAGGTAGCCATCTTTTTAAAAATGTCTGCAACAGATTCTACAGTGTACACCCTTATCTTGTGGGTAGACTCAGGGGTATATTTATATTGGGCTGCAAAATTTTAAAAATAGCACCCCTTTGGCATGAAAGAGCTTACTGCCCATTCACAGAGAAACTGTTGGGGATTCTGTCTGACTTTAACTATAAAACCTTGAAGGTCCTTTGCTCCCTTGAGTGCATTTGTCCAAGGGACTGTGAACGTTTCCATCTGAACCAATTCCACAGCCTCCTAAGATGCATCCATCAGCCCTGGCTGCTGTGGCCATAGGTGTGTCCTAACTTAGAACACTTACCCTGAGATACTGCCTTGTAACTCTCTCTCCTATGCGGACTCTGCCTTGTGCCCGGGTCTTTTGTCACAGCACTGTGATTTAATCTGCATTTCAGGGCTGTTACTCTCCATTTGTTTATTTGTGAAGTCGGGTGCCTCTGTGTTTGACCTACATGAATTTCAGGTCTGATTGGTGACTGGTGGATGGGATAGGGCATTACAGATTTTTCTTCTGTATTATTGTTTTGAAACTGCTTGTGAGGAACCTTACTTCCCTTCCCTCCTCCCAATCAGTCCATGTAACAATCTAGAAAATGTTCATTTCTTTTCTTGATCACAGAAAATAACCAGTGACCATATCTCCCCAGCCCCACTGTCCTATGAGAAAACAGTTCTTCTTTTGAGAGCAAGGATCATGTGTTATCAAAGCTTCCTGTTAGGGGCTTGCATGTCTTGATTACTTAATGTTGTTAAAAGACAGGGTAATGTAGTGGAAAGATGGCTAGAGTATTTATGGTATTAAAGAATCAGAAAGTGTGTGGCCCTCAATTGAGGGTATCGTTGAACTTATTGTGAATATAATCATTAAGAATAACAAATCTGAAAAATTCAAGGAAATGTGGGAAGAACTGTTTTGTAGAGCTCTGTGCTGGGAAAAATGGTAACAAATGTTAGTTTGAACTGAGTTGAAATCCTGGGAAAGGGTCGTAAGATTTAAAGCTAAAGAGACCCTAGAGATCATTGAAGCCAATTCTCCTATTTTATGAAAAAAGAAACTGAGGCAAAAAAGGGAAGTAGCCTTATTGAGTTCATATAGGCAGAGTCAAGATACAGAGCATATTCTTGGAACTCCAAAATTCATTTGCACTTTCCAGAAAGTGATCTCTTTATCTATCTTTATCTACGTTCAACCCTTTAAGAAAGGGCATTTATTCCACTTGGAAACTTTTGAGGTACTAAAATGGGAAGACAAAGGCGGATTTCACCAAATAGTTTACCATGTAAATAGCAGGGTTTCAAACCTTTGGCTTCTGAGAAAGTTACTGGCACTAGACCTCCAGGATTGGAGGGTTTGGTATTAACATCTCACCCAAATAAATACAAGGAGGTTGAGTGACTTTCATGTGGATTAATCTTGGGATCTTAAAGGGAACATAAGCATGAAATTCAAGAATAAAATTCTGAAGACACAAACCAAAACAGCTGTCTAAAGAGACTCAAATGGATCAAACAACTTAGGCTTAAAAAAGGTGGAAGCAAAGACAAAGAACATAGAAGTAAAGGCAGGTAATGGTCAAAGAACATAGAGAAGGGTCTTGGGACCATAAGATTAGTGTCAGTAGCATTAAAGCTCAGAATGAGCTGAGCCTGGTGGTGAATCTTAAGGAGAACGAAAAAGTGCTTTAAAAAAAAAATCTATGTTGTAAGCAAGAGAAAGATCAAAGAAGAAATAGGACCATCATCCAGGACAGATGAGATGATGGTAACAGACAATGGCAAGAAGGCAGAAGAATTTCACTTTTACTTTGCTTCTCTTTTCTCCCATGAAGAAAATGATCTTGTTACTGGGAAAGAGGGAACACAAATGGTTAATAGGGAGTTAAAAAGTTGATATAAATAATACCTAAAATTTATATAGTGCTATGAGTTTTGCAAACTGCTTTCTATATCTCATTTGTTTTTCATAACTTTGTGAGGTAATATTATTCCCACTTTAAAGATGAAGAAACTGAGGCTAAGAGAGGTTAAGTGGCATGGCCAGGGTCACAGAGCTGGTTAGTGTCTCAGGCAGTATTAGAAGTCACATCTTCCAGATTCCAAGTCCAGCATCTAGCACCCTAGCTATGATACCACCTAGATAACTAAGATAAATGAGGAAGTGACTCCCCCCAAGCACCTAGCTGTCCAGAATAAGTTTAGATCAAAAGGCCAAATTAACTCTGTCCCAGGCTATTGAAAGAGTTGGTAGATGCTATTTCTGAAACTTCCATTAGTGATATTGAAAAATTTTGAAAAATAGGAGAGTGTCTTAAGATGATACAGGCTTGTAAAGCTTAAAACACTATATAAATAGATGTATAGTACAGTTCTACACATACACACACATATAAATATTTGTATCTAATGGTAGCCATCTCTAGGGTGGGATGGAGAGAGAGGGTAAAAAATATAAAAAGTGTACAGCAGAGAATAAAAAAAGAATGAAGCATAGAAAGCAGAATAGCTTTGAAAACGAAATATAGTACTTATATAATTTTTAAAAAGTAAACAGTGTGAAATGCAAATTCATGGTTTTATAGTGAATCCTCTTTTTATGCTGTGCTGTATATATGGAAGTGTTCTTTTTAAAAAAAATCTGTATGTAAATTCCAAATGAAATTAAAAAAAGGATTCTCAAAAAAAACCATTACATAAATGCTCATTATAACAATAATAATTATCATAGATTTGACCTTAAAAAGCATGATATCTTCAAACTATATGTTTATCAGATTTGATCTTGATAATTAGCAAAATCCTAGAACTTAGCATTGAATGGATGGTTTGTAAGTATTTTGAAAATAAAGTGGTGATCACTAAAAGCCAACATGGCTTCATTAAGAAAAAGTGATGTGAGAATGATCTCATTTCCATTTTTGACAAGGTTCCTACACCATCAGATTAGGGAAATGCCATCAACATAGTATATTCACTTTTTAACCAAGGCATTTGACAGAATTGTTCATGTTATACTTGATGACAAGATGGAGAGATATAGACTAGAAAATAATGTAGTTAGGTGGATTAGTTTGAATGACCAGACTCAAAGTATAATTAATGTCACTTTGGAGTCAAGTATACTAGTAAGCCCAAGGGATCTGCTCTGGGCTCTGGGCTATTCAATTTTTTTTAAATGATGACTTGCATATTTATCAAATTTGCGTGAAGCTCTCAGAGAAATCTAAACGATGAATGACAAAGTTAGGCTCCAAAAAATATCTTGATAAGCTTGAAAGATGGGCTAAAGCCAATAACATTTACTAGAAATAAATATAAAGTTTTGCATTGGGTTTGAAAAATCAGCTGCCCAATACAAGTTGGGAATGACATTGTTAGACAATTGGTCATCAGGGGAAGATGAAAACATCGAATTTCACTGAAATAGAAGATCAACGTCACTCAAGAGAATGACATGACGGTCAATCCCTCTCACCCCCAAATAACCCTGAAAACAAAGCTAATAGTACAGTAGGCTATATTTAGAGAGGCATATTGTATTAGAACAAGGGAGCTGACATTTACATGCTCTTCTGTCCTGGACAGAACACACCCAGAGTGTTCTGCCCAGTTTGGAGCAACATATGTCGTGAAGGACATTGACAACCTGGAGTGTGTCCAGAGCGGGATGAATAGGAAGGGGAGAAAAATGGAGAACATTTTATGTGGAATCTAGTACTGAGAATATTTAGCCTGAAGAAGATTTCAAGGAGGATGTGGAACTTATCTTTGTATTTGATGTGTTAGGACAGCTGGATAGCTCCTTGGATAGAGTGCTAGTCTTGGAGTCTAGAACACCTGAATTCAAATTCAGCCTCAGATACTCACTAGCAGTGTGGCCCTGGGCAAATCTCCCTTTGCCTCAGTTTCATCATCTGTAAATATAATAACACCTATCTCCCAGGATTGTTGTGAGGAGTAAGTAAGATAGTTGCAAAGCACTTGGTACAAGTGCTCCATAAATGTTAGCTCTTTTTATTAGCTATCATATACAAGGGGATGAGTTTTGTCTTGTTTGGTCCTAGAAGAAAGAAATAGTAACAGGGAGTGGAAGTTGCAGAAGGGCAGATTTAAACTCACATTCTTAACATTTAGAGCTTTTCAAATGTGAAATAGGCTGTCCCATGAACTGCAGGGTCCCTTCAGTGGGAAGCTGGATGACCATTTGTGAGGGATAAATATGCAGGAGATTCCTATTCATGTAAGAGTAGGACTAGATGCCTTCTAGATACTTCTGACTTTGTGATTCCAGGAAGGATTTTAAGGGCAAGACTACTTACTATTTTATCCTTTAATTTCATTACCCATTGAATAGAGAACTGGATGATGGAGCACATTGAATTCTGGGATGTAAGGAAAAGAGCTGATGGTTTTAGCATAAGAAAGTTTCAGTTGGAGACTGGCTCTGGGATCAACTTGCCATGTAACTTTGATCAGGTCACTTGAATATTCTGACCCTCCTTTTTCAACCTGTGTAAAATGGGGATAATAATTCTTTCTTAAGGCAATGGAGCAATGGTTGGAGCACTAGACCTGGAATCAGGAAGACCTGAGTTCAAATCTTATCTCAGACTCTTACTGGCTATGCCCTCAAGGAATTCATAGACTAGTAGAGAGAAAAGTTACATGTATAAATGACTGTGATGTATGCTAAAATGTAATATAAGCTCATAGATCTAAAAGAGACTTTAGGGGTTATTGAATTGAACCTCTCCATTTTACAAATGAGGAAACAAGCCAAGGGAGGGTGAATGACTTGCCCTAGGTCACACAGGCAGAACTAGAACCCAGGTTCTCTGATTCTAGAGTCAATATTGTCTTTCCACTTTATCATACGCCTTCTCCAGAGAGAGGAGAAAGATGGGAAGAAAGGCTGACTCATTTCCATTTGGAGGGATAAACAAAGGCTTCATGGAAGAAGAGACATTTGATACGGATCTTGAAAAAATGTTTTCAGTAAGGAATTGTATTCAAAGCATGTGCCATGGACTACCTAAGGACAGAGGCATAGGAGAAAGCACAATAATAACAGAATAACTCATGGTCCATTTTAATTAGAAGGTTGAATTTAAGACAGAGGGTAGTGTGACATAAGGCTAGAAAGGTAGGTTGATGCCAGATTGGGAAGAACTTTGAGTGTATCATTGGTCTATATTTGATACTATAGTCAATAGAAAGACACTGATGATTTTTGAGTAAGGAAGTGACATGATGAGGCAAAAAACACCAGAAAGATTATTCTGGTATCTGTGAGAAGGATGATATGGGAAATGGATAGATTTTGAAACTAGGAGGGCCAGTTAGGGTATCTCTGTTTACTTAAATCTTATTCGGTCAAGTAGTATTTTTAAAGCCCCTTCTGTGTGCCAGGCACTGTGCCAAGTGCTGGGAATGCAAAATGGCAAAAGACGGTCCCTGCCTTCAAAGAGCTTACAATTTAATGGGGGAGACAACATGCAAACAACTACATACAAACAAGTTATATATAGGAAAAGTAGGACAGCATTAAGAGACGGAAGGCACTAGAAAAAGGAAAAGACTTCCTGCAAAAGATAGACTTTTAGTTGGTACTTAAAGGAAGAAAGAAAAGTTAGTAGGCAGAGTTGAGAAGGGCGAATATTTCAAGCATGGGGGACAGCCAGAGGAAATGCCAGAAACTGAGAGAGGGAGTGTCTTATTTGTGGAATAGGGAGGAAGCTTGTGTCACTGGATCAAAGAGTATGTATGTGGGAGTAAGGTGTTAAGAAGATTGGGAAGGTAGGAGATGGCTAGGTTACAAGGACTTGGAATACTAAATAGAGCATTTTATATTTGACCTGTGAGGTGATAGGGAGCCACTGGAGTTTACTGAGTGGCAGAGTAACATGACCAGACCTGTACATTAGGAAATCATTTTAGTGGCTGAATGGAAACTGAATTGGAGTATCATTTGGGTGGTAGCAGTGTTAAAGAAGAGAAGGGAGCATATTTGAAAGGGTGGAATCAACAGGTCTTGGCAAAGGATTGGACATGGAGCCAAGACGTGTGTGGAAACATCTTCAGCAGAACTCTTGAACATTTACTCAGCATATTCTATGTGCTAGGCACACCCATTATCCTGATCATTCTACTTCTGATACAGAGATACAATGTACACATATGAATCTGTGATTTCATCGGCATAAGAAACACCTTCCACTGAGTTCAATTTTGAACTTTTGTGATGTAGGAG
The DNA here is from genome assembly GCA_023548195.1 of Bettongia penicillata ogilbyi. Lineage (NCBI taxonomy): Eukaryota > Metazoa > Chordata > Mammalia > Diprotodontia > Potoroidae > Bettongia > Bettongia penicillata. Next base: position 7,703,988 of record JAJHZJ010000198.1, on the reverse strand, counting down.
GTAAGTCCTTAAAAATTCTTGAGGGAGGCGGAGCCAAGATGGCGGAGTAGAAGGACGCACGTTTACGAGCTCCGAAACCAAAGCCCATGGAATTGGTGTAGAAAGAGTCCCCCCATAGATTCTGGGTGAGTGCAAGGTGTGCAGAGGCAGAGTGGAGGAGATTTCCGTCCCAGGGAGCCCTCAAGACCCGTCCCCAGGGTCCGGCGCGCCCCGGAGAGTAAACCCGACCCCCAGCGCTGCCCTGGCCGAGGCCTCAGAGAAGCGGATCGGAGCAGGCTTCAGAGACGGAAGCTGAAGCAGCCGGGAAAGTCCCTCCGCCCACAGAAGCAGGTCAGTGAGAGAGGCCGGGCTGAAGGAGAGGGGAAGCAGGGCGTCTGTGACTCGGGCCCCCTCGGGAGGAAGCGGCGGAGGCAGAGACGGGGCAGGAAGCGGCGGAGTCAGAGGCGTGGGCGGCGGCTGAGGCGGCAGCGGCCCAGGACTCAGGAATCCCCCAGCAGCAGGCAGGATCTTCATTACAGAAGATTCCCGCATAAAACCTGACGGAGCTGAGCCTGAGAGACGGCCCTGCCCCCAGCCCGCTCTGTTGCTGAAGGTTTCTGCTCGGGACCCCCCAGGGGAGCTGAGATTGGGAGGCGGGCCCCCCACCCCGCCCCCACCCGCTCCATTCTTGAGAGTCGCTGCATAAAGCCCCCCGAGGGATCAGAATCTCGGAGACAGCCCTGGCCCCCGCCCCCAGCACCTGAACTAAAGCTCACTGATTGACAGCCGGCAGGAGGAAAGCCCATTTGAATCTCAGAGGCCAGGCGCTGGCTGGGCGGATCCAGGCGGGGGTGGAAGGGAATCTCAGAGGTCAAGTAACTGGCTGGGAAAATGCCTAGAAAGGGGAAGAAAAATAAGACTTTAGAGAGTTTTTTCCAACAAATGCAAATGATCCCAACCTTCGGATCTGATGGGGAGGACGAGAACGTATTTTTCCCATCAGGGAAAGATGTGGAGGGCGGGGCCTCAGTACCCCAGACACCCCAGGGGGGTGTTGGGTGGGCTCAGGCCTTGGAAGAGCTTAAAAAGGATTTTGAAAAGCAAGTTAGACAGGTGGAGGAAAGACTGGGAAAAGAAATGACAAAGATGCAAGAAGAGTATGAAAAAAAGGTCAATATCTTGGTAAAGGAGACCCAAAAAAATGCTGAGGAAATTAACACCTTGAAAAATAGGCTCACTCAATTGGCAAAAGAGGTTCAAAAAGCCAATGAGGAGAAGAATGCATTCAAAAGCAAAATGAGCCAAATGGAAAAAGAGGCTCAAAAGCTCACTGAATTTAATAGTTCTCTCAAAATTAGAATGGAACAGATGGAGTCTAATGATTTTATGAGAAACCAAGAAATCACCAAACAAAACCAAAAGAACAATAAAATGGAAGAGAATGTGAAATATCTCATGGGAAAAACAACTGACCTGGAAAATAGATCAAGGAGAGACAACTTAAAAATTATGGGACTACCTGAAAGCCATGATCAAAAAAAGAGCCTAGACATCGTCTTGCATGATATTATCAAGGAAAACTGCCCTGACATTCTAGAACCAGAGGGCAAAATAAGTATTGAAAGAATCCATCGATCACCACCTGAAAGAGATCCAAAAAGAGAAACTCCTAGGAACATTGTGGCCAAATTCCAGAACTCCCAGCTCAAGGAAAAAATCTTGCAAGCAGCTAGAAAGAAACAATTCCAGTACTGTGGAAATACAATCAGGATAACCCAAGATCTAGCAGCTTCTACATTAAGGGATCGAAGGGGCGTGGAATAGGATATTCCAGAAGGCAAAGGAACTAGGACTCAAACCCAAGAATCACCTACCCGGCTAAACTGAGTATAATATTTCAAGGGAAAATATGGTCTTTCAATGAAACAGAGGACTTTCAATCATTCTTGATGAAAAAACCAGAGCTGAAAAGAAAATTTGACTTTCAAAACACAAGAATGAGAGGAAGCATGCAAAAGTAAACAGCAAGGAGAAGTATTAAGGGACTTACCAGAATTGAACTGTTTGCATTCATACATGGAAGGACAATATTTCTAACTCTTAAAACTTTTCAGTATCTGGGTGGTTGGTGGGACCACATATACACATGTACACGCATGCACACACATACACACATGCATTCACATGCAGAGACAGAGAGCACAGATTGAACTGAATAGGATGGGACCATACCTTAAAAGGAATTAAGGTAAATGATGAGAGAGAAATGTAGTGAGAGGAAAGAGGGAGAAATGGAAGGGGGTAACTATATGTCATTTAAGAGGCAAGTAGGAGATGTTTTTAGTGGAGGGAAAAAGAGGAGAGCTGAAGAAAAAAACAAACAAACAAACAAACAAACAAACAAAAGTTTACCCTCATCACATTTTGACTAAACGAAGGAGTGAAATGCACACTCATTTTGGTATGAAAACCTATCTTACAGTATAAGAAAGCGGGGGGAGAAGGAGATATTGGGGGGGGATGATGGGAAGGGAGGGCAAAGGGAGGAGGGAGTAATTGAAAGTCAACACTTGGGGAGGGACAGGATCAAAGAGAAACAATGAGGGGCAGGTAAGGAGGGATGGTCATTCAGTTAGTCTTACACAATATGACTAGCAGGAAGGTCATTTGCAAAGCTACACGGATATGGCCTATAATGAATTGCCTGCTGTACCAAAGGGAATGGGTGGGGAGGGGAGGGATGGGGGAGAATTTGGAAATCAAAGTTTTAGGAACAATTGTTTAGTATTGCTGTTGCAACTAGGAAAGAAGACATAACAGTTAATGAGGAATAGAAAGTCATCTAGCCCTACAGGAGAAAAGAGAAGATAGAGACAAGGGAAGGGAGGGATGACAGAAGAGAGGACAGATTGGGAGATAGGGAAAATTAGATTGCTTGGGGTATTGGGGTGGGGGGAGGGGAGAAAAAGGGAGAAAATTTGGAACCCAAAAAATTTGTGAAAATGAATGTAAAATAAATAAATAAATAAATTAAAAAAAAAAATTCTTGAGGCACACAGAGTTGAAAAGATTTGACTGGAGTTAACAATAACTTTTAAATGTCAAAGGCAGAATTTGGATCTGAGTGTTCTTGACTGCAGTGTGAGTATTGTATGAAACCTTCGTTCAACAGATATACATAGATAAGTAAATATAAGGTAAATGGAAGATGGAGGGCATGCTAACCAGTGGGTGGCTCAGGAGAGGTTTACCATTGGATTTGCTCACCTGTGCTGGAAGGAGTGAGGTTTAAGAGGGGGGGGATAGCTTTTTCAAGGAAAGCAGTGGGAGATGGAGTGTCACATTCAGGGAGTAGCTAGTAGGCTGGGTTCTTTCCTTCAGGGAAAATAATTGGATGGCTGAATCCTATTGTGATCATCCAGGTGAGTGTAATAGCCATCTGATTTAAGATAATGGTAGTGGATTTAGAAAAAATAATGAGTTTCTAATGTATTGTAGGGGTAAAATTGATGGAACTTGGCAACTGATTGGATTTGGATGTTGAGGGGAGGGGGAAAAGAAGATAACTTGGAATTTTCAATTCAGGAGAATTATGGGACATTAAAGAAGATAACTTGGAATTTTCAATTCAGGAGAATTATGGGACAGAAGATAAGAGCAGGGATGAGTTTCTGGGGGTCAGATGTGATCTCACCTTATACTAAGTTTTGGATTTGTAGAGTTTGAGGTATTGGCGAGATAACTTGTTAGAGATATCCTACAGACCCTTGGAAATGGGGAACTAGAGGACTAGCTGGGGACAGATAAATAGATTTTGGAATTATCTTTGCAGAAGTGATCATTGAGGCCATGGGAGTCACTGAGATTGCCAAGGCATAAAGTAGAAAAGGAAAGAAGATGATCAAGATCAGAATCATGGGGGATGCCCACATGTGGCAGAACATGAGAAGGGAGAAGGACCAGCCAAGTAGACCTTAAAGAATTAGTAGAAGAACAAGGATGGGACAGTGTCATGAAAGCCAATGGAGGAGAGCAGATTTTAAAAAGATAGCACAGAACTTAAAAGGTAGACATTTTGTTGTCATTCTGTATTAAGAACCTATATGGTTCCTCGCACATAGTAGGTACTTAAATGCTTGTGGTTTGACTGTAAATGTCATTGAATTTAGTGATTAGGATGTCATTGGTGGCTTTGAACGTATACCAAAAATTCAACAAATATGGGATTAATGAAATGAACTGAATAAATTTGTAGAATTGAACTAGAAGTAATTTTAGATAACAGCTAACATTAAATACAGCTTTAAGGTTTGCAAAGTACTTTGTATGTATTATTCCATTTGATCCTTACAATAACCCTGAGAGATAGGTCCTATCACTATCACAGTTTAAGGAAACCAAGTCTGGGAGAACTTAAATGATTTCTTCCAAGTTATTTGGCTAATAAGTGTCTGAGGCAATATTTGAACTCAAGTTTTCCGGATTGTAAGCCCATCATCAATCACTGTCCCATCTTGTCACTATCCCACTATTGCTATGCTGCCTAGCTGTCTTAAAAACCTTAGAAACCATCTGGTGCTTTTTCTAAGAAGAAATTAAGGTCCAGAGAGGCTGACTTGCCCACACAACTAATTTCTTGTGGAGCTAGGACTAGGCTTCTCTCCAGTATTCTGTCTACTCCACCATGGAGTCACCTTCAGAGAAATTTGTAATTCACCTTTCCCTAAGAGTCTGCCAGCCAAATAGACATAGCCTATTCCTATCTCTTATCCCATATATATCCAGGCTTCTTAGTGGTGATCTTTTCTATTAATATGTACTACATATATATCCATGTATCCACATGCAAATACACATACACACTTCCTGAACCCAATTGTAGGACAGATGTGGTAGAATTTTGAGATGTGTGTGTGTGTGTGTGTGTATTTTAGTATATTACATCACCCGAATGGGACAATCCCAATGTGATAAATTGCCAACTTTTATGCCTGTGTCCAAAACACAGTGTCATGTTGCAAGATAACTCTGAATGAAACCCAGCATTTTTTTCAAAATGATCAACTGAAAAAATAATAGTAAGGGATTATAATTGGGATAAATGGTGTGTTGATTACTAAATATTCACTTTGGGGGTGAATTACTAAATATTCATAGTAGGGGACAGGAAAAAAAAGGAGTCAAAAAGTCAATTTGATTAGAGGTAAGCATAGGATTGCTGGATTTGGGGCTAGCAGAGCTAGGTCTGAGTGCTGGCTTTGACCCCTGTTTCCCCATAGGTAAAAGAGGAATGATCTCTAAAGATATCTTCCAGCTCTGAATCCTATGACCCCATTCGCATGTCTGGATTTAGCATCATTTGTAATGAGGATATTTGCTAATCTTTCTAAAATGAGGATGTAGGATTTAAGATTGAATAAACATAGGTTTGTCACGCTCCAGATTCTCCTTCAGGTGGCCAGGATTTTGACTCAGGGCTCCATGGCCCCTCTCTGCATTGTTTTACAGCTGTACTTCCACCAAGAGGGCTGAGGAGTCTCTTTAGGATCCAGAAGGCAGTGATGCAGGCTTGCTATTACCTCCATTCTTAGCCTCTTTTTGCCTTCTCCTGAAGTTCCCAGATTCCCTAACCCAACCTGAACCACCTTGAACCTTGTCCTGCATTGCAGGGGTTCTGAACCATCAGGAAGGTTTCCCATTTTCTCTGGAGCCAGATGCCCTTGCCAGATTTTAAGCTGTAATTAATGGATGGGTTCCCCTAGAGGACTAGGCATTTTGCTTCCGCCCCTTAGGTGCAAGCAAATTGCACATATTCCCATCTTAGCAAGTAAGAAAAATACCTGGTTTTGCTACTTCTGCGGTAAACAATGTACCACTAGCTTTCTCCTTACTCTTCTTGACCCTCTGCTCTGTATACATATTTATATATTATTCATAGTGGATTAAAAATGAATGTGCTCTTTACCACCCTTCTACTGCACAGTGACAATACAAATTAACTTATTGTGTACTTACTTTTCACATGGCAGGGATAGGAAATTTTGATGGCCTTAAATGCTAAGTGATAGAAAAAGGGAAAGGATTCAGGCTGCTTTGGAAGTTGTCACCAGAATGGTTCTTATTGCCAAACAAAGGAGGTAGCCAACTCTTTGCAGGGAACAGAGAGGTAAGGCATACATATTCCCCATATACTCCCAAACTTCCATGGTCATGGATCCATTCTATTCAGTCTTGAAGGCTTTCCAGTTGTCAAGGTATCCTTCCCCCACACCCCTTCCAGTAAAATGCATGTATTAAAATTTAGAAGATGCAGGGTGACTACAATAGATATGTTGTAGAAGTCTCTTGGGAATAAGGAAGACCTGGGTTCAAGGCCTGGTCCTGATACATATTGGCTGTGACCCTGGGCAAGATACTCACTCAGCCTTTCAGCAGACACCCATACCCCTGCCCTTCCTCCTCTACAGCTCTATTTGCAGATCTGTATCGGTAGATATGTCTCCACTGAGAATGCCTCACACCAATGAAATGATAAATCCAATGTCTAATCTGGTTTCCGCCCCACCAAAGAAATCACTGTGGAAGGGGTGATACCTTACACTAATATCAGTTAATTTCGAATCAGGGTTCATTCATTAAAGGAGCATTTAGTTACCATGGGCCAGGCACTATGCGATAGGCTATGGATGTAAAGGCATGAAAGCAAGACAGGACGTGCTCTTAAGGAGCTTATATTCTATTGAGATTATGGCATCAAGCTAAAAGTTTAGCAGCAATGGGGAGTCAAGGCACAGTGCCTGGCACATAGTAAGCACTTAACAAATGCTCACTGAGTGACTATGGGTGTCAAAAGAGCACTACATTTTGGGTCAGAGAACCTAGGTTTGAATCCTGGCTATGTTTGCTACTTATCACTTTTGTGGCCTTGGACAAGCATCTGAGGATGTTGCTAACAAATCTACATTTGGAGATTTTGTTTCTCCCAAGTGTATGATACCAGGAAGAGACTGGCAAACACTTCAGCAGATTTTCTTTGGTTTCATGTGTGTCTTCTGAATTCAAGATGCCATCATTATATTGCAAATGTTTAATTTTACCCTCAAAAGAAAACCCTCTAGCTCCCTGTCTTCCACATTTTGGTAGGAAACTTAGTGCAGAATATGGGAGCATAGCATACTATTCTCAGAGTATATTTTAATGGTTTCTCAGCCAATACTAATCACATTAAATAATGTCATATGGTGGTTAAAAGGCATTAGGTTATGAGTTAATCAATCCATCAACAAATATTTATTTAATGCCTACTGTGTATCAGTCATTGTGCCAAGTGCTAGAGATAAAAGTATAAAGAATGAAATGAACCCAATTCTTAAGGAAGTTATATTCAAATGGGAGACACAATATACATATGTAAGCACATACAGAATAAATACAAAGAGAACAGATACATGCTAGTTAATTGCAAGGTAATTAGAGAGGGAGGGCACTGGCATTTGTGGGCATCAGGAGAGGCTTTGTATAGAAAGGAATGCCTAAGCTGCTTCTTAAAGAAGAGAAGTGGTTTGATGTGTGTGTCTGTGTGTGTGGACAAGCATGCACGTGTGCCATATTCAAGAAAACAGAGAAAGCTAACTGATCAAGATCACAGAGTACTAAAGAGATAATTTCCAATAAAGTTGGAAAGAGAGATTGGGGTAGGTTGCAAAGTGATTTGAAAGTCAAGCAGAAGAGGTTATATTTGATCCTAAGGGCAATAGGGAGCTACTGGAGTTGATTAAGTAGGGGAGTGACATGATCATATTTGTGCTTTAAAAGAATTATTGATGTGTTTTAGTTTTATACTGCAAACATTTACAGTTGATTCCTGCGATGTCAGAGGTCTCTGATAACCAAATGAAACAGATAAATAAATGAATAATATGTTTCATATCTGTTATACCCCTGTCTTTCTGTTTTTTTAAATGAAGAAAAATCTATTTTCTTTCCTTCCCACCACCCACCCTCTCAAAGAATAGAAAAAGAAATTTATTGTAACAAATATGCATAGTCAAACAAAACAAATTCCCTCAATGACTATATACAGAAATATGTCTCATGACATAGTACTAGAAATGCTGGCTATAGCAATAAAACAAGAAAAGGAAATTTAGGGAATAACCAGAGGTAAAGAAGAAGCAAAATCATCACTTTTTTGGTTGAGATGATGATGTACTTAAAGAAACCAAAAAAATCAACTAAAATTATTGAAATAAAGATAGCTTCAGTAAAGTTATAGGATATAAAATAAATCCACACAAATCATCAACATTTCTATATAATTCTGGTAAAACCCAGCAAGAAGAGCCAGAAAGAGAAATTCCATTTAAAATTATGACAGAATGTATAAAATATTTTGGAATAAAATCTATAAGAACTATATATATTGACTTCCAAGTCCTATGGTTCCTCCTCTGTGGGCTGACCACTCGACTCTCACCTGGATACATACCTAGGCAGCTCCCTGCTCCTGCTCTATGTCTCAGCTCATGGGGACTGCTCTACTCTGCACTTCTCTCTGAGAAAACAAGCTCAGCTGGGTAACAACAATACTAATACACACCACCATCATCATTATGTCAATTCATTCATAAAGACCAATAGACAGGACTTCTGTCCGAGAAATCTACACAGATCAACAGACAGGGCTTCCTCCCAGCCCTCAGAGGTCTTCCTCTCTGCTCCCAGAGGTTTCTTCTCAGCTCTCTTCTTCTCAATGCTGACTCACCCTTCCAGCGATGGCTCTCTTCACATCTGCTTCTCTCTGCTCTGGTTCTCTTCATATACAGTTCTACTCAGCATCTGATTGGCTAGAGCCCACTTGCGCATGTCTGACTGGTTAAAACTCTTTCTATCTTTGTGACCCTGGCTAAGTCATTTCCCCAATTTGGGTGTGAGTTTCTTCATCTGTAAAATAATCAGAATGGAGGTGCAGATCTCTAAGTCCTTTCCACGTCTAACATTTTAGATAAAATGAAGGATCACTATGTCACTGGGACGCTAGACATAAAAGTAGGATATTATCTATTATTTTATAGTAAGTCAAATAAAAAACACAAAGCATTATTGACTCAGCAGCAACAAACTATGTTGTAACCATATTACCATATATGCCAAATATTTATGTAAATTTATTTTTATACATTGCAGATAGAATACTTATACATGAATTTTCACATAATTAAGGTCACTGTTTTATGGGCCTCAGTTTTCCACCTTGTCAAGTAGGGGGATATTACAATGGTCTTTCTTATTTCTGGCAATATATGAATCTATGTGAGTAATAAGCCTTTGTTTTGATGGTTGTATATTTTTTTGTTATATTTGTATTAAATACAATACACCATTTCCATGACGTAATTGTATATAAGAAACAAATCCCAATATATGCCAATGACAGGCAGGAAGAAATTAAATCCTTGAACAACTCTAAAAATTCATCATAAGGAGTTCCAAACCTCTTTTCCCATGAAATATGTCACTGGATTTACCATATTGAAGCGGTATGAAATTGATATAGTCCATCATGGTATAGTGAGAAAAGCCCTCAATGCAGAAGTAGGATTTGAACCCAGACCTCCTGACTGACTGCATGATTCTTTCTGGCTTACGTGACCATGTCAGCCAGTCAGACCAAGTAGCCTGAAGGAGTCTCATTTTTATTTTCTGTGGAATGAGGAAGTGAACTAAAACACTTCACACAGAGCTCATGATATTTTCTGGCATGTTCTGGTGAGACAAGTCTTTTTTTCATGTTAAATGATGACTGTAAGGGCCACAAGTACAGCTGGGCAAATGGAGCAAAGTATATCCTCAAATCAGTTTCTGAAGACAAGGGTTCAGGAAGCACACTGGGTTCTACTTTCATTTTTCTTAAGTGGGTTCTACATTGCTGGAGGAGATTAAGTGTTACCAGTAACTGTCTAAATTTGGCTAATCTGGAAAAAGCCCCATTTGCTTTGCCTTAGTTACAGCACTTGGGGTAATAACAGTTGCCATACCTATTTTATAGGAAGTTTGTTATTAGAAAATAATTTTGTAAACTTGAAAAATTGTTACATAAATATGCTGTTGTGATTGCTGCTGTTGTGATTTGTTATATTAAATACTGAGCTGGTTAGTGGGTATGGGAAGGCAAGCAGCCCCCTTGATCTCTCAACAGCTGAGAATTGTGTTATTTTACCTATCCCTTCTCTACTCTGCATTTTATGTTTGTTAACAGATGCTTTTGTCGTGTCAGTCACTAAAGAGAATTTAGAGGCTTTTTGCAAAGTATTTTGAAAATTACAATTAAAAAATCAAAATTTCAAATTTCTCCATCTCAAATTTCTCAATCTACTTTTGCAATTGGGAAATTAAATCATTTTAGTAAGCCTTTTTTAATGCCTGCTAGGTGGCCAGGAAAGAGAAATGACTAGAAAGCACCAGAACCTGAGTCGGAATCACAGCCTGATGCAGTTACTTGGCCTTTCTGTGCCTCTAGTTCTTTTTCTGTAAAATGAAGGGTTGAATGAGGTGGCCTCTGACTCCCAGTTCTAGTTCAATTATCCTTTGTTCCTAGCACTGTTTAGGAGATTTAAAAATAAAAAAAAGGAAGGTTGAAGCTCTCTTGAGGATTTTCCCATCTGACTGAGGAGACAAAACCCACACTCATGGTGCCATTAGATGACTATAATCATTTGGGCTGTTGGTGATATACTGTTTGTCTATCAGAGGAGAAGCGTTAGGAGACTGTCCAGAAGAAGGAGACCAAGGTAGGCTGAAAGAATGATTGCTCACGTTTTAGGTCCCTTTAATAATCTTCAGATCTTATATTTAGAGCAAGGCACAACCTTATTATCATCTGGAGCAGTCTTTTCATTTTAGAGATGAGGAAACCACAATCTGGTGCAGTTAAAATACTTACCCAGAGTCCCTCATATAGTTGAATGTGACCAGGATTTAGATTCCAGGTCCATTTGGACTCTCAGCTTGCAGAACACTTTCCTCGCAAACAGCCCTGAGAATTATATAGTGCAACAATGACTCCTCAAGCACAAATGAGGCTCAGACAGGTGAAGGTGACCTGCTTGGAGCTGGCATAAGACCCCACATCGCAACAGACCAGAATTTCAGTGAGCCCCTTCTGCACTAGGCAGAATTGTCAAAATCTTCCTGGAAGAAAAGGAGCTGCAGCTAGAAACTGAGGAATAGACAACATTTCAATAAACAGCTGCATACAGAGGTAGTGCTAATATGAACAATGGGGAGCAGAAGCTAGTGCAAACAAAAATGAAAACAAAAAATCCCCCTGAAATCAGAACTATGGGAACACCCTTCAAAAACAAAACCAAACCTGGAAACTGTTTTTTCTTCTCTTAAGGCACTTAATGTGAAGTCGGCAGATTTCTGGGAAGAAATCTGTGTGTGTGTAGAAATAGAAAGTTTCCCAAATACTCTAAGTCGAGGCTATGCAGATCTTGGGATGGGGAGGGGTGAGTCCTTTGTTAAGACACCTTGTTCCATTAGGGATCTGATCAGGGTCTCTCACTTGGCTGCTGTGTTCTGAATTTTTGTATATTAGGGTTTTCATACACAAGTTTAAGGAGCAATAAAGCAGAGATGATTATTTACATTAAAGGCTTCCTTTAAGGAGCATTACTTCACTAGGAGGCCCCCCTGGGCACTTAAGCAGTTGTTTGCAGAGAGGCTGGGGTTTAGGAGGCCAGGGATCAGAAATATTAAAGTGAAGGCATTAGGAGCTGCTGAGTGGCAAATTAAAAGCAATTCGGTAGAGACAAAACGGCTCTGACGTTATCATATAAGTTGCTGGGAAAACATGGTTTAATTTCACTAAAGAAAGATGCTTTACCCACGGCTTTGCTGGAGAACAGCTCTCATGGAAAGCCAAAGGGGTATGGTTTGTTGTCCCTCAGGAACGTCCAGCTTGGGAACATGGAAAGTGCTCTTAGGGTATGGATGTGTGCATGTGTGTCAGGGTAGAGAGGGGTGGGGTGGAGGGGCAATGTGAGTGTCTGGGCTCACTTAATTTTCTTCCTGAATATTTCTGAGCAAATGAAACCCAGCTAAGGGCATTTGACCTCTGATGCTGCTAGTTGGAGAGACAAAAGCCCATAAACTTCCAGAAACAGTGCATCAACTTTCCAGCATAGAAGAAATGTGATTGCTCCAATATAACTTCCCAAACCAGATGCTTCTCTAGTTTTTCAATATGGCAAAAATGTGCATGTGTGTCTGTGGTGTGTCTGAACAAAGAAATGAGGCTATGGGGATCAGAGCTCTTTCTTCACTCATTTGTCTTCTATTCAAAATATAAGGTTTATTGCAAGTCTTAGAATATTAGACCTCAAGAGCTAAATCCAATCTGTCGTCTGACCGCTGATTCCTTTCCCTTCATCCTCATTCATCTCGCCCGTTCCCAAATATGTATATGTGTATAGACATACACACAAACACATGCCTTAATAATTGAAACTGAGTTGGAGGAATATTTTCCACTCCATTCAAAAGTTAGAGAAACTTCCCCCTCTCCCCCCACCCCCCTAAACTCCCTGAAACCCTTGGTTAGTACTGAATCTGTGCATGGTTGCGTCAACATCTTTCTCCAATAAAAAGTTAATGAACAAACATAAAGGAGGCCCAGTTATTAAACTGTTTGGCCTGAGCTGGGCTGCCATACTGAATGATTGATGATCATTTTATAGAAAGGCAGGAAATCTCTGCCTTGGAAGATCTCTTTTCAAATCATTGTCTATGTGATTCGTATCTATCTATTTTTGTTTTGTGTAACTTTCATGAAGTACTTGCTCCTAAAGAGGATTTTTAAAAATAATAAATTAATTAAATATGCTTGGGAGAAAAATAACCTCATGATCCCTGACCCCACTAACCAGATTTTTGTCTGTCTTCAGGTCACAGGCCTTTCCAGTGCAGATATTGTCCATACAGTGCCTCTCAGAAGGGAAACCTGAAGACCCATGTTCTTTGTGTCCATCGAATGCCTTTTGACAACAGCCAGTATCCTGATCGCAGGTTCAAGCGCTCCAGAGTTGACTCCGAGGCTTCTGGGAATTTAGAGGAACCTGCAGCTGTCAGGCCTGGGAGCTCAGCAGAGCTTACGGAGGTGGGCAGCAAGGCCCAGGAGTAACAGCTGAACAAGTCTATCTGTATATTGCAATATTATTTTACAGTCTTTAGATAGGCATTTGGTAAGAGAGTTTGCTAGCTGCATTCTGAAGAAAATAAAGAGTCGTATACAACTTCCCCCCCTCCCCTCCCTCAACCCAGTAGTGTACAGGATGTTTAAAACATTTAAAATATATCTATATCTATATATATATTAAAAAAAATTTCCCCAGCCCTTGAAAATGGCTGCTAAACTGTTACCTGGCAACAAATGCTTCCAAACAACACAGGTGAGATAATAAAGTGATTTCCAAAATGTGAGGAGGTCGTTAGTACTCTAAAAAAAGCAGGGGGCACTTCAAACTCTAAAGTGGTCTTTGTCCAAAAATAACGCTCTTAACTGAAAAATGATACCATCTCCATGATTTAGTGTTGCCTCCGAAGATTGAGAGGCTGCATCTTCATTGTTGAAAACACCTTTACAATATGATACTGGCGGCTGTCATTGGCCCAGCATAGCAATGAGATGACTTGGTACGTTAGCTACCATGGTGCCAGTCAGACTGGGGCTGTCACTACAGAGAAAATCAATGGGAGTGGTGTTGTAACTGCACTGGAGGAGAAATCTTAGCCGGCCCCTAACGAGGGTCAGGACTGACTGATATTGGAAAAGATTGTTATATTACATTTTCATTTTTTAAAAATACACAGCCGAATGAATCAATGGTCAGGAAGGATGTGAGGACACATGTCCATTGCAGATTTGATGAGTAATTTCTTTTTTTCAGCTCAAATGGCAGTATTGAGGGAAATGCTTTTATTCTGGGTCCCCCTTTTTTTTTTGGATGAAGATAGGTATCTACTAAAGAAATCTAGGGTATAGGATATATCATTATTATTTAGCCAAACTAGTCAGCTTCATCTATAGAAGGTGCTGGTGAGAAATTGAATCTTATATTACAACAGAGGGTTTAAAAACTCTTTTTTTTTAAAGTTTGGAAATTTTTTTTTTTACTTGAATGAAGGATTTTCTAATCCTGGTTAAGTTTTTCATCTGTTAGTTTTTTTCTTTTAAGTGTGACAGACACAGGGCAGGAATATTTTCTAGAATGGGGTCTTTTGAAGCAGCTTGAGCTAGAATATAAATCTCCCAACATCCTGCGCTTTGTCTCTAATGAAGAAAGTGTTTGAGCAATTGATTTTGTTGTGATTTTTTTTAATAAAACAAATGTGTTCTACTATTTTTTTAAAATTTGCTTTGCCTTTTTTTCCCCTTTTTGACCAATGATGCTAGATTTTCTTCTGTTTAGATCCTCTACGTTACATTCTTCCTTCACCACAGAAGGAGCTTTTGAGGGATACTATCCAGATGTTTAACCCCAAACCTTGCAAGAAGTCTAGTGAAAGGTTTAGTCTTAAATCTGCTTGAATGGCTTAAAATTTCAGCCTTTTAAAGTGATTCCTTTTGCAGACACAGGTACTGTGGATTGCAATGGTAGAGATGTATTAACTTAGTCTAAAACAAAATCAACCAGAACCTAAAAAATAAAAATAAATAAAAAGTCAATATTTCCTTGCAGGCTGGGAGCACAGAATAAAAAAACCCCAGGGCCTTAAAATTTCAGCTCTGCCTAAAGCAGTTTACAAAAATACTAAACTGCAATCAATGTAAATAAAATTCTTAGCGCTATCCTGAGACTGGAAAAAAAAATCTCAGGCTAATAAGGAATACGGTTTGCATATGCTGTCGAAAGGGTGTCATCCAACTGAAGTTTCAGTTTAAATGAGTTCGCTGTGCAACGTGGACCCATCTGGCATAGAGCAGGCTGCTTTCTTGTTTTTCTAGTATAGTTCTCACTGCCTTACTTAAATCGAGTTGATAAACTTAATGCAACTGTTTCTATGATCCTAGAGAAGGGATTGAAATGTTATTGAAAACTTTCTGACTGTAGTAAGCTTTAGAATTTTAACTGCACTACCGTGTTTGGTGACTGTGTCAGTCGCTTGCTTTCTGTGTGTTTGCGCCCGCCTTCAGTATCTTAGCAAAAAAAATAATAAAATAGAAAATAGGAAAAAAAGGAAAGAAATAAAGGGAAAAAAGAACAAAAAAAAAAGAAAAAAAAGAAAAAAATCAGAAAAAAAAGAGCCACATTCCATCTCCTGCACCAAGGAGATCTTTTGGTATTCTTTGTGTCTTCTGAGCAGTTTCAGATGCTACAGGCAATAATTCTGTTTGTGACATTGGGAACATCTCCCCTTCTTTGTGACGTGTGTGTTGACTCCATTTGGTCCAGTGCTACTGTCCCTTCTTTCCCCTCTGACATGGGCCTTTTTTCCAGAACATTTGTAACTTGTAAAACACACAAGTGACAGCAGCGGTGATGCATTGTCAGTTTCTGAATATCATCAGCTTCTCATATCTAAACATGTCAAGTTTTTTCTCTGTAACTTCTGTAGTCTGTGGTACTGGTCATAATACTGTCTACATTCCTACACAAAGAAAAATAAAAAAAAATTTCTCTCTTGGAGGAAATCTGAGATCAATAGAGTAGAGGATTGTGTTGCTATGCTTGTAACAAGTAGAAAACTTTGTATTTAAAGTTTATTCTTGGTCATTATTTATTATTATAATACATCAGTTGACAGAACTTTATTCTGGTATAGAAAGTATTAAAAGTTGTTTTTTTCAGCAATGACTGTTTTCTTTCTCCTGTTAGAATAAAATGTCTCTGAAGCAGTAAAGTCTTATCCAGTGTTTTACGCAATAAAACCTCTACCTCTGGAAAAAAAAATCAGAAAAAAAAACTTTTCCATATTGTGTCTCTTTATTAGGAACTGTCAAATCTGTTTCTGAAGCGTTCTTAGATTTTCTTCAGTATTGATAATGGTTCATCCATCATTAGGTGAATACATTGTTATATATCCTTGTGGCACATGTGCTGGGATGGAATATTTCTCAGCTCAATTTTACACAACTTACACAACTGTATACAGTATAAAAATCTATTTGTTGGTCAGCTGGTTCAGTCATGTCCAATTCTTCATGACTCCAATTGGGGTTTTCTTGGCAAAGAAGTTAGAGTAGTTTTGCCATTTCCTTTTCTAGCTCATTTTATGGGTGAGGAGATAGGGTTAAGTCACTTGCCCAGGGACACATAATTAGTAAATGTCTGAGGCCAGATTTGAATTTAGGAAGAAGAGTCTTCTGGACTCCAGGCCTGGCGCTCTATCCACTCAGAAATCTAGCTGTACAATAGGGAATGAATCCCTGGGAGCTGATGAGATTACCAAAGGCAATAGTAAAGAGATAGAAGAAGATCCAGGACAGAGTCTTGGGGAACTTCCCTGGTCAGTCCAGGATCACATAGTTATTAAGTGAGTCTAAATTTGAACTCAGATCTTCCTGACTCCAGGCATAGTACAGGCATAGTAATACATATATACACACACATGTAATATGCATATATACACATATGTATATGTACACATATACACACATATACAAGTATACATGTATACACACAAACATATGTACACATATGTATATATGTGTGTTACTGGGCTTAACTAAAAGACCATAGAAATTTGTTTTAGCATGTACTGGTAGCTAGATTTCTATAGGGGTAATTATATACACATATAGAGTACCTAAATCTACTGAGAAAACTGCCCTGGCATGAATTTTGTAGTGTGTTTGGTATGGATGAATAAAATCATGTCTTCTTACAAAAAATGTGTTATTGCAGAGTGCAGATATATGAAGGTAGAATGCCCTGAAGTGTGGGTGTGGGCTTTTTGTCCTGGTGTCCAGAAAAAAAAAAAGCCATTTATTTCCATTTTAAGAGAAATCAAAATGTTTGTCTCCTGTCTACCTTTAGTCTTCCTGCATGGAGGTGATGGTGAGGGGCAGGGTGCAGAGTAACCACTTTTTTGGAGTGGAAAGGGGACTTAAAAAGGAAATTGAATCATGGTCATTTATGAATTTGTAACAGAACTTTCTTTGCTCTAAGGAAAGATAATCAGACTCCTCATTTGGTCTCATTACATCTCATTATTTTAATTTACATAGGATCATAGGTTAATGGATGATGATGATGGTGTGAGACTTGGTTAAGATAGAAGGTTGTTACAGTCATTCATAAAGGGGGTGAGTTTTGATGGGTGCTGAAAGGAGAGCGGAGGGAGTACTCAATTGTGTTCTTCTCTACACCACACTGAGTCAGGAGATCTTAATCCTTCTTTACTCTGTGACCTTGGACAAATCATTAAACCTATCTAAATTCCTCAGTTTCCCTATTTAGTCTGAAGTTGGAAGGAAACTGAGAAGTCATCTAATCTACCCCTCTAACTCTCCCGACATCTAATCTAACCACTGTACTGCCGAGCTGCCACATTTATGATGAAAGGTGCTTAACCTGAAGCCTGTGAATTTGTTTTTGAATATTTTAATAATTACATTTCAATACAATTAGTTTCCTTTTTAATAGTACACATTTTGTTTATGTATTTAAAAGCATTTGTTCAAGAAGGGGCTAGTAGATGTCACCAGACAGCCAAGAGGGGTTCAGGACACAAAGAAATGAAGAACTCCTATTCTAAAAGGAGAATAATGCTATGCATCCATCCAAATCAAAGGGCTATATTGATGCTTAAATGTGATAACAGACATAAATGCACTTTGGAAAAATACATTGTTCTAGCTAAAAGCAGGCAGTGATAGCTCGGTGGATAGACTTCTGGGACAGAAGTCAGGATGACCTGAGTTCAGATGCGGCCTCAGACACTTACTAACTGTGTGGCACTGGGCAAGTCAATTAACTTCTGGCTGCCTCAGTTTCTTTACCTATAAAATAGGGGTAATAATAGCACCTACTTCCCAGAGTTGTTGTGAAGATCACATGAGATATATGTACAGTACTGAGCACTGGCACATAGCAGGTTCTATATAACTCTAAATGTGCCCTGATTTCCCCCTCCAACCCCATTCCCCAAATGCAGCAATAATAATAACTCTGGAATCTATCTAAGGTGAATCTATATTAAATATATTCACCACTGTATTAGGGAGGCTGAGAGGAGTGGTAGAAATGGGAAGGATTGGCATGTAGATCCTAGCTCTACCCCATGCCCATGTATGATCTCGGGCAAATCATTTAACCTCTCTGGGCCACAGTCTCCTCACCTGTAAAATGAGAGGTAGAGCAAGATGAACTAGGAAGATTCTTTCCACTTTTAACTTTGTGATCTTGTAAGACTACTTATGCCAAGGACAGAAAAGTCCATGGACTTTTGTAGTCCCACAGCATTGTTGGTGAGACTATCTTTGCTGCCTTTCTAAGTTCCTTCTCTGTTTCCTGGGCCTTTAGAAACTGACTCCTGACAGTTTCAGAGGTGGTTAAATACAAGGCAGATATCATGAGCTATCCAGACCTGGATTTGGAAGGAAGGAAAGAAGGATGTATTAAGGACCTACTATGTGCCAGTGTGCCTCTGGTCAAATCACTTAACCTTTTTTCTCAGTTTCCTCATCTGTAAAATGAGCTGGGGAAGGAAATGGCAAATCACTTCAGTATTTTTGTCAAGAAAACCCCAGATGGGGTCATGAAGAGTCAGACACAACTAAAAGGGGACTGACAAGTGTGTAACCAGGGACTGTACTCAATGCTTCACATATATCTCATTGGATCCTCACAACAACCTTGTGAAGTTACTATTTTTATCATTCCTATTTTATAGTTGAGGAAACTCAGGCAGACAGAGGCTTAGTAACCTGTCCTAGGTCAACCAGTCGGTAAATGTCTGAGAATAGCTTTGTACTCAGTCAGGCTTCTTGACTGCAGGCTCAGCTAGTTCAATTGTGGGACTTGACCAAGGTCATACAATTAGCGAGCACCAGGGGCAGGATTTGAACTCAGGCTGTCCAACTCCAGAGCTATATGTTCTTGCCGCTGTACCGCCATGGAAAGTGCCTCTTTGTGCCTTTCTCATGCTTAACTTCTTTTTTCTCCCTTTACTTTCTCTCTGTTTCTTTTTCTGTACCCGTTCTTACCAGAAGTTTTATTGGAAGGCAGAGAGGAAGGCTTGAGCCAAATCAATTGGTATGCACATGTGTATATAAATATTTGAGGAGTGAATGAAATCCCACAGATAAGTCCAAATCATCTTTGTGTCAATTTTCTACATTTTCCCTATTCTTATTCTATCTTTAACGGTGGGAAATGAAAAGTCGGAGTAACCTGCCAACAATTTTTTTAATCATCTGGTATGGGCATAAAGATCCCAAATCTGGGAATATTTGCTATCCCAGAATATTCCCTCTCTTCTGAGAGTTCAGATGATTGATGTCCTGAATCCAATTTCAAGGCCACGTGGTCATCACTCATGGTGATCTTCAGGAAGAAGGGAGTCTGATTGACAACAATTTTGCCTCCTGAGACAGTCCTTTCCTGGTGATCCAGCTTGGCCCTAATAATTTTATTAGACCTTCAGATACAAATCGGGAGTAACTGGGACAAGAGGCTAGCTGCTGATATTCAGCCTTGCAATAGTTTCTTGTTGAAACTTTTATAAGGACTATAACCTCACTGTCTGCTGTAATTTGGGATTTGGGTATTTCCCCTCTCTGTTTAACATCTGCATTATAATAGTATATTAATTAAAAAAAAACTTACCTGGTATATTGTAAGCAAGCTCTCAGGGAAATTATTGTTCAGTACTGTGCTTTTCATTTCAGGATATCCAATCTGGGCCCGTTCCACCAAAAAGGAGGGATGTTTCCGTGGGGAAGTCTGCCTAGAGAGGAACACAAAAATATGGGGCAGCATGGTGTCATGCAATATTAAATGTAGCACAGCTGAACATTCTAAGGATTATTGGCTGAAGTTCTCTATCTCTTCACCTGTTGGTGTTAGAAGAGGAAAGGCGAGAGAGAGGAGAGAGAGAGGGAGAGGGAGAGAGAGAGAGAGAGGGAGAGGGAGAGAGAGAGAGAGAGAGAGAGAAAGTGAGAAGGGGCCCTTGGTGAACAGGGAAATCATAGGAAAAGAGGAGCGAGAAAATTTAAATGATCCCAGACTGAACTGTTTTGCTGTTAATACAGAAATACAGTGCAAGACACATTTAATGGGCCCTATTTTTTATTATACTATGCTGAATAATTAAGTTTGAGGCTAAGTGTCACATAGATTTATCTTTTAATTAAAAAAGCATGGTTCACGCATATTTGAGTGGTAGTCCAAATAAATGCAATATAGAAATTTATGTTTGTTTATCTAGGTGTTAATTACCTAGAGATTGTTCTGGATTACTTCTTTTTATAAAGTGTCATAGGCTCGTGTCAGAAGTAATAAAGCTTACCCGTGGAACCTTATCAATTTGCTAACTATAATGCTAGTCTGACCTGAAGAAGGGGAGGGGGGCGGGGGAAAACTTTGGAAAATGTTGCGCATATAGGCGCCCCATTCCACATATAAGAAAAATACACACCAAATAAAGCAATCATTTTAGAAAATATTCCCCGTACATAAAAGTGCAAATATATCTTCCGTATTTTACAGCCTCTCACCCGAAGCTATTTATATAACACGTGATTATTTATGCATCCCAGCTCTGCAACTTGCCCATGGAAAGGCAACGGAAAATGCCCAGATCAATCGGTTTACTTGGTGGCATGGAATGTCCCTGATGTGTGCAGAGAAAATTTCCGAAGGCAAATGTGGCCAGAGCAGAAAGTTCCAAAGGAGTGGGGGGGATGGGGATTCCTTCTCAGATCTTCATCTCTCACTGAAATCAGCCAGGAAGTTTAAAATATGATGTCAGATTGCCCAAAGATGCCAGCCAAGCAAGGCTACTGGAAGGGACCATTTTGGTTGGTTCATATTGTTTTTTGTGTGTATGTGTTATATGTATCTTTTTCTCAGTTTACAAACCAAATTTCTATTATTCTGTTAAGAGAAAAATGTGAAAGAAATCACAGATTATGTCACAAAGGTCCAGCTTAATTTCCTAAGGATGGAAAAGGCCTCTATTTTTGAGTTTTTTGGAAAAAGTACATATATGTGTGTATGTATACTTACACACATGTATACACATGTATATGTACATACAAACACGCAATATATACATTTCAGTCAACAGTATATGTGTGTGTATATATATATACATATTTCCCCCTAAAACTGTGTGTGTGCATGTGTGTGTGTGTGTGTGTGCGTGCATATGCGCACATGTGAGAGATTGCGTTTTTTTAAACGAGGATTTTCTTAAAATGCTTCTCGGCCCTGTTCCTTTGCCTGAAGCTATAATGCTAAACTCCATTTCATACCAACAAAACTCTATGAAGGCACATGGCTCATATCTTATCTTCAGGCTTCTTTATTAAAGTGATTTTCACAAGATGGCAACTTTTTCCTTAAGATATTTTAAAAACTAAATGGGGCATGAGAATGTACTCCAAGGATCTATATGTCCTCAGGTCTTCATACTAGGAAAGCAAGGAGAAAAACTAAATTTTGTTCATTCATTCCGCAACGAATTAAATGATATCTTTCCAATGTAGAAACCTGAGTTTGGTCCTGGGGAAAAGGTAAGTTATTAATATAGGAACTGTGCTTGCCTTCATGGGATTTCTGGTCTGACTTGGCTGGATGTAAAATATGGTATTGATATTACACATCTGCGTAATTGGATGCTATTTATAAATTCAGTTCCATTCACAGTGCCCACTTGTACAAATACATGCATGCATATTCACATACACACGCCTATACATGTTCTATCATATATAGTCTATGCATACCCATTTATACCCATTTTTACATACACATGTGAAGACATGTGTGCATTTATATAAACACATGTATATAAATGTATGTGTACACACATATACAAATTCATATGAGAATGAGAAGAACACAGAAGATGCAAGGTTCTAGTTAGAGGAAGATCTCGAGGTCTGACTTCATCTACTAATTTCTCCAAAAGGGTGATGATGGCAAATAACGCATGGCCTCTGGTGACTTCCATGTCCCCTATAAAGTCTCCCAGAAGGAGATTTCCCTGTGCTTTAGTTACTGTGTGGACTGGGATAAGGAGAGGAGGAAAAAAAAAATGAGACAGGCTTATGTAGAAGAAAAGGGAAAAACCGAAACCAAACCAAAAAAATTACTTTTCCTTCTGTTTGGATTCCAAGAGTTCTCTTAATTCTTTTCTTAAAAGTGCATCCTTCTCTTAAATAAAGAGGCATGAAGACAAGAAGTGAGCTACAGGCATCGATATCATTATGCGAGTTCAAAACTAATGGATTTTCAAGAGAGAGTGAAAGGCTCCTCCAGAGGCAGACCTGCAAACACAGACAGGCTTGCCTTGCCCAAAGATCTTTGCCTCCTGTTCAGGTTTTCTTGTTGCTGTCCTTTGTTACTGTGCTACTTAATGCTGATTTGTAGACGTTATTTATTATTCTTGGGTAAATGTGCTATTTGTTTTGTCCTCGGAGAAGGTTCATTCATTGGTGGGTGAGATGAGCAATAATAGAGAAAAGTGTCAGAGTTAGCCACAACAGGGAAAAATACCTCTCAGGCTAAAATCTTCCAAACACTTCAGTCATTGGAGCATTTGTCTTCACTAGAAAAATCCAAAAAATATTCATGAATTATGGTAGGTTTAGAGTCTCCTCTGTGAAGGCCACCCCCCACCCCCCACCCCCTTGGAATGGGCTATGAACTCCACTAATGTGAATGAGGGCAGATATCCTATCTTCCACTCATTACAGTTAAATTCCAATAATCCAAGCGATGGAAATAAGTAGCAATTCGGGAGGAAAACAACATTTGGAAATTAAGTCATAGCAGTCTCCTTTTCACAACAGAAGGGAGAGAGGAGTAACTTGCTCTCTTCAGCCCCCTACAATCATCCCACAAAGTGTTAATTATATTTAAGATATGATTCCAAATTGCATTTGCCTCTTCCATGTGGTGTTGGGAAAAGAATGCTGTTAGAATGGAGTTAGAATCCTGCATCTGATACAACTCAATGTGCGCTTCTGGCAAGTCAGAACCTCAGTTTCCTCATCTGTAGAATGGAGCTAATAATACTCTGTATCACAGAGTTGTAAAAAAACCCAAACACTTTGTAGAAGGGTAAGCAATTCTATGCGCATCAGCAATTATTATATTACTGTACTGATTTGTATGTGGAATACTTTCCTTCCTAAACTTAGAATCCCTGGATTCCCTTTTTTTAAAAAATAATATTTCATCCCCCCCAATTACATGTTAAAACAATTTTTATAAAAAAAATGGGTTCCAAATTCTGTCTCTCCTTTCTTCCTCCCCTCCTTCTCCCTGAGACAGTAAACAGTCTGATATAGGTTACACGCATGTGATTATATAAAATATTTCCATATTCCTAGCTTCCTTTAAGAATCTTCTCAAGTTTTACTTCCTGAAGATCTTCCCCATTCTCCCCAGCTGCTAGTGTCTTCCTTGCTAAGGTTTTGTCGCTATCGTTAAATTGTTTTTCAGTCATATCTAACTTTTTGTGACCCTATTTTTGGGTTTGCTTGGCAAAGATACTGGAATGGTTTACCATTTTCTTCTCCAGTTCATTTTACAGATAAGAAAACTGAGGAAAACAGGGTTAAGTGACTTGCCCAGGGTCACACTGAGGCTGGAATTGAACTCAGGAAAATGAATCTTAATTCCTGGCCCAAGGCTCAATCCATTGGCCACCAAGTCAATCATCTAATTTTGCTTTCCACTTAATCAGCATCTTTTATGTCCTCATTTGCATACATTTTGTCTCCATGAATAGAATGTAAGGTCACTGGGGGCAGGGGCCATTTTTGCTTTGTCTCTGTATATCCAGTGCTTACCATGATACCTAGAAGGCACTTCATAAATCCTTGTTGATTGACTGATATAGGTTATAGTTGATTGATATAGGTTTCAAGTTGAAAGGGACCTTAAAGGACATCTAGTTCATTCCCCTCAGCTCTTGTCATTCAGTGTTTTAATCTTCATGCGGAAACCAGAGCCCAGAGAGGATGTGACTTGTCCAGGTTGATCAATCAGTCAACACAGATTGCTGAACACCTACTGTGTGCCTGGCCCTATGATGGGGGTGGGGAGGGATACAAGACAAGGAACAGTCTTTGCTACTGAACTTGATTTCAAGCCACCAGAAAAATCACAGAACTTCAGTGTTGGAAAAGGAGCTAGTGGTCATCTTGGTCAACTCATATTGGAGGGGAATTTTCCATTCTGATATACCTGACAAGTGGTCAGCCATCCTGTGCTTTGAGAACCCCAAGGATAGAGACCTGGCAACCCCCTGAAGCTCATATCACTTGGAAACATCTCATATTCTTAGGCATTTTTTTCTTGATATAAGGTTTAAATTTTTCCCATGGGGTCAGACACAATACATCCACTCCCTCTTTCAGCACCTAGAGGTATCTCGATGGACACAATCCTAAACCTAGAGTCAGAAAGATCCAAGTTCAAACTGAGCCTCAGACACTGACTACTGTGTAATGCTAAGCAAGTTACTTAACTGTGGTTTGACTCAGTTTCCTCAAGTGTAAAATGGGGATAATAGCCCCTACCTTCCAGGGTTGTTATGAGGATCAGATGAGATAACCTTTGTAGAGTGCTCAGCACCATGTACATGTAATAAATGTTTCTTCTCTTTACCCATTAGAGCCCTTCAGGTATTGGAAGACAACAATCATGTTTTTTGTTTGTTCTGTTTGTTTTTATTCTCTAGGCTAAATATTTTTTTTTTTTGCTTCTTCCACCAATGGTATTCCAGTTCATCTGTGTACATTTTTAATTGTGGGGCCCACAGCTGACCACAGCACTCCAGACATCTGACAGAGACACTTATTCCTGGAAGTTAGGCTTCTCTTTATATACCCAAAGATCACATTTTTTTCTGAGTGTCACATTATATTGCAGAGCAGCTAGGTGGTATGGTGGATAGAGCACCAGTGCAGGAGTCAGGAGGAACTGAGTTCAAATCTCACCTCAGACACTTGACACTTACTAGCTGTGTGACCTTGGGCAAGTCACTTAAGCCCAATTGCCTCATCCTGGGTCATCTCCAGTCATTCTGATGAATATCTGGTCACTGGATTCAGATGGCTCTGGAGGAGAAGTGAGGCTGGTGACCTGCACAGCCCTCCCTCACTCAAAACAAAGTCAAGTGCATTTCATTATTTCTCCGTTGGCACGGTCTTCTTCGACAGCGAGGGATGAACACACACCCACACACACACATTATATTGCTGTCTCATATTGAGTCCATAGTCCACTAAACCCCCAGATCTTTTCCACACAAGCTGCCATATCTCCCTTTACCTGTAATGTCTTTTTGTAACTCCAAGGGTAAGCCTATGTTTACTTCTCTTAATTTGATCAAGATCTTTTTGGATCTGATCCCTGTCATTTCTTGTGTGAATTATGATCCCTGAGACAATTGGAGATATTATAAGTGGTAGAAAGTTGGGACTGACTAGGGGTTCAGAGGAGGAAGAGTTAAGGGAAGGAGAGAGTAATCATGGAAGTCTTCATGGAGGAAGTAGGGAGAGAGCTTGGCCTTGGAGGTTGGGAACTATTGAGCAACTTTGCAAGACTAATAAAGAAAACAAACCCCTCCCCAATACTGAAAAAAGAATGCCAGGAACTAGGACTTAAAGACAGATGCAATTTAGCATCAATGCACACTACACTTTAGGTCATAGGTGTCAGGAAACTGAGAAGTTATAAAGGCAAAGCCCATAAAGAGACCCAACAGAATTTCAATTTAACTTGACTAAGTCTAAATTATAAAAGGGCAGACACACCAGGAAGCAGGAGGATAGAACCTGACCCTAATTTCAGATATTTTAGAAAATTTGAGTTATTAGTCAATGACTAGATATTTGTTTATGAGGAAACTTCTTAATTGTCTCTGAACTCAGGCATCTCCATGGAATGGGTTACACAAGGATCTCAGGAAGACCCAAGTGACCTGGATTCCTAGAGGAGATTCTACTCCTCCCAAGGAGATTGATCAGTGATAGGAGAGGTCAGCCTAGTGAGGACCGTCCAAAATCAGACCCTCCCACCTCTACACACAGCAACCATCCCACATTCCACCAGCTTTGCCCTTTAGCCCTCCTAACCCAAGTCAGATATGTGCCCATGACCTTGGGGTCATCACCTTCTCTTAATGACTTTTCATTTCCCAGTTTGCTGACTAGGGTAATTTTCAGTGAGGTCCACATAAATATTTCAAAAATAATTCATGATGCAGAGGAATGCTTTTAGAATAGATGATGCCATGATGAGTTAAGCACTTTATAGGGCTGGGTGTAAATTATTTTAATGCATGTAATAGATCCACCCAGGGAGACACTAGCCTCTTGAGGTCATGGCTCAGTGGGGTGGTTGGAGCAGATGGTTTGGAGCCTAGTTTGCTGGTGTGTGAATCATGTCCCTTTCCAAAGACCCTCAGCACTTAGATTCCCTAGAACTTGAAGAAAGAAAAGGAAATGATTCCACATCTGGTCCAGCAAACACCATGTGGAGTCCTGGCTAACAATGAACACAATACATAGAATTCTAACATTTGTTAGAAATGACCATTTCTAATCCAATATACTCTCATGTCCTAATTGCCTTCTCCTGAGGGCTGGGTTGTCCAGCCTTCAGTCTATTTGTTTTGCCCATTCAACTGTTTTCCAGTGCTACCCTTCAGAAAACACACAGACACATAGACACAGACACAGACACACACACAGACACACACACACACCCTGATAAAAACAGGACTCAAATTCCAGTTTGGAGAACCTTGGGGGGGGAAAAACTATAAAATACTGAAAGTGAATTGAAATCAAAGAATCATAGAATTTTAGAGCTGAAAATACCCTTCAAGTTTATCTGGTTTGACATCTCAACCCCTGTCCTGACCTCCCTTATGATTCTCAGGTTTTACAGAGAAGAATGGCATGTCATATAGCAATATTAATAGGGATAGTGGACTGAAGATGTTTATCCTCAATCAATCAATTCATAAGCATCTGATAAAATGACAGCAATGTCTCAGACAATGTGCTAAAGCCAGAGAAGCAAAGACAAAGAAGCAATGGTTCTGGCCCACAAGCTAAGACCTTAAAGTTTGACGATGGAAACGTGTATAGATAGAAGTATATGCAGAGTATATACAAAATGAGCAGAAATGAGTTCAAATCAGTGGGCCTGTGTGCAAATACAGACTGCCAATTTCTTGTCTGTGTTATCTTGGACAATTCACCTAACCCCTCTGGGCCTCAGTTTCCTGTCTATAAAATGAGAGCATTAGACCAAATGGTTTTTAAGATTCCTCAAGTATTGAAATAGGTCTAGGTCTTCATCACTTAAGGAATTTCCTTCTGTGATGTAGGAAGTAACTCTTCCATATCTGCCAATGCAACCCTACTTTTTTCCATGCTTTCTCCAAAGTTCAGAACTATAGGTGCTCCTTCCCACATACTCTGGAAAGTCAACAAAGGCTTTCCTTTCTTTCTTTGTTTCTTTGTTTCTTTGTTTGTTTGTTTCTTTCTTTCTTTCTCTCTTTCTTTCTTTCTTTCTTTCTTTCTTTCTTTCTTTCTTTCTTTCTTTCTTTCTTTCTTTCTTTCTTTCTTTCTTTCTTTCCTTCTTTCTTTCCTTCCTCCTTCCTTCCTTCCTTCCTTCCTTCCTTCCTTCCTTCCTTCCTTCCTTCTTTCCTTCCTTCCTTCCTTCCTTCCTTCCTTCCTTCCTTCCTTCCTTCCTTCCTTTCTTTCTTTCTTTTCTTTCTTTCTTTCTTTCTTTCTTTCTTTCTTTCTTTCTTTCTTTTCTTTCTTTCTTTCTTTCTTTCTTTCTTTCTTTCTTTCTTCCCTGGAAGGATACCAGTATATATAGGCAATCAGTCATCAAGTCCTGTCAATTCTACCTTGGAAATATCTCTCATATATGCCCTCTTTCTTTTCTGATGCTGCCTCCTCTGTGGTGCAAGCCCTCTTCACCTCACACCTAGAGCATTGTAATAGCCTGCTAGTGGATCTCCCTACCTCCAATCTCTCCCTACTCTAGCTCTTTGTCTCCTCAGCTGTCAAACTGATCCTCTTAAAGCACTTCTGATCAGTTCACTTCTCCTCTCCACTCAATAAACTCCAGGGGCTCCCTATTACCTCTAGGATCAAAGAGAAAATCACAGTTTGGCTTTTAAAATCCTTTATAACATGGCTTCTTCTTACTTTTCCAGTCTTCTTATACCTTACTTCCTTCTATGTACTCTTGAACAATGGCTGTTGGACAAATTCTTCTCATCTCCCTATTCTGCTGGAGCATGTCATCACACACTTGGGGTAGACATCCCCCTAACTGAAAGACCAGATTGAGGACTGTTTGTTACCTTCAAACTTTTTTTTAGCTCATCTGCCAAGATGGTTCTAATGGCGCATGGCCATTGTGGGTGCTCCAGCTTCTTGGAGCCACAGTGAGAGTGGGGTGACAGGTAGATACCAACGGTGAATGAGCAGCCCTGAAAAGGCTCTTTGAGAGTAAAAGAAGGCAGCGGGGCAATAGTGTCTCTAAGCGCTTGTTTTGTGTAACCACCAAAGACATTGGCCTCCTTCGGCACACAGCTTCCCTTTGTGTGTATGGTTAAACAAAAAAACAGCACAAGCCTCAGGCAAAATAGGAAAGTGGGTGAAGTTTGTCTTCCAGATCTCTGGGCTTTCTCCCTCCACTATTTTTAGTGGTGGGTGCAGACCAAGGTGCTGAGCGTTTTTAGGTTCTCAGGCGTTCTTCAACATGAAAGGGCGTTCAACGTCCTGCCTTTCTGCAGTATCCTGACAGCTCCTTAAGTTGAAGTTTCAATTCTCATTGGATTAAAAAAGAATTATGTCAAGTCGGTGGTTGTTTTTGCTGTTCTCATGGTCACTTAGTTAGGGTGATGCAAATTTTGCAAACCTGGATGACTAGGGGTGTGGTGGTTCCCTCTATAGTAAAAATATTAGTTTGGAAGAGTGGACAACTTAGGAGGAAAAATAATAAGTTCTGTCATGACCATGTTGACTTTGAAATGCCTATGGGTGATCAAGTTAGAGACAGTTGATGATATGAGGTTGAAGCTAAAGAGAGAGGTAAGGGATGGCTGTATAGATCAGGGAGTCTTCCTTGTGGATATATAAATTGAACTCACAGAAATTCAATGTTCATTGAACCTTGGTGTTGAGATCATCAAGCATCTACCTGTTATCCATTACTCTTGCCATATTATTAATCAACCTCTTTGTCATACGGTTCCTTGTCAACAACTTCACTCCTATTCTTCAAAGTTTCTCACTGGTTATGTGTTCAGCTTGCTTGCACACCCACCATGATCCTCCCCAGTACTTATCTTGGGTTCTTCAGAGGCAATGGTATTCCAGATATTCCAGGACATACAAGCCTGTAAAATGATTGTGTTGAAAAGATGGGCTTTGGCTGTGTTGGGAGGCTTGGAGTCAAGACAAGGACTTCTCTCAAAAGCAGTTCAACCCATTCTGCTCCTTCCTTTCTTCTATGGGCTAACTCATCAGCCCTTTGTATTTTCTGTATCAGATACAGGTATTCCAGGAAGAGCTCTGTAGGGTATCCATTCATATGGATGTTGAAATCTGGGCAATAGATATTCTTCAGCCATTTAGTCTCTCCTGTACTCTTGCCATATCTATATTTCTGATCCTAATATCCTACAACATTATGAAAATATTTTATGATCAAGCTATTAATACATTCTCAGATTGAACTTATAAAATAGAGTAGAGTACAAAAAGCATTGTATATCATGGTAGATTATGGGCTTGATATTATGTTTTTCTCATGACAATGACTTACATGATCTTGGGCATATCACTAAGTTTCCTCATCTGCAAAATGGGTATGATATAATGCAGAGATGTTAATAACTTTCCTGCCACTTACTTTGTAGGACAGCTGTAGGGATTGAATGAGAGCTGTGTAAACAAAAGATTTTAATATAAATAACTTTAATGAAGTTTAAATGAGATCATGTACAAAAAGTAATGTGTACATTATGAAGCCCCATATGTATGAGTTATCAGTCTTATTATTTACAAAAAAGAATAGTAATTATCTTTAAGCAGTCATAGTACAGTGGATAGTGCTGGACTTGGAAACAAAAAAAAAAACAACTAAATTCAAATCCAACTTCTGATAAATATTGGCTGTGAGACTCTGGACAAATCACTTCACCTTTCAGGCACCCAGTGCACCTTCAGCAGATGCTAGTGTGCTTTAGTGGAGGGAGCTTTCTCCTTGGGAGTTCTTCTCTACTGATAAATTCAAATGTCCATTCAAAAAAACAAAAAACAAAAAAAAAGAGAGAAGGAAACTGGAATGACAGTGACACATTCTATGTTTTAAGTCAGGACCATGTATAAAAACAGATGACTAAACTTCAAGATGAGAATATTCAGGAGTTGGGGTGGAAGATGATAAATACAAATAAGTGGGATATCCATATGTATTTTTCCTCCCCCTTCCTCTTGCTTTGAATTGGGGAACAGGAACATCACATACCTGAAGGCGGAAACAGAAGGGGCCTCTGGAACATTGGAAGGAGTAAATCAGACACTGCCTAACAATGGAAAACAACAAGCCTTGCTCAGCAGGGACCGGCTGGGAGAGTCTCAGAATAGAATGAGAAGGGGATGCATTCTATAAGGGAGGGAGTGGTAGGCAAGATGGTATAAATCTCTCATCATAGCATTCGTCTCTCCTCATTTCTGATTGCCAGGATGGCTTCCCACTGCCTCACCTCTGCCTTTTAGAATCAAGCCCTCTTTTCCTTCCAAATTCTGTCTGAGTGACACTTTCTATATGAAGCTTTCCTGATCCTCTAGCTGCTGGTGTCCTCCCCTCCCCCATGCATTTACATTGTATATATTGTGTAGATATTTTCAATATGCTATGTATACGTATGTCATATCTCCTGATAAAATGTTGGTTCTTGGAGGGTGGAGATTGTTTCATTTTTGTCTTAATATCCCTTTCACCTAGGATAGCACCTGAACAAAAGTAGGTGATTAATAAAAACCAGTAGAGTTTAAGCTGTAAAGAGGGTTAACACATGACAATAGATCTCAAAATCACTGGTTCATTACAAAAAGCAAAATAAAATGAGCCTTTGCTCTTTTTGAGGGTTTATTTGGTCATTTTGCATCTGTAGTATAGCATAGGGGAAAGAGCATCAGATTGAGAATTAATAGAAGTGGATCCTAGCTACTATCCAGTTATTAACTCACTGTGTGAATTCAGTCAAGTCATAGGATCATAAATGTAAAGTCGAAATGGATCTTAGATGCTATCTTGTTAAAAAAAGAAAAAGGAATCCATTTTATAGATAAAGAAAATGAAGCTCAGAGAAGTTAAGTAACTTCTCCATGGTCAAACATGTGGCAAGTGGCAAGGATAGGATTCTAACCAAAGTCCTCTGACTCCAAATCTAAAATTCTTTCTATTGCCCCACACTTCCCCTTTCTCCCATCTGAGATCATTAAGAGAATTACAGAATTTGGGGTTGAAAGGGATGGCAGAGAGTAAATAAAAATGTTTCAATTTGTAGAGGAGGAAAGATTGGACCTGGCAATCTATTAGTATCTTTGCTAAGGATGAGGTTTTGAAAGTCTAGAACATATGTACACAGATAGGCACAGAATAAGTGCTACATAAAGGACATATGAGGTGAGGGTCTGCTTCCCTGAACTTTCCAGACTTGTGAATCATATTCTTTGCTGAAGCACACTAACCCACAAGAATGATGCAGTCAGGGAGTGTTATAAGACTTCAGGAAAAGGGAAAGTGGAGCATAACCGAATAATCAGGAAAGGTTTCTTGGAAACAGTGACACTGAGCTACTCTGACCATTGAAAGTGATTTTTAACAAGGGAAACATCTTGAGTAAGGGCTTGGAGTTGCCAATGGATATGATCCTTTTAGGGGATAGAAGGAGGTTGACCTGCACCCAAATAGAGGGGAAATGAAATCTGGATGGATAATTATCATGATAGCAACTGCCATTAAAGTTAAGAAAATAGTTTGTCTAAAATATAGGGCATACCAAAAGTATTAATGGAGGTTTCTGCACTAAGACTTTTGGGACACCTTGTACATGATCTTATTTGAGATCACAATACCTAACAGTCTTAGGAGTTGTGAATGTTAAAAATATTATTGTCCCCATTTTGCAGATGAGAAAACTGGGGCTGTGTGAGGTTAAAATGACTTGACCATCATCATACAGCCAGTAAGTATGTCAGGAACAAGAATCATATCCACATTTTTCTAGCTTCCAAGTCCAGAACTTTTCCCCCTTAACCTAGACCATGATATCTCTGGGTATGACAATATTAATCTGGGGGAGACCAGACTGATACTCTTATTCAATGTTCGTAGGAGAAGGAAACGGAGCTACATTAAATTCTGGGAATCACTGAGAATATTAAAAACATAGAAGGTGATGTGACTGATGGTTCAATTTAAGTGAGTACATGAAGACTCATGTCCTTCCTCTCTTTATGATGCCAAGTAAACGAACCATAAATGTTGTCCCATCCAGTCCCTGCCCCTCCAACCCAGGGTAAAGTAGAGCAGTGGTTTTCCCAGTGTGGTCTGGGGATCCCGCGAGTTTCCTGAGACCTTTTATGGCACTCTACTAGGTCAAAATAATTTTCATAATAATGATGATATTTTCATTTCTAACACTGCAAGTATCAATAGATATAACTCACATGAACAAAAGTTCTTTGAGGGTGCATCAATAATTTTAATGCTATAAAAGAATCCTAAGATGAAAAACTTTGAGAGCTAATGGTTTAGAGGATGGAGCTTTGCTGTTCTGTCAAACACTCTATAAAATCATAGATTTTTAGACTCAAGGGAAAGGGAAAGAGAAAGAGGAAGGAATAAGCACTTATATACTGCCTACTATGTGCCAGGCACTGTGCTAAATGCCTTACAAATATTCTCTCATTTGATCCTCAAAACAAACCTCTGAGGTAGATGCTATTATCCCCATTTTACAGTTGAGAAAACTGAGGCAAACAGAGGTTAAGTGACTTGACCAGGATCACACTTTAATAAATGTCTGAAGCCAGACTTGAAGGGATGTCAGAAACCCTCAAGTCCAGCCTTGTCATTTTACAAGTTACAAAATCACAGTTCACAAAGGTTGTGACTTATGTAATCACACAGATAGTGGTAGAGACAGCATCTGAGTGTGGGCCTTTGGACTCCCAAACCATAACCTTTTGGCACTTTATCTCAGCAGTTTATCCCTGCCTGAAGATGTTAACTTCACCAATTCAAGTTGTGGAGGGGACCCCCACCATAGAGACCAAGAAAAGGACATCAAAAACTTTTGAAACAAAACCAGCCTATTATTTCCCCAGCAAATTTCTGTCCCCACCTCCAGCACTATCCCTCTTTGATTTGATCAGGAGGCATTGAGGTAAGCTAGTGAGACAGGGTAGAAAATGGACATCACCATACTCCTTAACTCTTTGGAGCCTTTTGGTTGATAACATACATAATCCTGTTTCTGATTTGACTGTCCAGTGCAGCATCAGCATGGCTGTTAATCACAATGACCTCAGGGCTTCATCCTCATGTGCTTTCTCTCCATTGTGCCTTATCTATTTTTCATTGTTTCACCCGTCTTCCCTTCCGAAACCATTTCATCTTTGGGAAACTCAGTTTTACATGTGGCTGGTCTTTAGTGCATAATGTTGCTTTTTGCTAATTTGGAAAAATATAAAGATTTTTCTAATGGCTGCTCCACAAGATTCCCCATAATGGTCACTGGTCCCAGAGAATGGTACTTTATTTGCAGTCCTTTTTTTGGTCAGTAGCTGGATGGAATACTGTGTCAGAATGCCATTGTAGAGCCATTTCAATTAAGGAATGTGGCATTTTCAGAGAAGGCTGTAAATGAATGAGTGACTCATACATTTGGGGATGTAATTTAAAGTTATTTAAAATTACTTTGAGGAGTAATTCACTGGAAAAAAATGTGGTGTTTTCAGTATTGTCTGAAAAACTCATGTTTTTCCAGACAGAACTGGCAAAGTCTACTTATCAGTGCTATTATAGGCCCATTATAAAGATGAAAACACCTTTTTTTGGCTTAGATATTTGCTTCTTTCCTCTAAAATGTTCCACGGAGAACAGAAAACAAAACACTTTGGAATGAATGGAGTATATTCCAATGCTCCTTTGTGAGGATATATTGTAGCGTATCATATCTATCACATTCCTTTGATGAACAAGAACCTGCAATTACTCCCTTTCACCTTCTAAATCAAGCTATAAAGTCTTTGCCAACTTTATAAGGTCTTATGGAGCCTGGCCCAATCCTGTCTATCCAACTTCATTTCCTACTTGCCTTAACAAGTATTCCTTAGTTTTCCTCTCATTTCCTTTTCTTGGCTTTAGCCATATCAAGTCCCCCACCCCTGTCAATGTCCTCTCATTTCACTGTTCCCTATTCTATCTATCCTTCAAAGCCCACATTTTCCCTAAGGACTTTGCTGATGATGGCAGCCCAGTGATCTCTCCTTTTTCTGAGGTCCTACATGATAAACTGCAAAATTTAACAAGCAGGCATGATGAAATATAATTAAGTAGTGTTTCCCATTGGCTGATATTACCTCCCTAACTATTCATGAGGGCAGAGGTGACTTATTCTTTCTCCTCCTCCTTCTTCTCCTCTTTCTCCTTCTCTTTCTTCTTTCCCCTTCTTCCTCCTGATATAGCTGATACATCTATTTCTATCTATCTATAGATATTGATATATCTGATGAGTCATCTATATTTTGACACACATACTACATTAATATCTAGACAACATAAAAAGGAAAAAAAAGGCACCTTCTTCTAGTACTATGGGTAAAACCCTTTGGTCATGGATGAGATTTGCCCAGGATGAGGGGGTTGTAATCTATATAACTGGAGAGTATACCTAACATCACTAAGGTCCCAAATCAACTGAAATATTGGAGTATAAGTCTGAAAATATATTCATATCATGGTTTATTGTTTTGGGAGGTAGGACACACACAAAAACACTACATACTACAACTATTCTGTCCATATTATAAGCATAATATTTATGCCTAAGTACATCCCTCAAGACAACCACACATCATGGGATTGTATACCATAGCTTTTCTCTACATTACAAATTGCTTATTTAACTAAATTTTTAAAATTCATCTACTAATTTTTGGCACCAATAAACACAAGGACAATGGAATAACATTTTTTATATGTTAAGCCTTTTCTGAAGATAATTTGACTATGATACTGAGAATAAACAGGCCAAGAGTCACATCATCTTCTAATTTGCTGATGGCTGATGGACAGAAATGGGCATTTGGTAGATTCTGAAGAATCTGGTGGACATTAGCTCACATCAGTTTGTATGATAATTTCCTCAGCTTTATTCTGTGAAGTTGATCTTTGTGCCTCTTTGGGTCCTGGTTTCTTCCACTAGGAAGAAGTATGTGAGTGTGCATGTGTGTGAGGACAGTATGTTCGTGTGTATTTAAGCAGTAATAATGGATGGATTCATTCCTTTTGCTCAGTGTACTACTCCCTGAAAGTAGATCATTATTCTATATGGAATAAATAGTGTTATCGGGTTGATATGCTTAAGGCTAATGAGCCAGTGTCTAGCATCTGAGAAACCAGATAACAAGACATGTTTTTCTCCATTGGCTTCTATTGATATATTAATTAATGAAATCCAAGATTCCCCTTTGAGCAGGAGGAGTATTTAAATCACTACTGAGCTGTATGTGAGCATCTTCTTTCCTCCTGCTCCCTAACACCATTTGACTCGGTGGGAAGGAAGAGCTTGCCTTTCTGCCTCAAGGATGGGTCTGAGCAGAGGATGTCCATTTAAAGAGGGATGTCCAGGTAATGCCAAGGAGAGAGCCTGATAATAATTTAAGTTTCAAATGGTTGGTCATAATCAAAGAGGATCCATGCCAGCCATGATAGTATACTTTATTATACTGACTGAAATTTATAAACTGTGTGATTATAGGTAGGTTATTTTACTCGTGGTTTCAGTTTTCTCTTTTGTAAAATGGGAATAGTAATTCTTGGAACTAAGAAAAATTTAATTTATTACAAAATTTTATTTAATTATTATTCACTAAAAATATTCATTAAGTACATACTATATGGAAAGTCCTCTGCTCGTTCTTAGGCGTATGAAGTCAAAATAATTAGAGAAATAAAAACAAACAAACTCTATCCTTAAGAAATTTAGAGTATACTGGGTTGATACAACATACACAAACCACTGAAAACAAAATGAATTCAAAGTAGTGCAAGTTAATTTTAAGAAGGAGATAATATTAGTTTAGTGGAGGAGGAGATGAAGAAAATCATGTAGCATGTGGCACCAAAGTTGTCCTTTGAAAGAAGGTAAGGTATTTTATGAGATGGAAATGAGAAGAGAATATATTCCAACTACTTAGGACCACTTGTATAAAGATAGGAGATGAAATGTCTTGTACAGAAAATTGTAAGTGGGCCAGTTTGACTGAAATGAAGAGTGTATGAGAGGGGGATGCTATGGAATAATATTAGAAAGGAAGAAGGAAGATCGTAGAAGCTTTTAAATGCCAGAACAAGGAGTGTATACTCGAGGCAATAGGGAGCCATTGAAGCTTTTTGGGTGGAGGGAGAGGGGTTACATGCTCAGATCTATGTTTTAGGAATATCAATTTGTCATCCATTATGGGGGATGGATTGCTTGTAAGAAATAGAATACAGCCAAATTGTGAAATGCTTCAATGCTAAACTGAAGACTTTGTATTTTATCCAAGAGAAAATAGGTAACCACAGAAGGTTCTCAAGTGAGAAAAAGACTTAGCCAGACATGTGCTTTAGGAAGGTTATTTTGGAAGTTGTGAGGATGGCTTGGCTTGGGGAGAGACTGACAGCTGGGAATATAATTAGGATACTAATTTTAATGTGCAAGTAAGAGACAATGAGGGCCTGGACTAGGGCAGCTCTCATGGTAGTAGAAAGAAGGCAGATATACAAGATGTTATGGAGAAAGACTCAACAGAATTACAGACTGGTTGAAGAAGGATAGGGAAGGGGAAAAGTCAAGGATGACTCTGAAGTTATTAATCTAAATAGTACTACCCTCAACAGAAAAAAAAAAGGATTTAAGGAGAAGTAATGAGTTTTGTACATGTTTATTTTGTACATGTTGAGTTTGAAGTACCAATGGGACACATGTATGGAGATTAAAAAACCAAAAATTGGTGTTATAGGAATATGACTAAGAAGAGATTCACATACACATGTGCATATGCACATGTAGATGCATACATACCATGCACATATCTGCAGGTGCACACACATACACACACACACACACACACAGGAATCATCTGTGGAGATGATGGAGACCGAATCCATGGTAGCTAGTACGATAAATGAGAGAGGGCATTAAAAGAGAAGAGAGAAGCAGTCCTTGGAGCAAACCCTTGTTCATGGGATAGAATATGGATGATAAGGAAAAGATACTGAGGAGTTTGCCATTTCCCTTTCCAGCTCACTTTACAGCTGAGGAAACTGAGGCAAACAGGGTGAAGTGACTTGCCCAGGGTTATATAGCCAGTAAGTGTCTGAGGCCACATTGAACTCAGGTCTTCTGGTCTCCAGGCCTGGTATTTGCTCATTTCTTTTCACTGAGGCTTAAAAACTGGGGATCATCTATGGTTCTCATAGCCAAATCCACTTTCCTAGACTGTTTAAGTAGTAGATACCAAACATATTGGAACAGAAGAGGGAATGTGTATGTGGTATGTTTAGAACAGCACTGAATTTGGAGTTAGGAGACCTGGTTTTAATCCTGACTTTGCCATTTGCTATCCATATGACCTTGGAAAAATCACTTAACAACTCAGGGTTTCCATGACTTCATCTGTAAAACAAGGGGTTGGATTCCATGGTTTCTATCTCTAAATCTATCATTTTATAATTTATCTCTGACTCTTTCGGAACTCTGAGGCTGTAATGACGGATGCAGGATGGTTTGCTGGAAGACCCAGCCCCAGCAAGAGCCCTCAATTCACTCTCCTTGACCCTCATGGTATGGACCTATAAGCTCCATGTCTGTCTTTTTATCCTACCCTGGTTAAACTTACACTCACTTTTCTGTATGGCTGGTGGGCCTGGTTGGAGGGTTTAGACAGACAGAGGGTTTTCATATTACAATGAAAAGCCCAAATGCTTTAGCACTAGGAAGCATCAGTCTCATTGCACAAAGTTCTTTCTAATTCTACTTTACCAAAATTCCTTAGTGACCTGGATGTTGACCTCTCCTTCCCATACTTTCATTCTGTACCTGCTGAATCTGTGCTTTGTTCATATCCTACCACATCCCTCTCAACCCCTCCAAATGGAATGCAATGCAGGCTCCATTAGGATTTTCATGGGTTCAGAAATGTTCACTCATACTCTCTACTATAGACAGAGATATGATCCCCAACCTCTCTGCACCAATAAAATAAAATAAATTTAATTTAAAAAATATAAAGAGAGAAAATCTTTGGGATACTCTGTGAAGGTTGGAGTACTGACGTACAAGCTATCAGTTTCAGTGTTCTGAGCAGAAATAAACCTCATTTAAAGAAGACAGCTTGGGAAAGATTATAGGATCATCATATTTAGAACTGGAAGAAATAATTTTGTTCAATCATTTTCAAGATGAGAAAACAGGCCCAGAGAGGTTGAGCAACTTGGCTACCATCACACAGGAGGTAAGCAAGAATGAGACTAGAGTAGCAAAAAAGCTCAAATTGTAGAAGAATATATTTTTATTAAAGAAATAAACTTTGTTTCTTTTCAAGTAGACATACAGTCACTTGAATTAACCACTAACGAAGTATTGACAAATAAAGGGACCTCCTTTAAGGACTAGATCAAAATTATTATAATTAGCATACACATCATTTTCAAGCAAGCAGCCTCTTCCAACGTGTATGAGAGTGTAGAAAATAGCCCATTTTGCCAAGTGCATTAAATACTCCCCTGTAGTCTCAGTCTTGTTTGCACTATTAATTTGCTAAGAAATCCTTCCTCCCCACCATAAATAGAACCAAGTAAATATCAGCTCAGTTGTACTCATCACAAACTCTAAATTTCCAAGGTTCATATGAATGAGATTTTATTGCATTGCTGGCCAAAATTATTCTTAAAAGAGCTCCTCCTCTCTAAATTCAAACATCTTACCTATTGCATTTGCTTTTTTCACAGAGAATTCTTGATAGGGTTCTTGTGCTGGACTGTGGCCATTAAACCCTGTCCTAGGATGTCCTGGTATGTGGCACCATGCCCCATCCTAAAGATGGGAGAGAGCCTAAAGAGATGACCTATAAAACCTAACAGTGGGAGGCATACACTGACAACTCCAGTCATTCCTTGGTGGAAGCTGTCTTGTCTCTTTGCCGGATTACATTATCAGTGATTGGCAAGGGATGCATGACATATTCCTCCATCATCGCTCCCTCTGCATCTATTGCCTATACGTTAAAATGATGAAGACGGGCCATGTGTGATTACCATGCTGTAACCTTCATTCTCTTTCTCATTTTCATATATATATACACCTAATTTTTTTGTGACTCACATCCTACTCTATTTAGAATCAATAACCATTTAAAATTAAAATTAGAGCCAAACTATAAACCATAAAAGCCCCTGATTATTTCATTAGTAATTTGCTAATTGACATTAGATATTTAATTACACATTCCAAATATTTGATGAATTATTTCAGCACTGCATGGAAAACCAATGAAGGGGACTATATGTTTCAGTGAGCTTTGAGAACTGGGTGAGGACATATTTAGACTGTTTGAGTATCTTATGTTGTCTCAGGCCCTGGACCGCTGGTACAGGGAGACTGCAGCTATTTCTTTGAGGGTCTCTAAGTAGGAAAATTAATTATGCAATTCAGGGACTTCAGCCCAGCTAGGGGGCTGTTCACCTAGGCTTTCCATTAACAGTCTATTTGTCTCATCCTTTCCTCTGGAAACAACATTTTCTCCTGTTTTCTTTTGTATAAGATATAAGTTCCCCTTTAAGCCCAGCCTCCATGGACTGTTTCTCTTGTTGAGGATAAAAGTGGCATCCTCCCTTGAGAGGCGGGTCTGAATTCCACTCCTTGATTTCATTCTGTCCTTTCTTTCTCTCAAATTCGTCTCTCAGAGCGACCTGTCTGAGTCTGACACCAGATGGCCCCCACAACCTTCTCAGAATTGATTCCCATCAAACACCACTCTAGATTCTGGAAAGGAAGGCATTCCAAGGTGTGGAAGTACAGCTTTGCAGAGAATGGGAAAGCACTGGTTCAGGTTGCAGCCTATTTCAAAAACACAAAAAAGGCAAAAACGACCATGAAACCTTCCTTTTCCTTATTTTTCCTCATATTGTCCTTCCTGAAAAAAGGTAGATCAAACAAATCTAGGGCCTTTGTAGACATTCTATCTCATAGGAGTGATACTAATTTTGGATTCTGACTCAACTGGACATGGATCTTCCAGACATGCAATAGACAAAGGACTGAATGTTCATTTGTGTCCTGCTTGGACCACTCCTCCAGACATTAGCTTATGTAACGGTAGGAGGCATGCAGGGAAACTGAGCATACAGATTGGTCTGGAAAACAAAAAAAAAGTTGTCCAGCTGGCAGAAAGCACTCACAGGGTGTTAATGACTGGGCCGGGGGCACACATCCATTTCTCACTAATCCACATTCCAAATCCCGTTGTATCCTCACGACAGATTGCAGCAGCCCATGGATGTGATGACTGTTCCATATGTGGGACTTCCAGTGACCACAGTGGAGTTTCTCAGGACAGATGAATAGATAATCTATATGAACGAAGCTGCAGTCCCCAGCCCAGTCCAGCAATCCAGCCCAGAGTAGAGAACTTTGCTCTTTAAAGGGCCAGATGTGCAGGAGTATGGCTCCAGCTGAAGAGGGAAAATAGAAGTGTTCCCCACTTCCCACAGCTACATTATTGGGGAAGGCAGAAAGGTGCATGGTGGGAGGTGAGGAGCATGATCAGGAAAGTCCTTTGGTCAATGCTGAAAAATGACCATTCCTTTATAGGGTCAACTATGCCATAAGAATTTGCAACTGTTTTTGAATGTTAGCTCTGGAAGGTTTAATTAAGATATACACATTAAGAATTCAATGAGTTATGATTTTATTTAACTTATTGCCTAAAGACAGCTGACGTTTATGGGGTTATTTAAGGTGTTTACAAAGCACCTTAGAACACCTGAACATCACTGCCAATGTAATGTTTGCTAAAGCATAGGTTTGACTGTGTTGCTCCTTTTTTCAAACTCTAGTGGCACCTGATTCCTCCCTAAAATTAAATATAAACTCCTATTTGATATTTCCAGTCCTTCCCCACCTGGCCCCAGTCTACCTTTACTTGCCTTTCCTAGTTCAATGATCCAGGCTAATTGACCTAATTACTACTCCTAAAACCTCATGTCCCACCTTCATGCCTTCACAAAGGCAGTCCCCCATGCCCGAAACACATTCCAGTCTCACTCCTGCTTTTTGGAATTTTGTTTTCCTTTACAACTTAGTTCAAGCACCACCATTTATATGAAATCTTAACTAATCTTTCCAGATGCTGGTGACCTCTTCTACCTAATGATAACATATATGAATATATATACATGCATGTGCATATGTATATATGTACATTTATACAATATATCCTCACAACTGTTAGTGCTTTCTCCCTAATATTACCCTGTTACATAGGTAAACACATATTACATTATACACATAAACATTTACTGATATACTGCAGATATTTGCACATATGCATACATATATAGATTTGTGCAGATGAATAGGCTATACAACAGTATTCTTATGTGCTTGTATACATATATACATGTCTATATATAATTTAAAAAGTTTTATATGCATATATACACACATGCATACACATGTATGTAATTCACAACCACTGATATATACCAAATACATTGCATATATTTGTGCATTCCATATCTCTATACAGAAACATATGCATATATGCACACATGCTTATTGAATCACATATATAAAATACATATATATGTATACATACATATGCATATCAATATTCATATGTATTCTTATATGTATACATTTCACATTTCTTTCAATCATCCACCCTGACTATTTCTTCTCTCTTTCTTCTATTGTTGCTCCCAGTGGACCACAGGATGCTCTGGAGACATTCTTGTCCTTATTGGTAAGACCGTCAGCCCAAACATACATGGTCCAATACCTACCTATCAGCCAGCACCAGACCCAAGACTGGGGTTGGCATCCTCTTTGATGTGCAACCCCAGCATCTCCTTGACACCCGCTCCTCTGACAGGCACTTACTCTCCCTCCCCCTCTTTCACCTCTTGCTGGGCAACAGAATCAAACAAATCCTTCTATCGGCTGTGGAAAGGTCACGCTGTTTGACTCTCTGATGGTCTATTCATCATCCCCTTGACTTTCCCAAACCAAATACCTTTCCTTGGACATTCTTCCCTTAAATTGTTTTCCTCCTACTAGAATATAATTTCCTTGAGGTCAGGGACTGTTGAATTATTTTCCTCTTTATGTACCTTGTGTCTAGCACAGGCAATGGCTCCAGAGGCGCTTAATAATTACTTGTTAATGGATTATCTAATTTGACTCTCATCACCACCCTCTGAAGTAGGTGCTATAGATATCATTGCCTCCATTTTACAAATGAGGAAATGCAAACTCAGAGAAATGAAGTAAATTGCCCATAGCACA
Source organism: Bettongia penicillata ogilbyi (assembly GCA_023548195.1). NCBI lineage: Eukaryota > Metazoa > Chordata > Mammalia > Diprotodontia > Potoroidae > Bettongia > Bettongia penicillata. Next base: position 7,660,944 of record JAJHZJ010000198.1, on the reverse strand, counting down.
GGTGGCAAGTGTAAGAGGCAAAGTTGGAACCCAGGTGTGTCCTGATTCCAGATCCAATACTCTTTCCACAACTCTTCTCTACCACCTTTTTATTATATATACACTATGCTTCATCCTTCCTTCCAGTAGTAATGGCACGAAGAATGCCCCATTCTCTTCCCGACTGCAGTACAAACATCTATCTTGTGCCTCCTTGCTTTTATATAAGCTGACCCCCACACCTGGAATTCTCTCCCTCCTCACCTTTACCTCTTAGAATCCCTGGTTTGTGTTCTCCCCTAGAAAAAAAGCACTTTTGAGTTTTCGGTGGGTTCGGAACCCATGATTCCTTTGGTATAGGAATTCAAGGGTGGGGGAACTTCCCTTAAAGATGAACTGCTCTTAGTCCGAGGGGACTCTCTGGCAATCCTACATTTTTGAGTGACTTGTTCAATGTCACGTGACCAATACCTGTCAGAAGTGTGATTTGAACTCAGGTCTTCCAGACTCCTGAGCCTACCTTCTCTAATCTACTACTCCAAACTACTTCTCATACCTTTTACTTCTTTACTTTGTGTCCCTCTTTGTATAATGTAAGCTTCTCACGGGTATGCAGTATTATTACACTGTTGCGTTTATAATCCCAGTACCTACAATGCCTTGCAGTTAGTAGGTACTAAGTTCTTTTTGATTAAGTTGAATTCCAGAGCATTGTCTCAAAGGGATCTCAATCCATCCTAAGTGGGAAAGGCCACTTTCTGATTTGCCACCTAACTACAAGCCCTTAACCTTTCTGGTCCTTAGTCAACTCATCTAGAAAAGTGGGAAAATACATTCAATGCAATCTAACACTTAGAGTCCTTCTGAGGATCAAGCGAGCTAATAAGCTGAAGGCAAGGGATGATGCTGACCATGTTGGTGGCAATGATTGAGTTGAAATCACCATCATCACCATCATTGAGTTGAAATCACCACCAGCATTTCTTTCCCACAGACACCTGAGCTGCCTGACGGGGCAAAACTGGCCTGATCCATGTGATCATAGCTCCTGACTAGTCTCCTAACTCTCGTCCGTAGATATTTAAATTTATCCTCAATATCGTTGGCAAATTGTCTTCCTAAGGTATGGCTTGTCATTTCACTCATATCACTCCCCTGGTCCAAAATTTCATTGGTTCAACAAATAGGGTATTACCTCATGATTCTGGCATTGCAGGTCCTCCATAAATGACTGGGAACCTCTTATTCAACCTTTCTGTGGCATACGTTATAACTAAATTGTTGTACCACTCACTGTCCTGCCCTCTTTGGTCTTTGTTTTTTTTTTTTTGCTCTCAACGTCCTTCATGCCTGGGACAGACTCTTTCCTCTATTTACAGCTGCTGAAGTCCTCCCCTTACTACAAGGTTCAATTAGAAAGCATACCCTCCACAAAACATTTCCTAATATCCTCCACCACAACCCCCTATTCCTAAAAGGAAATAATCTCTCTTATCATAGTTCTCATGGTGTTTTATCTGGATATCTCCACTATACTTATTTCACCTTTGTGTGTGTTTTGTAATTTAGTAAATTGTATATTCATCCATAGGTTACTTATGTATTCATGCTTACCACTACTAGATTGTAAACTCATTCAGAGAAGTGTTTGGTTTATATTTGTACCCATCATCAAGTACCATGCTATGTATGTTTTGGGGGAGGAACAAATCCAGATCTGATTTTGGGGGCATGGAGAATTTTTGAAAATGAAAACTATCTCCAATATAGTTAAACCTCTCACAGTATGGCGTAGGGGAAAGAATGTTGACTCTTGAAGTCAGGGGACCTGGGTTCAGATCCTCTGTCTAATTTTTATTACCCTTGGGACTTAGGGTAAATCACAACCTCCCTGCACCTCAATTCCCTCATATTTAAAATGACAGGATTCAGGGGTGGGGGTCCCTCTAGGTCCTTTTACTGAATCCAAACTTCACAGAACAAATCCCTTAATAAAAGAATTTGTTCTGTAAAACTTGTGCTCAGTCAGAAGACCTCAACATGGACCTAGAAGGTTATATGTAGCCTCAAGGCCATAGGTTCCCCACATCTGGTTCAGTAGATGACCTCTGAGGTTCTGAACTTTATAGCGGGGGGAAGAGAGAGAGAGAGAGAGAGAGAGAGAGAGAGAGAGAGAGGAGAGAGAGAGAGAGAGAGAGAGAGAGAGAGAGAGAGAGAGAGAGAGAGAGAGAGAGAGAGAGAATTCCTTGGGGCACTGAGACATTGAGTGACTTGGCCATAGTTACACAATTAGCAAGTACTAAGGCATGAACCCACCATATCATGTGCTTTTCATCTTGTGCATATTAAGAAAATAATGTTTTTAAAATCTAAATCCTTGTGATATATTTAAAATCTAAATCCTTGTGATATAAATTCTCATACTCAATTCTGACACACCCGGCAGAGATGATCCTGCCTGGAAATCAAATTTTTGGACAGCTAAGTGATGGAACAGATAGTGTGATGGGCCTGGAATGAAGAAGACTCATCTTCCTGGGTTCAAATCTAACCTCAGATACTTATTAGCTGTGTGACCCTGGACAAATCTCTTAACCTTGTTTGCCTCGGTTTCCTCATCTGTAAAATGAGCTGGAGAAGGAAATGGCAAAGTAGTCCAATATTTATCCAAGAAAATTCCAAAGGATCATGAAGAGGTGGACATGACTGAAAATGACTGAACAGTAGCAAGAACAAAGAACAAATTGGCCCTTCAGGTTTAGCATCATCCTCTTCCTCAATGCCAAAGTCAGGTCACTGTCCTGAGGAGAACACACCCACTTTCTTCTCACCTCAGTTAGATCAGCTTCACTTTCTTCCCTGGTTCAACCCCAGACACTTAGAAAGGATTTGCTTTTACTGGCTCTCGATCAACATTTCAGAACTGTCTGAATAAGAATGAAAGAAAAAGAAAGACTGGGCAGCTTAATTGGAAATAAAGAGCAGACGCTTGGAGGATCTTTGTCATCTTGGTAAACGACCAAAATCAAGGTGTGACTCTTCTTATGCTGCATCTGATTAACTGAAATGGCAGACGCAAGGGTGGGAGAAAAGATTCCACTGAAAATCTGTTCCAGATAGGAGTTATTTATCATCCAGGGACATGAAGGCTAGTTCTACCTGCATCGTGTGTCCAAACTATTGGTTGTTGTTCAGCCGGGTCCCATTGTTTGTGACCCTATGAACCCTACTATCCATAGGGTTTCCTTGGCAAAGACACTGGAGTGGTTTACCATTTCCTTCTCCAGTAAACTTACAATAATATCTAATAATTATATAGCACTTACTATGTGACAGGCAGTGAGCTAAGTGCCTTATAAATATTATTTCATTTGTAACCCTGGGAAGTAGGTGTTATTATCATCCTCATTTTACAGATGAGGAAACGGAGGCAAACAGATATTAAGTGACTTGCCCAAGGTCACATAGCCAGTATCTGAGGCTGGATTTGAACTCAGGTCTTCCTGATACACTCAGTGCTCCATCTACTGTGCCATGTAGCCAACTACCTATATTTCATTAAGTCTAAGTCAACATGGTTATAATGAAGAGAGGATTGTGGTTGTTTTTAAAAAAGTTTTCTTGATGCCTTTTCATTTTTACAGTCATTTTTCAACACACACACTCCTCCCTCATGGATCCTTCCCTTTTAACAAAGAAAAAGTGAGACTTAATGACTATACTTGCTATGTAGCATTCCCTATCAAGCCTTGGTTCTTCTATCTCTCCATTAGGAGGAGGGAAGAGTATTCCATCACCAATATTTTGGGAGTGGTCATCACAATGATTTTGAGTTCAGCTGTCAGAACTCAAAGTTTATCTTTATTTGCATTATTCTAGGTAATTATAACTGTTGATCTCCTGCTTCTGTCTGTGTCACTCTGTATAAGTTGATGCAAATCTTCCTACATTTCTCTGAATCCCTCATTGTATCTGTTGTTATTGCATAAAAGAATTTAAAGATTTTTAAAGGGGAAGGGCGGAAGAGAGATAGGATTAAAGACCTGAGCAAATGCCATTTCTCCCCCAACCCCAACCCCAGAGGGGTAATATTCTAATTCTGGAATGAAAAAGCTTAACATAGAAAGACTTTATAGGATAATTACTCTGCAGCCCGTTAGTATTCCAAAAGGAAGTAGAAAGGTTGGTGTCCTTTGAGAATTGCAGACAATTATACCTACCAAAAATGACTCCCCTATCAGTTTGTTGGGGATGGATTTCCATCTTCTCACAGAAGATCTCTTTACTCCAGCGGCCCCTTCCTCTGATTAGCTGTTTCCTCCAGGAAACTCCATGTTAAGGAAGGGTTCCCAGGTCAGCCATATTCATTCCTGAATTTCAAGCCTATATTCTTCTCTTGGCCAAAATCTGGACTCTGAACTTTGTTCTTTTATATGCCCTGTAGGTACCTCTCACTCATCCCCTTTTGCCTTCCTATTATATATTGTCTTCCACTCCTAGGATGTAAGTTTTTTGAAGTCAGGGGCTAGCTTTCTTTTTGCTTCTATTTCTATCCCTAGAACTTAGTTGAATCCCTGGAATTTTGTAAGTGCTTAAATGCTTGTAGCCTTGACATAACAGAACACAAAAGCTTCTGAGAAGGTTTAAATGCTCTGTAGCATATATGTATTGGGGGGAAGAGAATAGCATTGGTAGAGAGAATTAACAGAGATGGGCAGGAGACAGGAAGCCAAAAGAAAAAAGAGAAAAATTTTCAAAAGGGGATTGTGGGTAGCATCAAGGATCAACAGCATAGTTGGGCTGCAGTCTGGCATTCTAACCACCTACTACCTGCTATTTCAATTTGAACTTGGGCAACAAAGTCTCCTCCTTCCAGGTAGGTGATATAAGCATCATTTCTCTTCTTGGAATTTCTCAGTTTCCAAATCCTTACTGTACCCATTAATTCAATCCAAGTTATCAGATGTGGAGTGAGTACTCCATAAAGTCCAAACCATAATAGGGTCCATGAATTGTTCAAAGGAAGTATGAGACTGTATCCCTGCCCTCCGGAAGCTTACTTCCTTTCTGAAGAGCATGAATGCAGGCAGGGAATCATATAGTAAAGCTTCCAAAGGTTTTGACTGGTCTGAATTTATGAATTTTGAATTCTGAGATTAAAAGAAAAAAGTCTGTTTTGTTTTAATTTGGCAATGGGAATGGAAAGAAAGGGTTTTCTTGTTTCTATTGCTGCTGCTGATTTTTAATCACACCTGTGGCTTGACTGGCATAGGGAACTCCAGGTGAGGGACTCCCTCTACTAATGCAGGTAGACACCTGCTCTGCCATTTAAATCTAAGAGAGCTGCCTGAGGCTCTGAGGAACTAGGAGACTTTTTTCATCTGTTATTATATCTTTCTTTTTTGAATTACTTGAATTATGTTTTCAATTAGCAAGTATTTATTGTTTTCGTCCTTCCATTTTCACTCCTCCCCAAAAAAACAGGAAAAAGAAAAACAAAACTCTTATTCCAAATATGCGTAGTCAAGTGACTTGTGTAAGCTTTCCTGACTCAGAGGACAGCTCTCAATTCACAAAACTAAGGTGCTTTTGGAAGTTGTATTACTTTAGTTATTAAATTTTTTAAATGTAATTTAATTATTAAGTAAAATAATGAGATGGTGGCAAAAAAGGGTTGGCAAGTCTACTATGTTCATTGTGTTCAGCATTAGAGATAGTGATAGAAAATGAGACAAATCCTACTCTGAAGAACTTTACAATTTTGTAAACTGGATTTGCTCTGATGAATAAGTCAGGATACCTTGTAATAAACATTTTAAAAATTCTGTATCCAAAGGGATAATAGTGAAATTACTGAAAAATTTCTGGTTGGTTCTCCTCTCCCTCTACCTTCCCCCCTCATTTTTCTTAAGTGAATTCAACAGTGCCCACAAAGCTTACTATACTAGAGACCAGATGTCCTGTGGTCTATTTCCACACTGGCTCCAGAATCAGCTTCGTCTCTCCATCTGTAAGTTGGCAAGGTTTGGGGGATACACTTAAGCTAAAAAGCATTCATGGATTCACAGCTCTCTTCCTTTTCCAGTGCACCTGGACACAGGGTCTTGAAAAAGACAAGGTAGAGTCAGTGAAGGATCCAGGAATGCTCAAACCAAAGAAACATTAGAAGGAACAGTTCTAATGCATGACTTTACTAGGCTATAAGCTCAGTGAGGGCAAGGACTGCCTCATCCAAATTTTGTATGTCCCTGTTGCACCTAGCACATTGCTCTGCATACAGAAGGGGTTTTAATAAATGTTTTTTGAATGGATAATGAATGAACAAATGAATTGTCCAGAGCCACCCTTACCTCCTCTCCCATTTTTAATTTCAGTGGGTCATCTCTGCTTTTTTCTTTTCTATGAACTCTATTTCTGAGGCCCCAAGTGAGGTATTTTAGTCATTAAGTCATCTTAATTCCCATATGAATTATTGCTGGAAGGGTCTGAAGGCCCAATCCTTCTTCTTATTACACCTGTAGTAATGATCACTCTCCAGCAGGGATGTTCAATAACTATTGTCTTTATTACCTCATACAGTAAGGAGCCCATTAAATCCAGGACATACAAGTGATTATTTCCCCCCCCCCCCAAATCCACTTACCACTGGCATTTTTCCATACATGTTCTCATACCAAACTGATCCACTGGAGTGCTCATATTTCAGGTCATCCTACGTGCTAAAGCCTCTCAGTGGTGACATAGATCTTTGTGGAGACTATTCTTCAATCATTCTTAATTACTGTTCATAGAGTCGAATTTCAAGGTTTCCTTAGCTGTTGGTATTAGCTAAATTTTCAATAAATACAGCAAGAGATAGTACCCTTAGTCTTTTCCTTTTCAACCAAGAATCTGTCTTTTCTCCACAGAATGGCAGTAGGGCTAAAACCTAACTTGTTTAGCTTGGGGCTAAACACACCCTACACCAGACAGAGAAATAACCTAATTTTTTCAATGAAAGCCAATGTCCGTCAAAGAGAATCTTGCAGACTCACACTTAAGAGACATCAAAAATGTACAAATATTGAAATCCTTAGCCTCGACAGGCGAGTTATCATGTACAAGAGTATGAAAGGGAGCCAAATTAAGAGAGAATCTGCAGACTGCCTTTGAAATATTGAAGAAACTGTGAGGACTGCTTCATTTTAATGTTTTTGATTTCACTGATAATGAGGAAATTGTCCTCATTTTCATTGGTAGAGGTTCTTAAAGGTTTTTAAATCTGAATATTAATGCTGCTCAATTGTGTCGTTTATAAATAACTTCTGACAAATCCAAGTGGCTTCCATTTTTGCTTCACACTTCAAAATATCCAGCAAGTGGTGAATTAGAAGTGAGCCCTGGTGTGGGCAATGGGATCTCAGAAGAGGGAGAGAGAGAGAGAGAGAGAGAGAGAGAGAGAGAGAGAGAGAGAGAGAGAGAGAGAGAGAGAGAGAGAGAGAGAGAGAGAGAGAGAGAGAGAGAGAGAGTTCTTACATACAACCTTCATCTCCTAGGAAAGAGTTAACAGAAAGAAATAAAATCAGATATGTGTAGCCTCCAGACGTCCATTAAAGTGCAGAATGCTGTTTTCTATCACAGATTATATGCCAGATGTTCAAACTATCTCTAATCATTGCAGATGTAATGGAGTAGAATGTTGCAGTTTGTGAGTTTACTGGCATTAATTCTATATACTGCACAAGGGAAAAGATTTTAAATATATAATTATATCTCATTAATACTCAGGTTTTATTTCCTTTCAATGGAACAGGACTTATTAAAGCAACCATTTACCGCATGTTTTCTTTCAGTATTTGGCCCTAGCATAATCCTGTGTGCATTCTACGCGTAAATATGTACCAACCTGAGTCTATAGAAGCACCCAGTACTGTATACGATTCCGCTGATACAAAAACTCACTTTTATATGCATGAGATGTTTTTATATTGTAAATTGGGAAGAGAGACTTAACCACATACTTTCTGAGTTGCTCCTTGGATTTTCTTCCTCACAGAAATATTTGTTTTTTCTTAATTTGAAGGAAAATTGCCTGAGAACTCTGTTTCATTATTGGGTTTGTCACAGTAAGGGTTGCATCTGAAGGCTTTAATGTAGGAGCTAGCAGATGTGCATGAGGGCATGCACGAGCACGTTTATACCCCGTGCTCTTGGGCATCAGAATCTGCTCCTTCCTCCCACCCAGGTTGAAGCTATACCATGTTCTGAGGATTAGAGTCTGTCAGAAAAACAGATAATCCTCTCCAGCACCTCTCATTCCCCTAAAAAAAAATCTTGTTAACAAAACAGTCTAGTGATACATAAACAAATGCAGGTGGATTAAGCAGGGGATGATTCCCGATGAGCCATAGACTTCTTTTGAACTCTCCATAGCCTTTTCCCCAGAAGAACCTCCTTCATTTCAACAAAGGCCAGCTCCCAATCCTTAATGTTCTGGGAGCAGAAAAGTCATAGAATGATCTAATGTTAAAACCACAAAGAGGTCTTAGGAAATCACCTCGTCGAGTTTTCTGAATTTACATAAGCAGAGATTAAGACCCAAAGGGAACAGACTTGCTCAGTGCCTCCTTTCTACATGAGGCTTTCCAGATTCTGATGCAGAGTGGCTCTATGACCCTACTCAGGTCTCTTCAACTCTCATCTGTAAAAGAGGTGTCAACCTATGATGGTAAAGTCTTTATCTGGGAATTATGGACACACTGCCAATGAAATTGCTTGTCGAGTAGTCCTTTATCTCTAGGATTAAAGAACTGGAAGAGACCTTTGAGATCATTCAGTCCAATGCCTTCATCTTATAAACAAGGCAATAGAGACCTAGAGAGTTTAAGGAATTTGCTCAAAGTTAGAAGCTGATTGTCCAAGACTTGAACTCAGGCCCACCTGCCCCAAACCCTGCTCTCTTTTATTGGTATTATGATAATGCTATTTTATATATAGTTTATGTCTGCATTTATGTGCACATGTTATTTTCTCCAAGTGAATATAAGCTTCTTGAATTCAAGGGCTATTTCATCTTTGTCTCTCTAACTTCAACTTCTAGCGCAATCCCTGGCATGTAGTAGGTGCTTAATAAATGCTTGCTGATTGATGGATAGTGCCATATCTGAAAGAGAGCCAGAACCGTGTTCTAATCACACATGTCTTCTTTGGTGCTCCCTGCTGGGGAAAACAATACCACATGGAGAGTGATTGCCCTCCATTGTCCCTACCCCCATTTGCCCATAGTCCTAGCTAACGCTGGATCAATCACAAGAATTGAGATTTCCTTTCTGCCAGGCCTTGTGATCTGGTTTATACATATCATGTCACCTGATAGAAAGCAGATTCCATGAGGCCAAGGATTGTTTCACTGTTGTCCTTCCATGTCCTTTGCTTGGTACATAGTAGGCACTTAATAAGTGTTTGTTGTTAGGCTGATCTGGTTGCCCCACGTGGTGATGTCCTGAAAGGCTTTTGTTGTAAGTTCCTGCTCTTCTGAGTCTTGGGCCATAAAGAACAAGGTGAAGAATATTGGAGGAAAAGTAATGGAGGAAGGAAGAGACAGGGCCTTAGGCCCTTAGGAATTTTGTTCCTTCCTGGCTCCTGAATAAATTTCTATTTTCCTCATAACAAGGTGGTATGTCTTTGCTTGGCTCTCATGTGTTTCCATCTCTAGGAAGATGGTTCTGAGAGACTACTCAGTGAACAGCTAAGGTTATTAGATTTAATGACCTTTTGGACACATCTAGAGAAAATAATTCAATTCCATGCCATTGATTCATCTGGCAAACAGTTATAGAGCAGGAATTTCTCTACTTCTAGCAGCACACATAAACGAATAAGATACAGCTCTTGTCCCTACGGAGTCCACAGTCTAGTATGGATGGAGAAGACACATACTCAAAGGAAGATATCAGTTATAATGTGGTAAGTTCAAGGTGAAACAAAGGGTTAAAATCATTCAGAGGAATGGGAAATCGCTTCAGAGATATGAGAGAGTGATCCTGGGCAAGTCACATAGTGTCTCTGAGCTTCAGTTTCCTGATTAGAAAATACGTTCAATGACATTTACAATACCAAAGGCAGCACCTATCTCCCAGGGTTTATAGGACCATAGATCTAGAATTGGAAAGTACCTTAGAGGTCATCTAGAGCAACCCTCTCATCTTGGAGAGGAGAAAATGGAGACCCAGAGAGACACAGTGCCTTACCAGGTGTCTCACAGTTAGCAAGTATCTGAGGACGAAGTTGAATCCAGAACTTCCTGACTCCAAGATCAGTATTCTACCCATAATATCATGGATGTTATGTAGAAAGTGATTTATGAAACTTAAATCTCTACACAAATGTGAGCTGTCAACCACATCATCATCATCATTTTCATCATCATCCTCATCACCACCACCATCATCCTCTAATAGATTTAGAGATGGGAGGGTCCTTGAGGATCATTTAGTCTAGTTTTCTCATTTTACAGTTGAGGGAACTGATGCCCATGTAGTTTAGAAATGGTCTTTGAACTAGGCTTTGAAGGATAGGGTGGATTTCCAACTATGGAGATGAAGGGAGAATTAAATCCTTGGAGTAAGGCACAAACATAAGGTTGTTTGGGAAGGAGCTAGTGGTTCAATTTGGCTAGTGGGAAGGATACAGGCAAAGGAATAATTGGAGAGGTTACAAAAATATCTTTTGGTGTGTGCCCAGCTTTCTGGGAAGAATGCACATCCTGTGGAGTAAGAGAATATTAAGAAGCAGTCAATTTAAAATGTCCAGAGAGCATATTTGTCCTCTCTACCCATGTACCCAAGGTTCAGATTCCAAGGCTAAGCCACAAAGAGAACCGAGGACCCAGTGATTGTTTCTGATATAGTGCTTCTCATTTGTTTCCTAAACAACTCTGCAAAATAATGAACCCGGGGCTGGCAGGGAGGGCTGTGTAAGCAGAACAGGCTCTGTGGGATCAGTGATTACTCACCCACGGTGTAGTTCATTACAAGATGAAATGCTGGCCACTGCCCTCAGACTGTTTGGTAATTGAGGCTGCCAAGTCCTGTAGGAGGGCCAGGGGCTCTCATCTCAATAGTATCGCAGACCTGAGGAGTCTTCAGTTACCTCTTCATACCTCAGTCACTCCACCAGTAAAATGCATAAAGAGTGTTTGCTTTCTTCAGTCTTCATTGAGATATGGAAAAAAAAACAATATGATACCGTGGAAAGTTCACTGGACTTGTAATCAGAAGATCTGGATTCAAGCAAGCCTGGCTCATCTGGCCCTTGCTCAGGTTACTGCATGAAAGTCACTTGGCTTGCACCGAATCTTTTTGTAACCTGTAAAATGAGTGACATTTTTCTACCTCCTCACAATGTACTTTTATTAATTATTATCATCTGAATATGCTTCTGATAGCATATTATAATTTACTGCTTAAGCTTGAATAAGTTGCTTTCTTTCTCTGGGCCTCAGTTTACCCATCTGTAAAATGAGAGGATTAGGGGACTAACTGATGTTTATGCTCTCTTGTTATTCTATGGTTTTATTTCACCATCATAATCATTACAACTGCAAGGAGAATGAATGAAAAGACATAAGCACTCACTACAGACCAGTCACTGTGCTCATCACTGAGAATAATAATACAGTAAGGAAAATAAGTGCCTTCCCTCAAGCAGCTTACATTATAATGGATAAGATGATCCATTAGGGGAGACAGAGGGAGAAATGACACATGGATATAGGTATGGTTTAGAAATGATTGCGAACACACGTGGTATCCTGGATCCAGTCAAGATTAGGCAAAATCTCACCAATAGGAATCCAAGATTTCAGGGACAGAGTCTAGGTTCTCATGGGAGGGGAATGAAGAAGGGGAATGGGATGCAAGTAGCACAGGATGGGGTAAGCAGGTGGCACAATGAATAGAATTCTGGGCCCTGGGGTCAGGAAGATCTGAGTTCAAATCTGGCCTCAGATATTTACTAGTTGTATGACCCTTGGCAAGTCCCTTAATGTTTGCCTCAATTTCCTTATCTGTAAAATTGGGACAATAAGAGTATCTACCTACCTCCCAGGGCTGTTGTAAGGATCAAATGAGATGATAATTGTAAAGTGCTTACCACAGTGGCTAGCATACAGGATGTATTAGATTGTTGCTGTTATTGTTAAAATGACAAAGAGGTGAAGTGGAAATATGGCTCTGAACAAGATAAAGTGAAAGGAGAGGAAGAGGAAAACACCTAATGCAAGGGATTCACTAGGAAAGAAAGAGAGGGGGAGGAGAGAGAGAGAGAGAGAGAGAGAGAGAGAGAGAGAGAGAGAGAGAGAGAGAGAGAGAGAGAGAGAGACAGACAGACAGACAGAGACAGAGACAGAGAGAGGGAGGGGAGGAGGGGGAGAGGGAGAGGGAAAAGGAGAGAGGGAGAGGGAAAAGGAGAGAGAGAGAAAGGGTCTCAGTGACAGAGAACAAGTAGAGAAATGGAACTCAAATGAGGTGGTGGGAAGTATAAAGGCAAATTCTGAGAACCAGGAAGGGTTGATTATCTTCCTCCCAAACCCCCTCCCCCTTCTCTCTCCACCTCTATTCTGCCCCTTTCCCAGACCCAATTACTTGCACAGGGCAGGACTCACAATAGGCATTTCAACAGAGATATTACTGAACTGGGAGACAGTTCTGATTATGCGACCCTCTGCAAGTCCCTTCCCTCTTCTGAGGCTCAGTTTTCCTAATTCTAAAATGAGAAGATTTTATTAGGTGACTTTTGATACTCTTTGCCTGTCTAATGTTCTACAATATGACAAAGAGCATGGGATCCATAGCCAGAATCCCACAGATTCTTAATGTGCTCCTATTAAATACAGGGGGGCCAACTGGGAGCTGGGAGAGTTGCTATTTGAGGAAGGTATTCGAAAAAAAATGTGGCAGAAGTAAAGAGGAATTGGAAAAGAGAAAAGGATTGATGTTTGAGAAGGCAAGAAAGCACCACTACAAGGAGAGAAATAGGAGAAAGACGTGTATCAGTGCCTTTGAAGGCCAAGTGAGACATTAACATTTGGATCTGATTTCTCCCAATAAATTGTTTTTGTTTGTCTGTTTGTTTTTTTCACTGGTTGGAAATACTAAGGAGTTAAAAAAATCCATGGATGAGAGATCCATAGTGAGTTAGTTTGGGGAAATGGAATATTGGGGGGGGGGATTCTTGAACTTGAGGGTGACAACTTTGCCTTCCTCCAAATTGACCCAGAATACTAATGTATAGGGATCATAGGGTCAGCCCTGTGAAAGTCAGCATTGCCAGTTTTAGCTTGGGGGGCCTGATTTCAATCAGAGATGGAATGACCTCTTGTCAGGATATGTTGTAGTCAGGGTGCTTTCTTGGGCATGGTGGGTTTGACCACATGGCTTATGAATTTGTTTCCAGCTCTGAGACTGATTCTGTGATTCATTATGTCTTTTAAATGATTCTGATAAGAGAGAAGCAATCTGAGAGAGAAAGAAGAGTCACAGAACCATTCATCGAATCAGAACATTTCAGAGCTGGAAGTGCCACCAGAAATTGCCTCGTCTCCTAATTTTTTCATTTTAGAAATGAAGAAATGGAAGCCCTATGGAAAGAAAAGACACTTGTCCATGGTTAAATAGTGATTTAGGGATAGGTAACTGGAAACAAATTCCTAGGGTCTAACTAAATGCCCACACAGAGTCTTTGCAAGTAGGAGCCTCAATGACTGATAGCCAGGGATCAATGCCCACGTGGGTCTTGGCTATGACTCAAAGTTCTGGCCACATTCAGAATTTGGTAGCTTCTCTAATAATGAGATGAAAGAACTGGATAATCATTACAATGAATTTGCCATCCTAAATCAACCTATAGTAAAAGTTGGCAATTTCTTTATTGGTTGTAGTGTGATAGGATTCATCATAATGGTCTGCCACAGATCTCTTCAATCCTAAACCATCCAAGCTGGTTTCAAACCTAAAGACAAAGGAAAATACCTTTAACTATCACACTTACAAGTCACATCTGCATTTCCTCATGGAGCCCATAAGTGTCTGGGTGACCTATACTGTACCCATGGGGCGTATTTTAGATGATATGATGATTCAACCTGGAATAGGAGAAAGAGATTGGAAGAAGTTGAGAAGAAATTAAAAACCATAGAATATATGGAGACTGTCTCTGTAACAGAGTCCAGCTCATCAAACTGTTCTTAATTCCGTTTTTTTATACATGTTATTTCTGGATACTGCCAACTGGATACACAATCTCCCTCTCTCTCTTTTTTTTTATTGCCTTATGGAACAGTTAGACCAATAGAATTGAAAAACAGCTAGAGTATTTGCCTCCCAGTGATGGGGGCTGGGAAGGGCAAACTCAGAGCAGTTTGGAGTGATGGTTTTATGTTAAAATTTTATTAAGGAAGGGGAGTGCAAGTTGAGAGAGGGGGAGAGAAATCGGAGGTTTCATCTTCCACACTTGGAATCCTGGTGGGAGGGGTCATTACCCTTGGAAAAGAAAAGCAAAATGTCTCCAGGAAAGTAAGAGAGAGCTAGAGAGGAGCGAAGTAGCAGGATGGCAAAAGCCAAATCAACTGGTGCAATGATAAGGAGGGAGTGGCTTATGGCCAGGCGCTGAATCTAAAGGACAATGATGAGGGAATGAGGTGAAAACCTGCTGAACTTTCCAGAATAAGAAATGTCTAAGAAAGTGGGCTTCCACCTGCCAGGTTTGCTTAGTGGGTTTGCTTAAGACTAGCTGAAGACGATGCCCATTTCCAGAGTGTTAAGATAGATAAGAAGAAGATGTATGGGGAAAATAAAAATTACATATATGTACACACATATACATACATACATACATAGACACACACGTGTATATATACATATATGAACACATACACACAACTCCCCCTGACATAGAGAGAAATTAAGAATAAACATTAGAATTTTCCAGAAATTTTTGGGACTCAGGATACAAGGTGACGGATGGACAGTGCTGAACTTGGAAAAAAGAGGAACCAGGAAAGCAATAGGGTATACCGTCTGGAAATTAAACATGTAGGACATCTGCAAAGGAGGCCTGCTTTAGAAATAGGATTGAGGCAATAAAGGAATCAGCTGGAAGGGTAAAATATGGAACTGTGATGATTAAGGGAAGTGAGCATGTCCCCCTCTCTGAGGGGTATTGGGATATGAGCCAGAAAAACTGAACAGGGGATGACTAAGAAAACCAGTATTCAGAGTAATCATGCCGTTTTGAAACGTGATGTCTAAAGGAGGGTAGAAAACTAATGCAAATAGATGTACGCTGAGAATGACAATTTGGGCACATAAGAGAAGTGAATGGATTTTAAGGGTTTTAAGGAAGTTTCCTCATAAGCCTCCTGAGAAAAAGATGGTAGAGGTGGTTGAGGGCACTTGGGGTCAAACATGGAGGGCAGTGAATAGATATCTCCTTGGATATCTTCATACTAGGGACAGCCACTTGTCACAGCTGTCTACATCTGGGTCAAACAGGGAACCCAGACAGGTGGCCCAGGGCTAGATGTCAGAGACGGAAGCTGTCAAGGAACACTGTAGCCAGAGCAAGGCTTGCTAGGTGCTTAGGCAGCCATGATATGAAGACAGCTGCTGAAGTCAGGGTGAGATCTCTTGGATTAAATAGGAAATATCTCTATTCCTGGCAAACAAAAGCCAAATATCCTGGCAAATGTAAGTCAAAAAACAGATCCCACCAAGATATTACTCTAGCATTTAAATAACCTGTGAAATTGCTTTCATTGTCAATAATCTGATTTGCACACATGGAAGACAAGTTAGATGTTTTCGAATTGCCTGAAATACGTCAATATGTAACAAGAAGATAAGGAAGTGAATTAAATCCGGCCCTGATGTTGGTGTTTTACTACATCTTTCAATTTCCTGGTTAGATTTCTAAACAGTTTTATACTGAACCAGAAATTGCTGCCTAATGCTAATTTGCAAATGATACAATCAGTGCTGAGGTAAATGATGTACGGAATTGATACAGGAATAAATTGGAACTTGCCCTCTTTAAATAACAAAATCGGCAAGATTTTGGCATAAGCAGCGGGGGCCCCCAGGAAGGCTAATTCTGTTCCATCTACTGACATCCTGTTGGGATTTCTTGTCCGCTATTGCCTTCCCTGTCTGCTGCCCTGGCTGTGGCATTAGGCTGTCTGACAATTGCCCACACATACGAGTGACTGAATAAACCAATCAAATCACCTAGTCCATATAAATAAATGTTGGACCCTGATATGCTGATCAGATTAATAACACATCTCCCTTGTTTACTGCATGTGAATGAGGTCTAGACAACTCCTTACTTTCCATAGGATATCTGTTCAAAATGGACAAGGGAATTCATACCTTCTGGAGACTGTATTTAAAAAAAAAAGTTGCGCTAGTTAGAATAAAAATCCCACTCTCAATAATCTCTTGAGCACATTGTAAAGTCCAGGATTACTGCTGGCAAAAGCTGACCTGATCCATAGGCTTAGTTAGACCTTGGTCTTTCAGATCCCTCCCCAAACTATTAGATAAAAAGTAGAGATATCTCTATTGTCCTCTCAGCTAAGCACTCTCACTCTTGGGAGGAGGAGCCAATTGAACAGCCAGTATCCTTCCCACTTATAATTTTACCCTTCCTTCAAGACACAGTATCAGTTCTTTCCGATTCAAAAAGTTTTCCCTTATCACTCCAGCCCTTAGTGGTCTAATGTCTGTACTCAAATTTCTTTTTTTCTCTGTCATTGATCATATGACTTTCAACTGGCATTTCAATCTACTATTTTGTTATCTAACTTTTCATATTTATGCCTCCTACTCATGGAGGGCATGAAATTTGAATCTTTTTTCTTTATCACCTGCAGTGACTGCTACAGGGCTGGGCACATTGGATCTCTCAGTAAATACTTATTGATTTATGCCTTAGAGGGAATGGAAATGTCCAGATTATCTTTTGTTGTAGGATGGAGACAGAACATGTAGGCCTGGGCTTTGAGAGAAGGGAAAGGAAAGAAAGAGGGGAAGGAAATAAACATTTATCAAGCACTTACTATATACTCCCACACAGTACTTAGAGGCATGTGCTAAGTTCGGAGAATACAAATACAACTGAAATATACAGTCTTTGCCTTCAAAGAGCTTATATTCTAATGGAAGAAGATAATATACCAAAGGGAGATGAAAAGGGGATGGGAGAAGGTACCTGGGGCAGCATAAGGTTTGGAAATCCCAGTCAGAAACAGGACCAAGAGAAGGATGGAAGAGGAATAAGAACAGCCCTTGAAACTCAGAAAGGACTGTTACCTGACTGGAGTTAAGCCTGAGGGACCTCACAAAGCTGGCACTTCAGCTCTGCTTTTGGGTCAGACTTCATTTGACTCTCTATTAGTGTCTGCTCTTTTTGACATCAGGTAATACAAACCACAACTGGGTCTGAATATTTGCCAGATGAGCCATCATTTAATACCTGCCAGGATGAGATGCTGTCCTCTCAATAATACCTTTGGACCGATTTCACCTTGGCTCACTTGCAGGAATAGCTGTGTAAACTTACTTTCTTTGGTGCCAGGAATAATTACAATAGTGGCAATAATTGGATATAGGGTTATATGATTGGATAGCCTTCCGCCTCCATCCATCCCTTGAACATAGGGTACTTGAGACTAGTATTAAATTTCTTTCCCTCTTTAGATGTTTCTCCACATAAAAATGAGACTGGTAGAATAAATGGTACCTGAGGTCCCTTCCAGAACCCTATCATATGAATTGGACCATTCTAGCTGGTCAGAAAGCAAACAATTTAGTCAAACTCATAATTGGATAACATGTAGGGAAAAAAAGCCACAGTTATTTGACTGAATTCAATTGTCTTTTTTAAACTGGATTCAGTCTTGTGTGTTAGTTACTGACAGTCATTTTAATATATTGACATATTATTTCTAAAATAAAGTCATTCAACACAGCCTGTCAGGAAGTTCTTTCTTGGAGGAAAAACGGAAAAATAGCACGGCAGTATTTTGGGAATCCTATTGATATTCAGGCCAGCAAGCTCACCCATCACCAAGAGCTAAATAATAGTAATTCTTCATAAATCTCCTCTCCTTCTGCTTGCCTCTTCCTTGCCTGAGTGACATCACCTAGGTTTTAGTCGGCAAGTGTTTATTGAGCATCTGTAATATACCTAGTGGTCTGAATCAGGTACCCAGTGCCCCAGGTTTTCATTTTAACCATTTGCATCTGCATTAACAGCTTGGGGAAGAGGAAGGAGAAAGAGCCCTGATCTAAAAATGAAAAGACTCAAGCTTGACTACTCACTACCTCCGTGAATTTAGGGAACATTTTGAAGCTTATTCCTCCTTTGTAGAAGGGGGAGGAAAATACCTATCCTACTTAATTTTCAGAGTTGTTGTGAGGATAAAAGGAGATCATTTTGAGAAAGAAAGTCCTTGTTAAGCTATAAAGCACCATGGAGTTTCAGAATTTCATAATTCACTTTTTGACTGTGTGGCATGATAGATAAAGTGTTGTTCATCTTTCATTCTGGAATAGGATCAATGACATTGGCAGGGTGATGTGTTGACTTGTAAGTGAATTGGATTAAATGAGGCAGGGCTGTACAAAGTCACCAGCCTCACTTTCTCCTCCAGTCACAGGAGTCCAGTGGTGAGACATTGGTCAGAATGACTGGCGATGACCTGGACGCCGTGGGAGACGGCCTTTTAAAGCTAGGGTCTTTCCCAGGTCCCAGTTTGTCTGAGGTAACATCCATTCAATAGTTAAAGGCTAAGTAAGAATAGAGGAAAAGGATGGCCGAGTTAGCCTTCACCAAAGAATTCATCTGGAGCCCAGCCCAAACCTCAATGCTCATGTTTATTAAGTGTCTACTGTGTGTGCTAGGGCATCCATAGGGATACGTATGAAACAATACAAAACAATCCTGACTTAAAATGACCTTACATTTTAATGGGGAAGGAAGGAAGGAAAGAAGGAAGAAAGGAAGGAAGAAAAGAAAAGACTTTGGTGGCTCAGAGTGAGTATAAATAACAATTGTTTCTGTTCTGGCCAGAAACTCTGATGGCTTCCCCTCTCATAATGAAAGTGCCTAGTTGGGGAGTCAAGATGACCTGGATTTAAGTCCTCCCTCTGAGGATGGATGTCCCGTGACTGTGCAAGATGCTCTGCACAATTTGGTGGGGTGTGCCTCAGGCAACTTTGTAGGATTTATTTACCAAGTCCTAGAAAATTAAATTGTCAAAGGGAATTCCCTACATTGAGGAATCCATTGTTGTTCAGCTGTTTTCAGTAGTGTTAGATTCTTTGTGACCCCTTTTGGGGTTTTCTTGACAAAGATACTGGAGTGCTTTGTCGTTTCCTTCTCCAGCTCAATTACACATGAGGAAACTGAGGCAAATAGAGTTAAATGACTTGTGAGGGCCACATAATTAGTAACTTGGAGACTGGATTTGAACTCAGGCCTTCCTGACTCTAGGTCTGGTGCTCTATTTACTGTACCATTCACATGACTCTGTGTGAGATGTAGTTATTTAGACTGGTTCATGGACGGTCAATCTAAAGTGCAAAGCTAAGAACTGGTCAGAGTCAATTTATATATATATTTTTTTTTCACTCAGTTCTCCTTTGAAAGACAGCAGTCTAAGATGAAAAACCAAAAGCCATATACGGAGGCTAAGAGTACTTGGGAAGGTCATAGAACTATCAGGGTAGAGTCTTTAAAGGCCATCTGGCCTAATCTCCTAATTTTACATGTAAGGAAATAGAGATCCAGATTTAAGTGACTTGCCTAAGGTCACAAGTATATTAAGTTGCAAAGCTAGGTTTGACTCAAAATTTAGTACTCTTTCCACTATCGGTTGCTTTCCATCAATGAATCAACAAATTTATTAAGTGCCTCCTTTTATGCTAGGTCCTAGAGATACATACCAATTTATAAGGAACTTACATTCCACTGGGAAAGGAAGGAAAAAAGGAAAAAAAGAAGGAAAGAAAGAGCGAAATAACTATTTAAGTGTGTTTGTTGCCTTGAAAAGTCTGAACTTCAGTAATGAGACTCTAGAATAAGATTTTTCCTTCAAATCAGAAGTTCTTGCTATCAGCCCAAGGCCATAAAAACGGGACTGCTTAAGCAGGGTGGTCACCAGTGTCCGTCAGGCTACAAAGCACCAGCATAAGGTACTTCCCCTAATAAAACTAATCAACAGAGGAGCTACCAGAGGAGCTCATAACCCAAACACTAAATTCATTAAGCAGTAAAAGCTAAATCAGAAAGGTACGTTTTTGAGAGAGGTTTAAAAACCGTGACCGATTGAGTGCCACAGACTCTGGTGGGAGACAGTTCTAGAGACTCTGCGCATGTTGAGGAGGGAGGGCACGGGCCTGATTCCTAAAGAGGCAGGGGGGATGTGAAGGAATTCGCCAAATGCATTTGTTTCCTACCTGACAAAAATCGGCCTTATAGGCAGGATCAAAGGTCAAAGAGGTTCCACAGGCCAAGTCTCTGCAATGTGTGATAAGCAGTAGCTCAATTAAAAAAAAAAATCAATAGAATTTTTACTAGGGAAATGAGTATCAACCTCAAAATATTATAAAGGTGCTTCTCAGCTATTGATACATGATTAATAGAGCATGTATTGATACACGATTGTGCTTAACCTTTTGCACTGGTGTTTTAGACACTAGAAAGATAGGACACAGCAAGGGGGGATGTCTCCCCATATCAGTAGCCAATATGATAGACTGCACCTCCAACTGACATTTTCATTAGCAGTAAATTTATGTTCCTATTTCTGTCTGTAATAATGACCATTCATAGCCATAGCATGGTGGCTGCTAATGGACAGGAATTGAAAAAAAATTCTTTAATTAATGCAGAATTGAGGCATTTTCTCTCTACATTTGAAGCAGCCCAGTGTTTCACAGCAGTTCTTGGCACTGGAGTGCAGGTATAATAATTATATACAATTTTTAGTGATTAAAAGATTGTAAAATAATTTTAGTTACATCTCAAAATTATTTATCTTGTAAATGAGTAAAGTGAGTAAGATGGAAATCATAAGCTCTGTAGTTCATAGCCAATCCCACTAAATAGCTCATAATAGCCTGTTCCCAGCCATCAGCTGTTGGGCAGTAGACTGATACCTGAGCCATTGTCTCATCATTGCCTTTGTCTTCCTCTCTGGGAAAGTCTCCCCTCTGAAGGTCTAGTGATGCTGCTAAGAGTCACTGACTATTCCACCCTTCTACCTCTTCAGTTCTCCTAGGCAGGGACTTCCCCACTTTGACAATCCTTTGTGTTGTTTGATTAACCAAACCAAATCTGAGGACTTCGTGGGTCTGTGTGAACAGGAGATGAGCATGTCACTGGTCTTTCAGCTAGAGCAGATGCTTTTTTTTGTCAACAGCATCCTCATCTGTAGAGAAGATGCTATTTTGTTCAGCACCAGATATATTGGAAAGGCTGGTTAAGGTCCAAGGTTAGAGTGGCCTAGAAGGTGTGAATAGTTCACCTAAAAGAGCAGGTGAGTACCTCATTCATGGAGCCATCTTTAGTATTCCTATAAATGTTTCATTGTGTAAACATTTCTCTCAATTTGAAAAAGCTTTGATGCATCAAATGCAACAACAAAGGCAAAGCTCCTTTTTGGCAGATTCATGACCCTTCTCTTCTTCACCTGCCTTCACCTTAATAAAAGAGTCTACATGGATGAAATATATCTGCAAAGCCTTCAGTTTGCTTAGCAATATCCTTGACATAATCCAAATGGACCTTATGCTATATAAGATCAGACACTTTGCCAAGGTCAGACAAGCCTCTATGCCAAACAACTTCTCCTACCCACTAAGCAAAGTCATGACCAAGTCCAAAAGGTAAAAAAAAAAAAGCTTAAAGTGGAAAATGAGAGAAAAATAACACCTCATCTTGCCATTTGGAATGCCTGAAAAGTCCAAACTGAATGAGAAGCATAGACCAGGGACAGTATCTCCAAGTGAGAATAAAATAACCAAGATGGCTAATTACCCTCTTCTCACTTCTGTTCATGGGTATGGCATTTGTCAACATGTAGCTACACAACCTGGTAGATACTTGCCACCTGCCCTACCCAGTACTGAATTTGGTGTCCAGATGAACAGGGTTAAAATATCACCTACGGTACTTACTAATTGTCTGAGTCTGAACAAGTCACTTTAACCTCTTGGTGTCTCAGTTTACTCATCTGTGAAATGGAGAGAAGGCCTTTATTGATCTCTAAGGTCATTTCCAGTGCCAAATCTATGACCCTCTGAAATCATGAACTTGAACTGTAGGATTAAGGGCAGCCACGTCTCACTCTTACTAGGACAGACTGACTGTGGAGAATGTTATCCTTGTGAGTATCAATGGATAAAAAGTGAAATGAGGGCATGAAAGAGTGTAGATAGCTTTATTTCTGTCCTAAGGGGAGCACTCTGTTGCACCATTGAAGAAATCTTGATAGTGGATGGGACTGATCACAAGGTTCACCTTGGGGGAGTTTGACATAAAGCTAGCCATCAACTTGACTGCTGCCATTCTGAGTAAAGGCTTTGATTTCAGGAACTGGGGAATGCAATCTTGGGTTGTTGTGCTTCCTTGAAAAAGCAATTTTTAAAATGATTCTTGCACTTGGATAACAATTCATTGGATAACAATGGATAACAATTCATTCTGTTTCAAAGAACTTTTTCTTTTTTAAAACATATATTCTCAATCTTTTCAGCATTCTTGAACCATTTGCAGGGCAGGGATTTTTATCTCCTTTTGACAAATGGGGAAACTAAGGAATAGTCAGTCGAAGAAGTTTCTCTAAGGTCATCATCATTCTGTGAACTAGTGGGAGAAGGATCTTCACTGCTGTAGCAAGGGGCTTAGTTCCAAGTTACTTCCTAGAATTGCCATGTGGACTGATGAAAAGAAAGATTTTGCTAAAATGCAAAGTGTTAAATAGATGCTGAAAAATGTTAACACCTAATTAACAAATTCGTAGCTAATAATAATAATACTAGCATCCTCAACAACAATAGCTTGTCTCTATATAGCACTTTGAGGTTTGTGCAGTAATTTTCACGGATTATTTCATTTGAGCCAACTGTTGAGGGCACCACCATCCTTCCAGTTAACACACACCATCTAACAGTCAGCCTCAGCTCCTCCTGGTCACTCACTCAACACATCCAATCAGTTGCCAAATTTTGCTGCTTCTACCTCCAGAACATCTCTTCTACATATCCCCTTCTATCTATTTACTCAGCCGCCTCCCTAGTTCAGACCTTTTCAACTCTTGCCTGGACTTTTGTAATGGCCCCTGTTTTAAATCTATCCCCACCCCAATCTCTACTCCACAAAGCAACCAATGTATTTTCTCTAAATCACAGATCTGATCCATATCATGAGTCTATTCAGTAAAATCCCTTTAGCAAACAAATCAATGAGTTGATGAAGGCAGTTAGGTGGTTCAAGGGATAGAGAACAGGACTTGGGCTTGGAAAGGTCCAAGTTCAAATCCTGCATCAGTCGCTTACTAGCTGTAGGATCTTGGGAAAGTCATTAAACTTCTGTCTGCCTCAATTTTCTTATATGTAAGAATATATATATATATATATATATATAATATGTATAAGAATAATTATAGCACCCACCTCCCACGATTATTGTGAGAACTGAATAAGAAAATATTTGTAAAGTACTTGACTAACCTTGAAGGGCTATAAAAGTGCTAGCAATTATTAGTGGGAAGCATTTATTAAGCTATTACTTGTTAAGCTATTATTAGTGTGAAGTATTTATTAAGCTCTTACTATGTTGCTGGCATTGTGCTGAACTTCGAGGATATATAACAAACAAGGAAGGAAAATATCTCTAGGAAAAGTAGCAAGTCCTTTGTCTGGTATTTCAGGCTCTTCACGTCTGTGCCGTCCCACTTTACTCTCTTACGGTGCAGCTGTACTGGTCTTCCTGCAGTTCCCCAATTGTGATGTTCTATCTCCTGCTTGAGCACAACCTCACTTGTCGTCCCCCATCCCTAGAATGCTCCCTCCTCCCCTTCACCCCTTGGAATCCCTTCTTTTTTTCAAAATTCAACTTCAGCTTTTCCTTCTATAGGAAACCTTTGCTGATTACTACCTCCTCTCCAAGCCACGAGTCTCCCAAACTACCTTTTTATTAAATTTTGTATATATCCTGAATATACTTAGACATGTACGTGTTGTCTGCTTTAAAATGTAAGCTCCTTGAGGGGAGACATTGGATTGCCTTTGTTTTCTTAACCCAGGGTTCAGCACAATGGTTAGCACTTAATTAATACTTATAGATTGATTTTTTTTTCAGCCTCACTCTATTTTAGTGAGTAGGAAACTGAAGTGCAGAGGGATTAAGTGACCTGTCCACAGTTGACCATACCTGTCATAGTTAGTGGGATTTCCTTATTTCAGGTAGTTAAGTGTCAGGTGGGTAATTAGATCCATCACCTTGTTCATAATTTTTTGTACCATGCTCAGATCCAGGGTAGTATGCTTAGGGCAAGACTTCTCCAATGTTTTCCCTTATTGGGGGAAAAAAAGGGGAGGAAAGAACTTGATTTAGATTTCCCAAAATAATAGCAAATTTTCTTCTCAAAAGGCCATTTTATGAAAAAATAGATACATGGGCACATGTGAAGATGAAATTCTCTTAGACCATTCATTTATTCATTCCTCCAACCAATAACTATTAAACATCTACTGTGAGCAGACATTTTGCTAGATATTTGGCTAGATAGGTATATTTGCTAGATATTTGCTAGATATACTCACAAAATTAATAGTTCAGTAGGAAGATAAAATGAACATATTGACAACTATAATATGCCATATTACATGATAATTGCATTAAGTACCAAAAAAAGGTGTCATTTGAAGACTGATGGAGAAGGCCATTAGCAACATGTAATATCAGGAAATAAGCAGATTTCTGACTATAGAAAATACTGTACTGATATGAATCACAATTTCTAGGAAGCCTGATTTCCTTTCTCCTTCCTTCCATAATGCATAGGTAAACCAAAGAAATCCAAATAAGGTAGAGAAAAAAGATGAATAGAGAAGAGAAAAAATAATTTCACATTTCATCTAACTTTGACTCTTAATTCTTTCTATCCTAGGGAAACTAGAATGTGTATGCAAACCTTTTACCATACACTTGCAATGATTCTACCCAAGCCACATGCACAGTTTACATGGATAGGTCATATTAAGAAATAGCTTCTGGCAATACTTTTTTAGTGGTTCATATCTTAAAATACTTTGAACCAAATTCAACTCAATTCAATAAGCATTTGAAGCACTTGCCACGTACAAAGCTCAAAGACTACTTGGCTACAGAATGAATGATCAGGTACATCTAAGCAAGGGGATATTTTCATGTAAGGGGATGGGCACATGGACATAGGAGCAAGAATACAGAACAAAATTTATCAGCTCTGCCCCTACCCCTTTCATTTTTATTGTTTTTCTTGAGGTTTATTGAAACTTCATGGTAATTTGCAAGGTTCTGATGCTAGTTTCTAGAGTCATGATGGGATATGAAAGAAATTTACTTGTTCCCACCTTTAATTTATACCACCTCCTCCCATACCAAACTGGAGGACTTGTTATTGAAAGAAAGTGGGGGCAAATGTGGATGGGGGAAAAAAGTCATGATAACTGCCTGAATACTCTTTTGTGTGCTAGCCAGTCATGACTGTGGCCATGATTATTAAAACAACTAAAAATATATTATTAGCTATATATGCTGGATGGGCTCTCTCTCTCTCTCTCTCTCTCTCACACACACACACATACACACACACACGCATGCATTCACACACACGCATGCACGCACAGAACTATAATACTCTCTTTGAGGAAGAAGCCTCGACAATTGAAGACCACTCAAGAGGATGGCAGCAAACTCAATGAAGAACCATCAAATGAAACCTATGGAGGCAGCATTCTTGTTTTCACGGAGATAATGGAACTTTGGTAGATGCTCTAACCAGGACACAACCTAAGGAGTCTGAGTAGTCAGGGAAGGATGCCCTTTTCTATTGGTAGTATGAGAAACTGTGAAAAATTATACTCCTTTATGTAAGAAATTTACTGCTAATTTTGTTATTGCATCCTAATTAAAAGCTTTGCTCTTTGATTTATGGCTCCTTATTGGTTGGTAGAGAATTTGCTAGAAGGAATCGAGCCTTTTTTGTATAAATATGGATACCAGAAGCATTCTATGTGAACTTGAGCTAGAGAGATATTCTAGAGTTATATGAGACCTATTAAAGTTGTGAGGATTTATACTGGATTCCATAAATACTATGTTGAATGTTTCGGTTCAAGTGAAAGCTACATACACTATCTTGTATGGAAATTTTTCCTGAGGGGTCAATTTTGTATTTTGTCAGCAGTTGCCACACTTTTCTCTACCCCTTCTCCCAGGCAGGCCCCATCAGATGTGCAGGTATCTTGATTCAAAGAATCAGTGTATAATCATGTTAAAATTACATTTTTTTGTCTACAAAAAATGACATTGCCCAATGACTATCCAAATGTAGAACTGGTCCTCAGTGATAGAATTAGATGCTGATTGAGGTATTTTAGTTGTAGGAGTAATGAAGACATTGAAGGGATTTTATGCCATTGCTATGGACCCTTTGGAAAGATATAAAGTACTGAGCAAACAGTTCAAGAAGAAAGATGATTCGGTTGCTACATTTTTATAAGCTTCTTATGTCTTTGGGGCATTCCAAGATTCCCAAAGAGATAACTAATGGGAACGGAACTTAGAAACTGATTTTCAAACCTCCTCATGGCTTATCAGGTGAGTGAGTTTAAAACGTTTATATTGAGAACAGCATGGATTAAAAATGTTATAAAAGGATTTCTGAGGGACAAAACTCCCTCCTTAGTAGCCAATGATCCAATGCCGATGCTCTTCTCTTTGGACAGTGAATTGCTAGCAATATAAGCATTGGTTTGATCTATGAGACAAACTGTTATTCAAGCTTACTATGCATATCAGTGCAGCTAGTGGGGGGATACTATGGACATTTTAGGCAATACTATGGATTAGAAAGATTATGACCTGTTACCTAGAGAGGGTTTGAAGGTAGGAGTGTGGATTAGAGAATATGCCTACTTTGCTTCCAGACCTTGTATGTTAGGAGATATGAATGAAAGAATAGCCAGCCTTGGACAGGGTACCAAGCATTATGATTTTTTTCAGGACAAAGATAGAGTTCAGTGAGTTCCAGTAGGTAGAAGAAATATGAAAGGAATAGACCTAGGATGTATGGAGTATGTGAACAATAGAAGTTTCCAGGGAGAGGATTCTGGGAAGATAGTGGAGCAGGTCAGAAAATTCCAAGTTCTTAAGATTTCCTCTCAAAAAAGAGATAAAATAACGCCTTAGGGTGAACAAAGTGCAGGTAAAAATATATAAGAATAGGGTCACAATTGGTTTCCTCCAGGGACAATCCAAAAAGATCTGAAGAAAAATCCCAGGAAAGTGTTTTGTCCCTGTGAAGAGTAAACACTTCCAGGCTACGGTCCACCTTAACAGCAACCTGCAAGCCCTGGGGTTAGCTGGTTTGGAAGGCTGCCTTTGCCCCAGATCCAGGAACTTTCACCCCCAGGACAGTGAGAGGAGTTTGTGTCTGAGCCCAGAAAGATTGATGTGGATGCAAAAAGTGCACTGCGTTAAAAATAATATTAAGGGTTGACTTTGTGAAGTCCCTAGTTTATTCTGTAACCTGAAGGTGCCCTAAGTCTTTCCCCTCCCCTTATCTTGAACCTATACCAAAAGAATTTCTTTTCTTCCTTATCCTGTGTTCCCCATCCTTTAATTTTTAACCTGTGTCCTCTTACCCTATCCTTAAATCCTTAAACCATAAAGAATTCCTTTTGTCTCCCTCATCCTATGTCATCCTGTCTTATATTTAATCTTTAACCTCCATAAAAACCTCTAAAATTACATCATTCTAAATTACATGGACATAGCTCCCCCACATATTGCAGTCTCACTTATCTTTCTTGCTAGGAGATCCATGCTGCTTTTGCATCAATAAAGCTCCCAATTTCTACAGAGAAGGTCTAAGTGAGTTCTTTCACACCTGAACCTGTTCTACCAACTCTAATCCTCATCAGCTGTGGGCACTTACAGGAGTCTGGAGGCTTGGCCTTGGTTTCAGGCTAGAGGGGAGAACTGAAGATCTGGGGCAAGAGGCACCACCCCCCATACCTCAGGACTAGAGGTGATTACAAAAATTGAGCTATCTCTACAAAAAATGCATAGGCAAAAGGGAAAGAACCCAACCATAGAAAATTATTATGGAAATAGAGAAGACCAGGGTTCATCTTCAGAGGAGGATATTCAAGCAAAGAAACTCTCTTCTACCCCAAAAGTAACATCAAATGGTCACCTGCCCAAAAGGAATTTATAGAAGAACTTAAAAAAGATTTTAAAAATCAAATGATAAGGAGATTGAGGAAAAATTAATAAAAAAAGAAAAATCCAAGAAAAAGAAGACTAGGAAAAGAAAGTCAACCAATTAGAAAGGGAGATTCAGAATCTTAATGAAGAAAGTGACACCTTGAAAATCATAACTGGGTAAAGTGAAGCCAGTGAAATTATAAGAGATCAAGAATAATTAAGCAAAATATAAAGAATGAAAAAAATGGAAGAGAAAGTGAAACACCTTGCAAGAAAAACAGCTGCTCTGGAGAACAGATCAAGAAGGGAAAACATAAGGATAATCAGACTACCTGAAAATTATGATTAAAAAAAGAATCTTGATACAATATACAAGAAATAATTAAAGAAAACTCTTCTGATGTATTAGAACAAAGGGGTGGGGGAGTAGAAATAGAAAAAAATCCTTTGATCACCACTTGAAAGAGATCCTATGAGGAAAACACATAGGAATATTGTAGTTAAATTCTGAAACCCCCAGCTCAAGGATAAAATATTAAGAGTAACAAGAAAAAACAATTTAAATGTGATGGTGCCACAATTAGAATCACACAAGCTCTAACAGCAAAGACACTAAAGGACAGGAGGTCTTGGAACACTATATATCAAAGAGCAAAATAATTGGGGTTACAGATGAAAATAGTATACCCAGGGAAGTTAGGTATAATCCTGAGTAAAAAAATGGACATTTTATCAACTGTCAGACTTTTAGGACTTTGTAAGAAAAACCTGAACTTAATAGAAGATTTGACATACAATAGCCAAGAGAAACATAAGTTGCATACCAAAGACTGATCACAAGTGATTCAGTAAGGACAGATCATTTACTGTTTATAGAACCCTGACGAGGTCAAAGAAAAATTTTATGGAGACCTAGAGACCCTTATCATCAATGTGCCAAAAGGGGACAAGCTTATAATTCTGAGTGACTTTAATGCTAGAGTAGGCTCAGACTACTAGACTTGGCAGGAGTCCTAGGGAGGAATGGAGTTGGAAATAGCAACAGCAATGGTCATTTACTGCTAAAGATTTGTGTATCACATGACATTCTCATCACCATCACTGTTTTCTGTTTACCTAAACACAATAAAACTTCATGGATGCACCCTCTCAGCAAACATTGGCATCTAATAGACTATGTGATTATAAGGAGAAGAGACAGACAAGATGTATGAGTGACAAAGGCAATGTGTGGTGCAGAGTGCTGGACTGATCATAAACTTGTCCTTTCCAAGCTAAATATTTGTATTCATCAAAACTGCTACTCTCCCAAGGCAAAATGACTACCAGAATAAATAATGTTAACAAATTAGAACTCTTCTCTGAGCTTGAACAGTTTGTTGCTAACTTGGAGGAAAAGTTGAACCAACACACAGTTGGCAACAATGGAGCAGAAAAGGAGTGGGCAGCTTTCAGAGATTAGGTGTACAGCACTGAAATTTGCTCATCTGGGTCAGAACCCTCGTAAACACCAAGACTGGTCTGATGAAAATGATGGGGAAATTCAGAAGCTGCTAAATGAAAAATGAGAACTCCGTAGGATATACCAGCAGGA
This sequence comes from Bettongia penicillata ogilbyi, assembly GCA_023548195.1. Classification (NCBI taxonomy): domain Eukaryota; kingdom Metazoa; phylum Chordata; class Mammalia; order Diprotodontia; family Potoroidae; genus Bettongia; species Bettongia penicillata. Next base: position 7,630,850 of record JAJHZJ010000198.1, on the reverse strand, counting down.
TTGTTCATCCATCTCTAAGAAGGCAGCATTTAATTACCTCAAAAGTAAAGTACAAGCAAAGCTTAGAGAGATGTAAAATTCTTGGCTCAGTAAGAAGGCAGATGAAATTCAGTTTTATGGTGATAGTAGCAATCCAAAGCACTTTTATGATTCCCTGAAAGCTATTTATAGACCAGAAACCTATGGTGCATCACAGCTACTCAGCGCTGATGAAGACACATTGATTAGTGATAAGGACATGATCCTAGAGAGATGGGCTGAACACTTCCATAGTATTCTGAACAAACCATCATCAATCAATGCTGAGGCCATTGACTGTTTACCTCAAGTTGAAGTCAATCTCTCCTTAGCTAAACTTCCAACTGAAGAGGAGGTTTTGAGTACCATTAGGCTCCTTTCATGTGACAAAGCACCTGGTTCTGATTCTATTCCAGCTGAGATTTACAAGGGAGGGGGACCATTGCTCATATAAAAGCTTACTGAAATTTTTCAGGTTATGTAGCAAGAGGAGGTTATCCCCCAGGAGTTCAAGGGGGGGACTTCCATTGTACATCTCTATAAAGGTAAAGGGAATAGATTATCCTGCAACAATCACAGAGGGAATCTCTCTTAATCATTCCTGGCAAGATTCTTACTAGAGTCCTTCTTAGTTGGCTGATCCTTCACCTGGAAGATGGTCATCTACCTGACAGCCAATGTGGCTTCAGAAAGGGCTGAGGAACAGTCAGTATGGTGTTTGCTGCCTGACAACTCCAGGAGGAATGCCAGGAGCAGAACAGAGGTCTGTACACAATGTGTGTAGATCTGACCAAGGCCCTTGACACTGTAAGTCATGAGGGCTTATGGAAAATTACATCAAAACTTGGTTGCCCAGGAAAGTTCATCAGCATTGTAAGTCAATTTTATGATGGCATATTTGCCTTGGTTCTGGATAGTGGACAATGCTCTCATGCCTTCCCAGTTACCAATGGAGTGAAACAGTGCTGTGTGCTTGCTCCCATACTTTTTAGCATGATGTTTCAGCCATGTTGTCAAATGCTTTTTATGAGGATGAACATGACATCAAGGTCAATTACCATACTGATGGTAAGTTCTTCAATTTGAAAAGGTTATACAAGCCATGACCAAAGTGGAGGAAGTCTTGGTGCACGATTTTCTGTTTGCAGATGATTGTGCATTCAATGCAGTTCTGAAGCTGAGACGCAAAAATGTATGAATCAATTCTCTGCTACCTGTGCTAATTTTCACCTAATAATCAACACCAAGAAAACACAGATGCTCCATCAGCCACTACTACACCATCCATATGAGGAGCCATTGGTTATAACAAATGGAGAAGTTTGGAATGCTGTGGAGAAGTTCACTTATCTTGGTAGTATACTTTCTAGGAATGTACACATTGACAATGGCGTTGACACATGCTTTGCCAGAGCTAGTTCAGTGTTTGGGATGCTCCAAAGAAAAGTTTGGGAGAGAAGAGGTATTATTCAACTGACTACCAAACTGAAGGTCTACAGAGTCATTGTGCTGACCTTATTGTTTTGTGCCTGAGAAACATGGACAGTCTCCCATTGCCATGCCAGGAAACTGAATCGCTTCCATTTGAATTGTCTTAGGAAGATTCTGAAGATCACCTGGCAGGATAAGGTACCAGACACTGTGGTCCTTACTCCAATTAAACTGCCAAGCATTCAAACTATGCTTCAGAAAACAAAACTTCGATGGGCTGACTATGTTGTTCGAATGCAAAATGTATGCTTGCCAAAAGGACTATTTTATGGAGAACTCACATAGGGCAGATGACCATATGGTGTTCAGAAGAAGCAATACAAGGACACTTTCAAGGTCTCTCTCAAGAACTTTGAATTTGGTTGTGGGACACGGGAGACAGTGGTGCAGGACTGCTCAACATGGTATACCCACATCAGAAAAGGTGCTGTGCTCTATGAGCAAAGCAGAATTGAAACAGCACAAAGGAAACGTAGGATGGGCAGATTTGCAGTAATCACCCCAAATCTTCACATGGACTATCTGTACCCAATCTGTGTTAGAGCATTCCGAGCTCTTATTGGTCTGATCAGCCACATTCATGCACACTGAAACTTCACTTTATCATGGTGATGTCATTTTGGTCCTCTTAGAGAACGAAGGACAACAACCACACAAAATACATGTCTAAGATTGTCGTTAGTGACTGGGTAGTTCATAAGAAAGACTGGGGTATACTTGAGTGTAATATGACTTTAAAAAGTAAAACCATTTAGGAATAACTTAAAAGAGTAATTACTTTATAAAATGAGGTGCAAGAGGAAGAAACAACACAGAGGAAGTAGATGGGGGAGAAAGACTCAGTTCTGGTAAGCTAATTTCATTAGGAATGGATTTAAGAAGGAACAATGTGGGGAATAGGGAGGGGGAGAGGATATAGGGGGTTATAGAGGGGTGTTTACATTTATGGGAATGAGAGGATAAGGGAAGGATCCTTTGAGAGGCAATAGGGGTGCAAGGTAGTGGGAAGAAGTAAAGTAAAAAAATAAAATAAAGAAATCAGGACGGATAAGAAATAAGAGATAAGAAATAAGAGCTACCCACAAATATAAAAACAAAGATCAGCAGTAGGATTTGTTAGGGAAAGCATATGTGTATATATGTATATATACATATATATGTGGAAATATGTATATGTGTATGTATATATCCATATCTAAATATATTTGTACTTAATTGTAGCTTGGGAGTGGGGTGGGAATGAAGGGAGTAAAAAGAATAAAGTAAAAGGTGCACAGCAGAGAAAAAAAAACTTACAAGGAAGCAAAGAAAAGATGGACAGCTCTCAACCCAGTGTGTAATATTTATCATACAAGCTTTCTTGAAATGAAAATTTATCGCTACATATTTTGAATCCTTTCTTATGTTCTGCTATGCACATGACATGCGTTTTTTTCATTCCTTACTTTGTATTTAAGTTTATGATATGTTTTAAAAAAAAATTTGCAGAGGACACGGTGAAATGGAGGATAAGAACTAGGGAGAGATAGGGCTGAACTGGATGGGATTATAGGAACATACATACACATATAATATATACATATATGTGCATGTGTGTAGGTGTACATAGATATGTACATATGTATATGCATGCCTACAGAATATACATGTGTATATATGTGTGCATCTATATGTACAAGTGTATATATGTATGTATATATGCATGTATGCATTATGTGTTGGGAAATATAGGAGGGAGGAAATTTTCAAAGTTGGAGCTCCAGGGATAAACTGTGGCTGCAGTCATAAAAGAAGGAGTGATCTGTGTCCCCTTCTGCCTCCTGCCTGTCAGCCTCTGTCTCTCCTGATCTCCCTCCCTCCTCCTCTCTCATAGCTGCTTCTCCCTAATCAGGGCGCAGGGATGTGGAAGACTATGAAGTTCAAAGATAGCAGTTTCTATGCCATACAAGAGAGGAAAAGCTAATTCCTCCCCAAGTATCAGCATTAGTGGTATAGCATAGGCCATGATTCTGGTCCGTGGCATTGTCATGGAATCCCATCGTCCCTACACTTCACCCATGTGGTGACATGGAAGGAGAACTGAAACCTTAGGTGTCATTTGGGGTTACCTAGGACAAGAAATGTGGGTAGGCTTTTAAGTACTTGCTTAATTGCCTCACACAGGCACCAGTATAGGCTTTGGTAGGTCCAAGCAAGTCCTTTGTGTTATTAGATAGCTACTATAAGTTGTGTAGCGGATAGAGTACTAGACCTATAGTCAGAAAGAACTTAGTTCAAATCCTGTCTCAGATACTTAATAACTATGGAGGCCAGTGCAAGTCACTTAAACTCAGTCTCACTTTCTTAATCTGAAAAATGGATAGCTATCTCACACAACTATTTCAAGGATAAAATTAGATAATATATGCAAAACACATTACATAAATGCTAAATGATGGGGATGGTGATATTATGTACTAAAGTGAAACTGGAGGGTTCATGAGTAATTTTATATAAGAAAAGAGATGGTCACCAGAAGCCCAATGCCTTTGTCCACAGAGGATTCACTAGCAGTGAGGTTAGTTGTTCTATAAGGTTTTTTCCTTAACTTCAAAATGGGATATAACTGGTAACTTATGAGACAATACATAAAAAATCAGTTCTAAACATGGAATGGTCAGCAACACTGACTTTGTATTTTGAGAAGCACTAAGTTGATTGCTGCCAGAGAGGGACTGGGTAGTGCTGCTAGGCAACTATGTGTTCAGGATACAGTACTAGCCAGGGAAGACCAATGTGGATTGAGGTGCTAATGAGGGAGATGCTAGACATGGAAGGAAGCAAGACATCTAAACCTGTGCTGCACCAAGCTCAAGCAAATCCACACTACAATGCTTTAATCCCATGCTATTAAACATGCTACATCCCCTGAGTTGGCATATGATATTTCTAGTCCATGCCTAGAATCCAACCAATCAATTGTTCAATCAATCAAGCATTTTGAAGTGTTACCTCCATGCCAGGAGATGCGGTTCAATAATGGAAGACCACTGCAGGCTTTACCCCATACTCACTGATTCTGGGGCAAAAATAAGGTTATCTTTTGGATCCGTTGCCTCAGTGTCATAACAAGATGGAAGTAATGTAGCCATTTCACAACTAGAATATCAGCTGACTGAGAGACGGGTTGAAGGAAACCTGTTGCCTTTCTATAACTTCTGCTCAGAGGAGTTCAAGGAGGTACAAGAAAATTATATTGTTTGTTTCACTGTCATAATTCTAGGTAGTGGATAGAATCCTGCTACAAAATCTTTGTGTGCAGAAAAAACATGAGGTATTAGAAAGAATGGGCAATCTGCTAGTCTACTTCATAGCCCTGGAGAATGATCAAGAACCCATAAAGACCATACACCATGGCCACCTTCTGTCCGTTGGAGAGTTCATGGAAGTCTGGCAATGAGAACAAGAATGGTGGAGAGTGAGAGAATGAGTTTTTTAGAAGGGATTGCCCAACAATTGAAGCAGACAACTGACACCAGAAGATGGTCTATATGGGCAATGTATGGATTAAGATTGGAATGAAGTAGAAAATGTATACTGGTACTTTCTTGATGGTTAGGTGTAAGGGAATTGCCAACCTCCAGCCACTTGGATGGCATTCACTAGTCATGATTCAGGTAAACTGAGTGGAGACTGGTAAGGCATGAACAAGATGGTGCTGGGAGGAAGGGTTCTGCCCCTGTTTTGCTCAAGGCTATTTTCCCGGGCTTTTCAGAGAACAAAGAAGCCAAAAAGGTTTTTCTTTCTTGGGGCTATGTGTCCACACTGGGCAGTCCTGGTTAAGGTAAATTACTTCCATATAAGGGCAAACTAATTGGTGATAGGTTCACTTAGAGCACTGGTGTCAGAGAAGAGATAAAAGCTCCGTTCACTGCTTGAATAAACGGAGTTCTTACTATCTTGTCTCCCGTCTCAGTCATTGCTTACAGCTACATTCCACCAAGGCCTTCAGGCCTCTGCTGGTCAGATAAGCCTGTGGGCCTGAGAGATCAGGCCCAAACTTCCGGGGTCCCTAACAGTTAGGGAAACCTGCCATGGTACCATGACCTAAGAAAGACCTCTGCCTAGAAAGAGGAGGAGGGCTGAAGCTAGAGCCCTTGTCTACTTTATATTCTTCCTATGGGTTCTCCAAAGGAACTATATCTACCTGGAGAGATTGACACAATATGGGCTGGAGACAATAGCATTCAGTTTGGGCCATCATCAGGGCCTGGATTAGCCTGGATTAGGGTCTGAGGATATTGAAGGTAGAGAACTGGCAAGAAGCCTGTGTGTGCCAGGATTAACTGGTCAATGATGACATACACTGTACAAATAATTGGTGAAGAAGTGATACATGTCACTGCATACTCTGTACCAGTGAAGTATGTCTGTCTCTTTTTATATATAACCTCAAATTTTAATTTTTCACATTACATTTGACCTCTATGCTACTACATGCAACTTTTTAATGTAATGCGAAGTTACAAAGTACTTACATGTGGGTCTCTGTATCTTGGGGTAGTGTACTTGCAAAAGTGTGCTGGGGTCAGCTGAAGCTGGCTTATAAAAACCAATAGTTACATTTTTAATGTGAGTGTTTACATGCTGGATGCTGAAATGCTATAAATCAGGACTTATTGTTTTGTTCATTGTCTAGAGTCTCTAGACCTAGGAAAATGATGGGAAAATGTTAACAATTCAGGTTAAGCTTAAAAAGTACTTCATGGGCACATTCTTTTTTCCATAGAGCTTACCACATACCACTGTGTGCATGTAACCCTTCAGGCAATAGAGTGTAAGCGGACAGAGAATTAGGTATAGTAACAGGAATGTAGGGAAATTGTAACCGATTCTGCTCTACCTCAGTTCTGTGTGCTTCCTTGAGGCTAACTGAGGCTTGGGAGGAATTTGTGCTCTGGTTCTGGTTGTTATGGGCATTGTTATGGGCATGAGTTAAGTGGATATACTTACCCCAACTTACATTAGAGGAATTTGGAGGATTTTTCATCTGAACATATATGTATTGTGTAGGTATGGGTTGAGGTAGGGAGAGTTGTTGAAGAAAATCTTCCTGGGGGAGTTTGGGTGTGTTTGTGTGTGTGTGTGTGTGTGTGTGTGTGTGTGTGTGTGTGTGTATGTATGTGCTGTTCCTTAGAGAAGACACCTCTCAGCTCTGGGACATTTCTCTATCTGTTCCTAATGCCTCAAATGTTCTTCCTCCTCATCTCTGCCTGTTGGCTTCCCTGGCTTCCTTCAAATCCTAAGTAAAATTTCATCTTCTCCAGGAACTCAGAATTTTCTAACTCCTCTTAATTCTAGTGCCTTCCCGCTTTAATTCTCTTCTATTTTTTTCTGCGCATAGTTTGCTTGTAAATATTTGTTTGCTTGTTATTTCTCTCAACAGATTGTGAGCTCCTTGAGGGAAGGGGCTATTTTGGGGGCTTAGCACAGTGCCTAGCGTATAGTACGTTCTTAACAATCTTGACTGATAGACTTGGGGTTCCCATAATTTTTACTCCTTGGAGATTGTGGTATTCCATGAATGACAATAACATAAGATGAAGCTCTCTCTCTCTCTCTCTTTCTCTCTCATAGAAAGTTTACTAAATAAATCTGACCTATTTTCTCCCTCCTATTTAATACTGGGATCAGCTAAGACTTGTCTAAGATGTATGAGCTGATGGATTAATTCAATAGATTGCCCATCCAACTGCCTGTCATATATTTGTGTGTCTCCTATCTCTATCCTCTGACAAAATGAGGGGGGAAGGAGATAAATTGAATCCCTAGGCAAGGCCAAAGAACACTGAATTTGTTGTCAAAAGATTGGGTTCAAATCCTCGTTCTGACACTTGGTAATTGTACAAATTTAGGCAAGTGTCTTCCCATCTCTGGGGCTTACTTTCTTTTTCTGTTAAATTAAGATAATTGGACTACGGAATTTATAAACTGATCTCCATCTCTAAATCCAAAAGAGACAGCATGGCACGGTAAAGAGAGCTAATCTCCCGGGCTCCAAGTCCCACTTGTGACATACTGGCTGTGTGACTGAGCAAGTCACTTAACCTCTTACTGTTTTAGACAGCTCTCTAATATTAGGTTACCGAGAAGATGTCAGTCTGCATTGGTGGAGGGAATTTCCTTACCCAGGAACTCCCTATCCCAATGGAATTGCAAGTCACTCATTTTCCTCATCCCTTCAAATTCACAATCCTATCATCCATTTTCAGGAAAATTCTCAAATGCTATAGAGACTTATACTTCTATAGATACCATTAAAACCCTGAGAAAATAGAAGATGTATAAATTGTGATTCCTTGAGGTACGGGTCATGCAACCCTCAAGGAGCTGAAAGGGGTAAGTATAAATTTAGTCAGGATCTGATCAAAGGTCTTCTTGGTGGTACAGTGGGTAGAGTTCTGGGTCCAGAGTTAGGAAGTCCTGAGTTCAAATCCAGCCTCAGACAATTATTGTGACCCTGGGTAAGTCAATCAACTGCTGTCCGCCTCAGTTTATTCAACTGTAAAACAATCTAAAAGTAGTACCTACCTCCCTGGGATGTTGTGATGTCTGAAAAATACTTAATGCAGTGCCTGCCATATAGTAGGTGTTTAATAAATGCTTGTTTCCTTCTGAATCCTCATGGAGAGTTCTTTCCACAATTCTACTGATAGTATTCACTTGTACAATGAGTGGCAGAGGGAGGCAGATCTCTTTTTATAATCTAATGACTCTGAGGATCAGAGTCTTATATCAGAGTTATTATAGGCTTTTCTAAAACAAAGAGAGCATAGTAAATGAAAATAGAATGAGGTAGTAAAAATAACACTTGACTAAGCATTGATTTGTAGTTTGACCTTTGCTACTTACACTGTGTGTTGTCTTACAAAATTGTTTAGTTTTCTCTGGATCTCAGAGATTGTATCATTCAAACTCTTCAATTTCTGGATAAGTTAACTGATGGTCAGAGAGTTGAACTGAGATTTTTGGCAATAGTAGACACAGAGGCAGTATGAAATGTCTCCTCTAAGATAAAGGAGACACTTTCTAAAACCTTTCTGTTGATAATTACCTGCAAATAAGGACTGAATTAGGTCAGAGGTCTTGGGTTCAAATACTGATTCTGAGATTACTCCCTTTTTGACCTTGGGGCATGTATTGAAATACTCTTGGACTCCTTCCTCAACTGAAAAAAGGAGTTAGACTTGAAGATATTGAAGACATGTTATGATTCCTTGAACTTTTTCTAACCTAGGGTGGAAAAATCGGTTCTGTCATTAGAGTGTAAGTTCCTTGAGGGAAGAAACTGCCTTTTGCCCATCTTTGTATCCCCAGAGTTTAGCACAGTACCTGGCACATGGTAAGTACTTGATAAACGTGTATTGGTTGACTGTTGACTGCTAGATTAATGAGATTTTAAGAACTTCAGCCCCTCCCAAGCAGGGAGTTTACAATCCACAGAATGTAGAGAATTTCTAATTAAATATTCTTCTTAGTATTAGCTAATGATTTAAGGAAATCGGGGTGTGTGATTTCAACACAGGTTGGCTGTTATTTAGGACTTATTTGGATTCTAATAAACCGAGCCCTCTCCCTCTTCCCTCCTGCCTCCCATCCTCTGCCCGTCTGGTTCTTAAAATCCAAACACATTGCCCTGCATAAGTAATAATGAAGAAATCGACAAGAAAAGATTCTTAAAACTTGCTAATCAGTTTAATAATGGCGGTATCTCTGGCGCATTATACAGAGACAAATTAAAAGGGCAATGAGAGCTTCCAGAAATCATCTGTTCATGTTCACAAAGTGAATATTAATGAAAAACAAAATTGAGTTCCTCTTGTGGCTGATTTTCATCAAATTGTACAGGTATTAAAAAATAGCTATAGAAATCCTATCCATTAGTAGTTAATTCAAAATAACTTTGGCCTCTGCTCCATTCCTGACTAATACCTCTTCTCTCTGCAGAAGCAACCTGTCTCATAGGGTCCTGCCATGCCACAAGGACCAGCGATTGGGCTAATTTAGTTCTTTTTATGCACTAAATTTCTAGAAGGAAGTAATGGGCATTAAGTTAATGAAATGTGCTGATTAAAGGAGGGGAGAATAGAGAACATCAGGGAGCAGCTGAATTTGTTTTCTTCATCCAGAAACTTGAGTTTAAGTCTCCCAAAGAACAGAATAGGTTTACTTCTACCTGCCAAATTCCAGGACAAATCACCTAAGTACCTTCTAGCACCCACCTGATGGGTAGGTCTTTATATAATATAACTATATTACATATCATATTATATTATATAATCATAATCATAGATTTTCAGCTGGAAAGGACTTTAGTCCAACTTCCTCATTATTCTGATGAGGAAACCGAGGTCTGGGAAAATTAAATCACTTTCACAGGCTAACGTAGCTACTAAATGTCTGAAGTGGAATTTGAGCCCAGGTCTTTCTCACTCAGTCTAGGGCTCTCTTCAGTAGACCATGCTGTCTCATACAGAATATTACCTCTTGGTATCTTTTATTTTATATATAGAAAATGTATGACCTTGGGCAAGTCACTTAAATTCATATTGCCCATGTTTTCATATTCATATATACATTCAATATTCATAGCTTCATATTCCCTATATTTTCTAGCTCTAAATTTAAATCTATACATATCATTTCTGCCTAACAGCAGGATTCTTGAAATATTGATGAGTGTGTGATGATAAAACAGTGTAAGGTAATACGAGTAATAACAAATTACCTTTTACATAGCACTTAAATAGTTATAGAGCACTTGTTTCACACCCGTTGTCCTATTTCATGAGGTAGTCAGTGTAAATGTTCTTATCCTCATTGTACTGATGAGTAAACAGAAACTTTGGTGGGTGGAATGCAAATTCATCGAGCCAGTTCATGGCCCAGTTGTCACCGGCCAAACCAAATCTCTAGACTCCCAGACCAGGGCCTTTTCTGGTACATTGACCTCCAAGTCAAAGTTTCCATAAAGCATTCTACTTTTTTTGATGTCTCCAGCTGTAAAGCTGGGCTCCCAAGTAAGCTTTTCAGAAGAGCTGGGGTAGACTGGGAGTCACCAAAGGACAGGGTCAGTCAAGGAGTGTTATGACTGCTATCAGAGCTGATGGGTTTAAGTAGACACCTTGAATCCTGAGAGCAAAGTTTAAGTGAGAGTCAGGGATATCAGGTAAAAATGGACAATGTGTGAGCCAGGTATGGAGTTAGAGTAGGAGAGCCAGCATTAATGTTCAGACATTGACTCTGCTGGTTGAGGTGGGGAGGGAAATGTGATGGGTTAATTTCCAGGGGTCCATTTTAGACAGAAGAGATAGGCAGAAGGAAAGTCTCAGATTTTAAGCATTGGCTGGGGCCTGATTTGGGTTCAAGTCAGAAGGGAAGAATTTTCAGTGTGCAGGTTCTTACTAGAAGGACAGAAAAAGTCTCTGAAATAATATTAGTTAATATCAGCCTAACACTTTGAGGTTCACAATGCACTTTTAACATTTTTTATCTTCACAACAACCCTGGATGGCTGGTACTGTTATTATCCCCATTTTATAGAGACAGAAGAAGGTTAAGTGATTTGCCTAGGGTCATACAGCTAGTAAGTGTCTAAGATAGATTCAAACTTAGAGCTTCCTGGATCCAGGTCAGACCCTTTATTCAATGAACTACCTGAAGGCTAGTAAATCTAAACAGCTGCAAGGAGAATGAGGTCTTGATCTGATCCCAAGATAGTAGCTTTTTGTTCTCTGCCCTGGTTTTTAGCAACTTTCCTGTTTCATGGGCAGATAAAGCCTAGCAAGTATGGGTTGTTCCTTGGAGTGAGGCAGGGGTCCACAGGTGCTAGTGATTATGGCAAAGGCAGAGTATCAGGTCCTCTGGGGTGTCCTCACAACTCTAACAAGGGGTTTCCTTGTCCTTTGTTCTGACAGATCTTCCCTGGAGATCCCTTTCTAGCCCTCTTGGCAGTGTTCATATTCACAGATCCTCCTTTTCCCCTACCAGTTAATCTAACTCTCCTCCCTTTGGTCCTGAAGAGGCATCTTCCTTTCCTGGGTGACTTGTAAATTGATTTGAGCTAGGAATAGAAACATTGTGAAATCTATACTAGAAAGTTAAACCAGTTCCCCAAAAGTCTATTCAAATTATTCTTTCTCTCTCTTTGCATTCTCTAATTCTGAATCATGTGCTTTGTGGCTAGACTGTCACAGGCTCTGTTCAAAAGTCACTTCTTACATGAAGACTTTCCCAATTCACCTTCCTTCTCCTCTTCCCCCCAAAACTTCCTTATATTTATTTTGTACACATTTTGTATTTGATCGGCATCTGGATGGTTCAGGGGATAGAGTGGGAGATCCAGAATCAGGATGTCTTGAGTACAAATTCCACCCCAGACTCTTTCTTTTTCTTCCTAATCATGTTATCCTTCACAAAAAATTTAACCTCCATCAGCCTCAGTTTCTTCAATCTGCAAAATGATAACAGCACCTATCTCCTAGTATTGTTCTGAAGATGAGATAATATTTGTTAAATACTTTGCAAATCTTGAAATTCTGTTTAAATATCATTTACTCATCTCCTATTCATCCACTTATTTATTTTTCTACTGGTTCATTTATCTACATATTTATGCATTTATCTTTTTTGTTTCTGTACCTGTTTAAGTGTACATGGAGCTTCCCTTGATACAATGTAAGTTCCCTGAGAGTAGGTTTATTTCCTTTTTGTCTGCACAGTTCCTGACACACAGTTGGTGTTAAATAAACATTTATTGATTAATTGAGTGACTGGTTGATAAGTTTATTTCCATGTTGGGTTTACTTGCTGGTGCTGCCACTTTCTCCAGTCAATGAGCTGATGATCACTAAGAGAATGTACATAGATTTTAATAATAAAGTGAGAGAAACAAAAGCAAGCTATTGTGAAAGTGAGCGTAGAGTAGTGGAAACATCATTGAACTTAGATTCAGGAGATATAAGTTCAAATTCAGGCTCTGCTGTTTAGTATGTATATGACCATGAGCAAACAAAGCCCTTGTCAGAGCCTGTTTCTTGTTCTAAAAGAAAGGTTGACTATGTAATTTCTATGTTTCCTTCCAGCTCAAGATTCTAAGGCAAAATTGGGATCTCTAAGATGGTCGCGATCCACAAAAGTTTTTGACAAGCTCATGTTGGAACAAATCCATTATGAGATTTAATAAGGATAACATTTCAGCATTTGGATGGAAAAAAAGTCAACTGCACAAGGACAAAATGGCAGTGATACACATAGACAACAGTTCTTGTGAAAAAGAACTGAGGTCATTAGTGGACTGCAATCTCAGTTTGAATCAATACTGTGAATAATGGCCAAGAAAAACTAACTTGAACAAGGCTGTTGAGAGGTGTATGTTACTCAGAGCCTATGTCAAGTCCTCTGAAGATTCATCATAGTGGAAAAGGGAACATGGTTCCCAAAGCCATCACAAACATATATATTACAATTTGTTCAGCCATTACTCAATTGATTAGCATCCTCCTCAATTTCCAATTCTTAGTCACCATAAGAAGCTGCTATAATTAGTTTTGTACATACAGGTCCTTTTTCTTTTTCTTTGATCTCTTTGGCATATAGACCTAGGAATAGTATTGTTTGATCAAAGAGAATGCACAATTTTATAGCCCTTTGGGATTAATTCCTAATTTTTCTCCAGAATTATTGGACCAGTTTACAACTCCACCAACAGTTTCTTAGTGTATCTATTTTTCCTCATCCCTGGTCTCATTGGGAAGGCTCTTAGCTTGTCCCCATTACAGATAATGCTTGCTGATGGTATCTATCTAAAACTTATCAAATATTAGGCAGATTCTGCTTATCTTAAGGAATGCTCCATTTATTCTTAAATTGTATTATAAAGCAGCAATCATAAATACTACTTGGTACTGGCTAAGAAACAGAGTGGTAGTTCAGTGGTATAGGTTAGGTATACAAGACACAGTAATCAATGACTATAGTAATCTATTGTTTGATAAATGCCTAGCTTCTTGCATAAGAACTCACTATTTGACAAAAATTGCTGGGAAATAGCTTGTCAGAAGCTAGGCATAGACCAATATCTTACACTATTTACCAAAATAAAATCAAAATGGGTACACGATTTAGATATAACAGCTGATTCTATAAGCAAACTGGGAGAAGAAAGAATAGTTTGTCTGTCAGATTTATGGAGAATGGAAAAAATTTATGACAAAACAAGAAATGGGAAACAAAATGGATAATCTTGATTGCATTAAATTGAAAAGGTTTTACAGACAAAGCTAATACAACTAAGATTAGGAGGGAAGTATAAAACTGGAAAAGAATTATTACAATCAATGTCTCTGATAATGGCTTCATTTCTAAAATGTATAGAGAACTAGGTCAAATTTATAAGAATACAAATTATTCCCCAATTGATAAATAGTCAAAGGATATAAACGGGCAGTTTTCAGATGAAGAAATTCAAGTTAATTAGAGTCATATGAAAAATGCTCTAAATCACTATTGATTAGAGAAATGTGACTCTAAACAACTTTGAGGTACCACATCACACTTAGCAGATTGGCTAACATAACAAAGCAGAAAAACTATAAATACTGGAGAAGATGTGGGAGAATTGGAACAACTATATTGTTGGTGGAGTTGTGAACTTACCCAGCAAATTTGGAGAGCAATTTAGAACTATGCCCAAAGAGCTATAAAAAAGTGCATACCCTTTGATCCAACAACATCACTTCTAGGTCTGTGTCCCAAAGAGATCATACAAATGGGAAAAGGACCCACATGTACAAACTATTTATGGCAGCTCTTTTTATGGTTGCCAGGAGTTGGAAATGGAGGGAATACCCATCAGTTGGGGAATGGCTGAACAAGTTATGATATGTGAATGTAATGGAATACTATTGTGCTATAAGAAATAATGAGCAGACAGACTTCAGGAAAACCTGGAAAGATTTGAATGATGCTGAGTGAAGTGAGCAAAACCAGGAGAACATTGTACACAATAACAACCACAATGTGCAATGACTAATACGTCTTTGGTAGATGTATTTCTTCTTAGCAATGCTAGGATCTAAGACCACTCCAAAGGACTCATCATAGAAAATACTGTTCATATACAGAAAAAAAGAATTACGGAGTCTGAATGCAGATTAAAGCATATTATTTGCTCTATTTTTCTCCCTTTTTTGTTTGTTATTCTTTCTTACGGTTTCTTCCACTGGTTCTAGTTATTCTCTACAACATGACCAATGTGAAAATAGGTTCAATATGAATATATTTGTAGGGCCTATATCAAATTACATGCTGTCTTGGGGTGTGGGGAGGGAAGACATGGGGAGAAAATTTGGATCTCAAAATTTGGAAGTGAATGTTGAAAACTAAAAATAAGTAATTAAACTTTTTTTTAAAAAGCATTAAAATATTCATTAGAGAAATTGGTTTTTGGTTTTCTTTTTCTATTTTTGCTCTTTCTGGTTTAGGTGTCAGCACCATATTTGCGTCATAAAAAGAATTTGTTTGTGCTCCTTTTTTCTATTTTTTCCAAATAGTTTATATAGTATTAGAATTCATTGTTCTTTAAATCAATGACACTTCTTAGCAAAATGTGACTTCTCTGATTACCACTTTTAATTAGGTCACTTTTATTTGTCTGAGATCATGATTGCTACCCCTGCCTTTTTTGCTTCAGCTGAAGCATTGTAGATTCTGTCAGCCCTTTATTTTAAATCTGTGTGTGTCTTTCTGTTTCAAGCATGTCTCTTGCAAACCATATATTGTTGGATTCTGGTTTCTAATCCATTCTGCTATCTGCTTATGCTTCATGGGTGAGCTCATCACATGTTCACAGTAATGATTACTAACTGCATTTTCTTCCATCCTATTTTTTTCTGTTTATCTTTCCCTCTCTTTTATCCTGTCCTTCTTCTAAAGTCTTCTTTGCTTCTAACCTTGGCCTCCCTTAATCTGCCTTCCTTTTTATCATCCTCCTTCTGTCATCATATCTCTTATCCTTTTTTCTTACTTATATTTTGGTTAAGATAGATTCTTTGTGTGTGTGCATGCGTGCGCGCGCGCGTGCGTGTTCTTCCCTCTTTGAAACAATTCTTATGAGAGTGAGATTCAAGCGTTGCCCATCACCTCCTGTATTTTTCCCTCTACTATAAAAGCTCTTCTCTGTGAACCCCTTTTATGTGAGAAAATTTCCCCTTTTTTTCTCTCCTTTTCACTTTCCCCCAGTATATCTCTCTTACCCTTTCATGTTATTTTTAGTTATATTGACCAAAATAATTAACCCATACTCATACTAAGTAGACTCCTTCTAACTGCCTTACTAAATACAAGTTCTTGGGAGTTACATGTATCATCTTCCCACATAGTAATTTAAACAATTTAACTTCATTGAGTCCCTTATGCTGTCTCTTTCATGTTTCCATTTTTATCCTTCCCTTGAGACTTGTGTTTGAATGTTACATTTTCTATTCTGCTCTGGTCCTTTCTTCAAGAATGCTTGGAAGTTCACTATTTCATTAAATCCCCCCCTTCCCACCCAAAGAATTATACTTAGTTTTGTTGGGTAGGTTATTTTTTATTATAATTCTAGCTTTTTGCCTTCTAGAATTTTGTGCACATTACAAGCCCTCCACTCCTGTAACATGGAATCTGTTGAATCTTGTGTAATTCTGACTGTGGCTCCATAATATTTAAATTGGTTTATTTTTTCTTGTTACTTGCAATATTTTCTCCTTGAAAGTGGAGTTCTGGAATTTGGCTTAAAATATACATTTTGTAATCTCTTTCAGGAGGTGATCAGTGGATTCTTTCAATTTCCATTATACCCTCTGGATCTAAGATATCAGAGCAGTTTTCCTTGACAATTTCTTGAAATATGATGTCTAGGCTCTTTTTTAAATCATAATTTTCAGATGGTTCAATATTTCTTAAATTTCCTTGATCTGTTTTCCAGGTCAGTTGTTTTTCCAGTGATACATTTCACATTTTCTATTTTTTCATTCTTTTCATTTTGTTTTATAGTTTCTCGGTGTCTCATAGAGTCATTAACTTCTATTCACCCAATTTGAATTTTTTAAGGGATTATTTTCTGCAGTGAGCTTTTGTACCTCCTTTCGCATTTGGCCTAGTCTGTTTTTTATGGTTTTGTTTTCTTCAGTACTTTTGTTTCTCTTTTACCAAGCCATTAATTCTGTTTTCTTAATTTTCTTGTATTAATTTTCCTTTCTTTTCCCAATTTTTCTTCCACCAGTCTTATTTCTTTAACTCTTTCAAGAATTCTTCTAGGGTTTATGTCCCTTAGCTTTTTTTTATTTTGAGGCTTTGCTTGTAGCTATTTTCTCAGTGTTGTCTTCTTCTGAGTTTATATCTTGGTCTTCCCTGTCACCATAGTAGTTTTTATGGTAAAGTTTTGCTGTCTGCTCTTTTTTTTCAGCCAGTTTCTTGACTTGAGTTTTATTTTTAATTGGGATCTGCTCACTTGAGTGTGGGGAGGTAGTATTCTAAGTTTCAGGCTTTTTCATGCTGCTATTTGCAGAGCTAATTCTGGAAGTCTGCAGTTTTTTGGTGCTTTCAAAGGGACATAATCTGGGGAGAGATGTAGTTGTTGCTCTCCTGACTGAGCTCAGGTCTTTACCCAGGAAAAATTCCTGCTCCTCTGCAGCTACAAGCACCAGAGCTCCTCTTGACCTTGGAACTGCAACCTTGAATTCCTTATGCACAATAGAATTGCCAATCAGTGCCAGTTTCAGCCAGTGCCAGCAAAGGGCCCCTTATAATCTCTTTCTGAGCAGTTGGCTGACTGCTTTACTGTTTATGGGTTGAGAGTTCCTGAAGCTGGTGCTGCTGCTGATAATGTTGCAGTTGCCTCTAGTACCCACAGCCATTGTTGCTACTGTGCTCTGGGCTGACTCCCACTCTAATGTCATTGACCTTTCTACCAATTCAAAATTTGATTTAAGGAGTTATTTTTAGTTATTTGGAGGGGAATGTTGGAAGGTTTAGCTGAATTGCTACCTGTACTCTGCCATCTTGGCTCCATTCATCTTTATAGAATCTTTATGAGAATGAGCTACTTAACTGTATATCAAAGGTTTACTTGATGGAAATATGAGAAAGAAATGGAAGGATTAGCCAAGGATTAACTATAGACATTGTATCTTTGCAGTCACAATTGAATGAGAGGTTAGTCATTCAGTAATTATACAGAAACTGAGTAGAGCAATCTAATTGGAAGTGTGGTTCAGACTATACTCACCACAGCAAAATGAAACCCTCTTTCAACATTATGTCTCCTGTTCCTATATACAATATGATTCCTGAATGGACCCAATCATAGATATGACTTTTTCTATAACTCTTTGATTATCAGAATTAAGCAAGGTGTAAAACAGGGAAATTTATGCTTACCAGTATTGCTCCCCACTGGCAAGGACATCTTGTGCAAAGTATATGTGGAGGAAAGATTCTCTAGATGGTGAGGTCTTCCAAATGCTCCTGCTGATGAAGTTTCCTCAATGATATCAATGATAACTCAAAAAAAGGTCAGCCTAACAATCCACATAGAAAAATCAAATGAATAAAGAATTACTATTTGTAAAATTTAATCAATCAATCAACGAAGTTTTGTTAAGCTCTTCCTATATTCCAGACACTGTGCTATTGCAGTTGGATAATCAGCCTGTTGAGTCAATCCATGAGTGTTTACAGACAAAAACTGAACAGGATGGAAGGAATAGATAGGTTCAGGTTGGCGATATTTAAGAGAGTATCCACTTTTATGAGACCACAGATCCGTAGAAGCCTTGACATTGGATCTAGAATGAGATGATAATTCTACTGTATTCTTCCTTGATTAGATTAGATCTGGACTGTTGAGTTCAGGTCTTGGTGCCCCATTTTAGGATATACGTTGACAAAGTAGTCTGTCTTGTGGAGGCCTACTAGGATAGTGAGAGAGGTCTAGAAACCAAGTTACATGAACATTAGCTAAAGGAATTGCAGGTGTTTTGCTTGACGAGTAAAAGAAAAAAACTGAAACTGCCTTAAAGTTCTTGAAGGATTTTTGCGTGGGAAAAGGGATTTAATCCTCTTGATTCCAGGGGCTGCAACTGGAAATAATATATAGAAGTTGCAAAGAACACTGTTTTGGTTTTAGACAAAGGACAACTTTCTAATAATTAGTATAGTTTGAAAGTGCAATATCTACCTGAGTAGGGAGTAAGTTCTTCATCCCTGGAAACCTCTAGGCTAAGAGTAGGTGACAACTTGTCCAGGATGTGTAAATAGCATTTTGTGCTCAGGTGCAGGTTGGTTGGGTGACTTCCAGGACTTCTTCCAGCTCAAAGTTTCTGTGATTCTGGACTACCAACAAAGTGATGAGGAAAATGCTTTGTAAGCTGGGTAAGGCGCTACTGAAATGTGAACTGTTTGATTATGATTTGACATATTATTATATATGCCTATGTGTGCATGAAGAATAAAGACAGTGTAGTTGTAGTATAGAGTGTTAGCCTTGGAGGGGATTAGGACCTGCCTTTGGCACATGCTGGTTGGGGAACCATCATCAACTCAACCTCTCATTGTACTCCCAAAACTCCCTAAGTTTATTAGTCATCAACTATTTGATGATTTTTATCTCTAGAGAGGAATTCTATGTCTATGACTGTATCTGTGTGTATGTGAGGGGAGAGGGGCTAGACCAGGACTTGACTGGCATAAAGATCCGCTGGTGAGTAACTCCTCTGCCAATGCAAAACAATATCTCCCCTGCAAAAAAAAAAAATAGTCTTGGAGACTTCCCTGTAAGCATCAAGAGTTTGACTGACGTGGCCTGAGCTGCAATCAGTATGTATCAGAGGCAGGACTTGAATCCTGGTTTTCCTTCCTTTGAGACTAGTTTTCTGTCCTTGATGCCATGCTGGTTCACCCTCCCACTCCATGTCCTTGCCTTTATTTCTATCTCTGTGTACACCAATACAAAGTCTATTACTGTGTAAGAAGGACAAAAATTGAACAGAATGAGAAAACATAGATGCATTTAGCATATTTCCTTTTGAAAGCCCTAACCTTCGTTAAGGTTTTCCTTACAATGTTTCATCATGGCACAGAGCTGGGCCTGGCTTCACCAGGGCTCTTCTTCTGTTATGACTGGTCCTCTGGCAAGTGCTACTGAGCAGGAAATATTTTGAATACAGGACTAGCAGTGGACTACATGAAAGTTGGCCAAGAACCAACCCAGCCTACCAAAGAGCAGAAAGGGTGGTCACCAAAAAGTTGGTCATCAGATGATGGATTTTTTGACAGCAGTATATCATGAGGTCCATTTCCTGAGATAGGGAGGAGCTGTGATGGACTGCCCACATAAATGGAATCTCAGGCCCATGTTGTAGTTATTAGCAAGCATTTAGTAAGCACCTCTCAGGGATAATATGTTCCATAAAGTAGCATAATACTTCAGGTGATCTGGCTTTTCTCAATATGGAGTGCATTGCTTCCCACAACTAGTACAGGTTATCTGAAATGTCTACTGTCTTTTGTCTCTCCTTGTGTTTCTGTCCAGCTGCTTCTCTCTGTCCCTCCACAATTCCTCTCCATGCCAAGCAGGGGCTAGGCAGATGAACTTTCTGGCTTCTTTCCATTTGAGAATTGACTGCGCTCCCTTGACAAGTATCGTGCATTCAGCCCCAGGCCTACCCAAGGCCTGTGGTCACAAATTTCCAGACACTTTGTGCATTTGATGACCAATGTAAAATATATGGAGACCTTTTTAAACCCTTTGATTACATGCTATTTTTCTCTGTCTGGGTAATTGTTGAGGAGTGAGCCAGAAAAGATGTTCTAATTAATTAGAGCGAGTATTTTAGGAAGCTACTTTCTGGTGTACTCGGGACCAGAATCCAAATTTCCCACTTATCTGCCTTAAACACCCTGACCCTGAAGTGACCTCTACACTTGGTGCATTTGTATTTGTGTTTATACTGGATGCAGAGACAGGAGGCCTTATTAACTGGTCAGAATTTTACTTTTAAATGGGCCATTAACCTGCTATGGAGCCATAGAGCATACTGATAATGTAACACCTCAGAATCCTGTCTGGTCCCGGAAGTTGAACCTGGTCAAAGACCTAATGGATTTCTTTTCATTATTTCAGAGATGTCCAAGAAAAATCTCAAGGCATCAGGCAGTAGCAGCTGCTGCTGTTAGGCTGTGAGACATATATATTCTTACCCTGCTAATGAGTACTGGGCTAGAAGCCAGAAGCCCTGGGGCCCCAGCCTTAGCTCCTGCACTAACTCACTCAGTGACCTTGGTCAAGTCATTTACTCTCAGTTTCCTCATCTATAAAACAAGGATAGCAATCCCTGCTCTGACAAACCTGCAGGATTATGGTGATGATAAAAATAAAATTGTAGGTATGCATGAGTAGAAATTGAAGTAAATATATACACAATGTATATATATTTTATATAGTGTATGTATTTTATATTATGTATTATATACATTATAGTTTATTATAATATATTATTTTTACATATTATATATAATTTTATGATATATTGTGTTTATATATTATGTAGTAGAACAAATTCTCTTTTATCTAGAATATAGGATGATCTGGTCATAGAATCATAAAGTCAAGAGGAAAAGGGATGATAGAATATCAAATATTTATATTAGAAGAGTTCTTAGATATCACCAAGTCTAACAGATAAATTTTACAGATGGAGAAACTAAGGGCTGGGGAGGTTGTGATACCCAAGATAACCCAGCTGGTAAAGAGTTTATGCCTCTTGAATGTAAGCCCTCTGTCCTTCCATCGCAGCATAGGTCAAATTACATAATATGGTTGTAACCCTTGAGTCAAAGACATGACAAAAAGGGCCTGGAGCTATTTGGGGGGATTTCTTACCTCTCTAACTACACCTCCTAGAAAATCTGGGAACTCCCACTAAATCCTTTCAAAGTGCAGTTTTCAAAGGTCAGGGAAGAAAAAAAAGTTATTTAAAGGTCAAGGAAATAATTACATCTCATAGAAGAGCTCCTGGAAAATGTTGATACCTGTCAATGAGCAAACCTCTCTCCTAGACCTGTGTGGTCTCAGTCTCCTATAACCATTCAATACGTTAGAATCTTAGCAGGTGCTGCTGTTCCTTATCATGTGTTTTTTGTTGTTGTGTCCAACTCTTGGTGACTCCATTTCAGGTTTTCTTGGCAAAAGTACTGGTGTGGTTTGTCATTTCCTTCTTTAGCTCATTTTATAGATGAGGAAACTGAGGCGAACAGGGCTCAGTGACTTGTCCAGGTTCACACAACTAGCAAGTGTCTGAGGCCAGATTTGAACTCAGGAAGATGAGTCTTCTGGACTCCAAGGCCAGCACTTTATCCACTGTGCCTGTGTTGTTGCCTTTATCATGTGGATCCCACCTACTAAATAAAACTCTTGTAGCCCAGCTCAGATAGTCCTAGGTCTCACTCCTCCTGCAATTCTCCCTAGTTTTCGATAGATGGCACTCCAAGCCTCCTTTCCAGAGCACATGCTAGGTGTCTTAGGCCCTTATCTCAGTATGGCAGGGGGTGGGATTTAAGGTTTTACTTATCATGCAGGAGATGCAGGGTCGTTCAGTGTACTGTCCTTCTCCAACCCTCTGCTTTCCATGCCTTGCTCAGGGAGTAATAATGAAATATTGCCACTATTATTAGAAAGAGGGTAACAATCTATTGTACTATAACTCTCTCCCCAGTCCCTGTGTTTGCATAAAGCAAAGTCCACTTCCCTGGCCATCACTCTCTATGTGGTACATTCCTTAGTAGGATGTGTGACAGAGGACTAGCCAATGAACTCAGTTGTTATGAGCAGATACAGTGCGCTGGACTGATGCAATTCCCAGTTGGATTTTGGGGCAGGTGTAGATACTCTGTAATTGGTTTTGATCAACTAACCACCAAGAATAGGAAAATCTTTGATTGGCTGCATCACTGTAACTGAGTGTTCATTCAAAAGGCACTAATCCGGCCTGAACATCTCCTTTCCCTTCAGCTGATTTCTTTTGCTGCCAGCATTCTGGTGAGAGAAAAGAAACAACGCTGTAAAGGGAAAGGCCTCAGCCCCCTCCCGTTCTCAAACCTTTTCCCCTCCATCTGAGATGGAATGATGTTACTACAGGTTTGGTCCTTTGCTCAGCACTGGTTCTTTGGTTTAAGATGAGGGGTACTAGAGGCTACAACTCTGTGAGTTTCAAAAGATTGGGAGAGCAAGCCAGTCAAAGTCCAGGGGCAGAGCCCATGGATGTTCATGTCAGATTTCACAGGCAATCTAACAGTGACGTTCCAAGGAGTGGCCCATGAATACCTGAGACAAGGACTCATCCAGCAAAGATGCTGTTTGGACATGAGCTTAGTGGGACTAATACCATGTAGAAACTGTACTGAATTTGAGCTTGCTCGCCCCAGGGACTGGGATGGTATTGGGGAGATAATGCACCATAGCTGTTAGGAAGAAACATTTGCACATCTATTCTTACAACTATATCTTTGCAGTAAAAGTTAATTGATATTAACTGGTTAAATGGAACTGGGACATCAGTCACTAGCAGTTAACAGTGAATGGTAGGGCGTGGAGTGGAACATTCCAGCATGGTAGCTTGAGCCAATAGCATTAGAAAAATAATCCATGCCCTTTGAGGGGTACCATTAGAACCCCGAAGGGGAATTATACCAAGCTTTGCTGTATACACTAAAGATATAAGTTCCCTGAGGACAGGGACTTTGCACCATCAGCATACGTGCCTGGCGTGTGATCTGCATGCAATAAATGGTTGTTTGATTGACAGATTATAGCTCAAACAGCATGTGACCCAGGTGGTTCAGCTTTGATGCCTTCTCTGGCCAATGCCAAGGCTCACAACAATCCCGGGCCACCTGAAAAAGATCACCACAGTTGTAACACCCATTAATGCCCATGACAGCATTGTTCCGGATAGGCTGTTTTCATATTCCGATGTCTTTTTCCCCTGCTCTTAGGAATCCTTTCAGAACTCCCCCTTAGCCTGAATGATTGACAGTGCATCCCAAATTTTCTACAATTTTCTGTCAGACCCTGCAAATCATTCTGGGTGGGAGGTTATTCAGCTCAAAGCGTCCAGAGCTGCTTCTCACTGCTCCTCAGTAGAGGAGGCATGCAAGCCTGGGACAGTGTGCCAGATGTGATAGCACACCTTGCCAAGCATTTGCACTGATAATGCTTCTAGGTGCACCTCTGTGGGTAGGGGAGCCAAGAACTCCCTGATACATTTAAATGGTTGTCTGCATTTTCTCACAATATAATGTAAAAGCCTCAAAGACAGGGACTGTTTAACTAATGTGTTTGTATCCCCATTTCCTAGCACAGTGCTTGCTACAGAGGAGTTGCTTAAGGATCACTTGTTGATTGATGGCACGCAGAGGTCATGGTGGGAGAGGGAGAGAGGACGAAGTGCCTGCTGGGTGACTGTAGCAGGGTGATTTCTTCTAGAACATTTCTCTCCTAGAGTCATCCAGGCTTTGTTGGAACATTCTGCTAATGATCAAGGAAGGCTCCTGACTGTGAGAAAGTTCTTTATTTTAAACTGAAATCTGCCTCCCTCCTTTCGTCCTAATTCTCCCCTCTCCTCCCTTCCCCTTCCCTTCCCTTTCTGTCCTATCATCCCTTTTCTCCCCCTTCTCTTCTTTTGTCTTCCCTCTTCCTCTTGTTTCCTCCTTTTCTTGTGTCTCTTCCAAACCCAAGGTATAAGGGGTGGAAGAGGTTTGGGAAGGTGGGGGTGAGGGGCTGGAGCACCACTATATTATTTATGTTATTCTGCTACTAGAAATCCTGGGTCAGTTGGGTGGCTAACTGTGTGACCCTGGGCAAGTCACTTATCCTGACTTGCTTTAGTTTTCCCATCTGTAAAATGAGATGGAGAAAGGAACAGCAAAGTATACCAGCATTTCAGCCCAGAAAACCCCAAAGGATGATGAAGAGTCAGACATGGCTGAATTACAACAAGAAAAACTGAAAATCCCGGTCTGTGCCTCTAGGAACATCAGGAGAGAGGGCCATCAGTCAGCATGGTCCCTCAGACTCTTCCTTTCTCCTCCTCTTCAATGGACCTCTACGCCACAGGGAATCCTTCCTTTCTGGGTTCACACTCCAAAAGCATCTGCTCCATCTCGTCCTCCCACTCATTGTGGAATCTTTAACAGCTGAGGAAGAAGGAACCGCGCCACTCACCCTGGGAGGTTTTTTGGTTATTTTTATTAGTAGCGTGTGCTTCCTTCATCCTGTTGCCTTCTAAGCCTTCAGATTTCTCCAGAGCCTTATGTTGCCCAGCAGATGCCCTGTTTGGTGCTTTGTGAAGGATCTGTACAGAGCAGCAGGGATGGCATCGAGCAGATTCTCCTCATTCCACCTGGAATGAAAACCCTTTTCCCTGGGTCCCTGGCTTCCTGAACATCGCTGCTGTCAATGTCACTGTTTCCCCAGGCTTTCCCATACTGGCCTCTCTCTTCTCTATCTACATTCCTACTTGCTATCTGGACCACACAATTAGTACCTCTTTTCTTTGCATGCGATTCTGTGATCATTTCCTGTGTACTATCCTTGTATTTCCACGTACATCACAAGTTTCTGGGGGCGAGCAAGAGGCAGAGATTGTGTTTTAGAGAAGGAAGAGGGCTTAGAGGTCACCTAATTTGATCTAACCACGTTATAAATGAGAAACTAATGCTGAGGAAGGCCTGGTACACTTGTCAGTAAAGTGTCTGGGGCAGGATTTGAACCCAGGTCTTCCTGACTCCAGTTCTGACATTGTCCACTAGATAATATTGCCTCTACCACCACCAGCACCCCAGTCCTTAGCATAGCACCATAAATTCTCAGAGCCCTAGAAGTTTTATAGTTTGATTCTTTGACTATTGTTTAGAAGCTATGTGACACTTCATCTCCCTCAGACTCAATACCCTCACATGCAAAATAGCATAAGTTCTCTAGAAGTGCCTATTTGTAGTTGTTAGTAAAAGACTTTATAAAGTTTGAACTGCTATGTAATTGAGAGTTATTGTTATCGGTTTTATCATTTACTGTAACTCATACCTCAGGAATCAACAAAAACATTGGGTTCACATGGAATGGCTTGATTCTAGGGGCCTGAATCCAAAGGGTCAATTTCTCTCTTTGGTTTGTTACTCCTGCCGTACAATTTTATTCTAGGGAAATCTCATAGGTGAAGTTTAATTATACCTTGTGTCTATGATCAGGGGTGGGGAACCTGAGGCCTTGAGGCCACATGTGGCCCTCTTGGTCCTCAAGTGTGGCCCTTTGACTGAGACCTTGAGGCTGTAGATTCCCTTCCCTGGGTCTAGGTGTTTCACATTTGGCTTTGTAGATCATCAGAATGAGATATCAGGCAGCCAAATATCTGAGGAGGGGGTGGCCCAGTTTTTAAAATTCATGACAGTTGTCATGCTTATATTCCATAAGTAGATACCCATGGCCACCCTTCAAAGATATGAAATCTCCTTGGCTACAACCTTCTGCCTCAGTGGATGGAAAAACCTGGTTGATAAACCTTCCTGGATGTAGATAGACTGGTCTTTGCAGGCCAGCATACAGTCAGCCATCAGGCCCATACTCAAAGCCTTGTGTAGTTTTGTGGGACCCATCAGAATTTTTGTTGTACTGGGATGTGAGATCTTAAAGTCGCATGCGTAGACGTGGTGAGGCACTGGAAAAAAAAAACAACTGTAGCAGAAAATTATTATCATCATTATTGTTAACAACAATAATAATACATATTTTGAAAACTGATGGATAGTTTTATAGATTTAAAAGATCTTTATTGAGTACCTACTGAATATGCATTTCTGTATTCTGTTATGTGGTAGGGATGATGAATATGTATGACAGGGTCCTTGCCCATCAGATTCACACATAAAACAATTAAAAATTAATTTGCCATAGCACATAATAAAGTGCTCAGTGGCATAGTATAGCCACGCAACAGAAGTGGAGGCCTTGGGATGTTAAGAGAGCAGCGGATTTAGCGACAGAAGGCCTAGGTTGGAATCAGAGCTCCACTTTTTACAAGGTGACTTTGGTCAAATCCTTTCACTTTTCTGGGCCTCTGTTTCCTCATCTATAAAATGAGGGATTTGTATTAGTCTATCCTTAAAAACCCTTCCAATAATAATTGACATTTACATAATGCTTTAAGGTTTCAAAAGTGTTTTACACACATCACATCAATTGATCTATAGCGCTGTGAGGTAAATATTAGTATCTCCATTTTACAGATGGAAAAACTGAGCCTAGAGGGAGGTCAATGCTAAGATCATAGTATGGATCATGCACTTCTAATTGTCGGAGACAGGATTCAACACAGACTTACCCGATTCCACGTCCAGCTCTATTTACTCTACTATCTTGTTGCCTCTTCTTATTCAGTCTCTTCTTCCTTGCCTGGACCAGCACTGGGCTCAGACCTCCCTGACCCATAGTCCTCCAGAATCCATGACCCCTGTATCTGGGGAAAAAATAAACTAGCCCACTGTGTTTATTACCTGGCCTGAGATACCAGGCTGCTCTTCAGTTTCATATCCCCAGGTCAGCATCATCCACCCAGGCCACCTCACCATCCACCTTTTTACCTCCCCCAAACTCCCTTCCCTGGTCACCATTTCCCTATATGTATTATCTTTTCCTATTATAATGTAATACTTCCTGCGTAGCATATCTCTCTGTCTCTCTGTCTTTCTTCTTTCTCTTTTTGTCTCTCTATCCTTGTCTCTGTTTCTCTCCCTGTCTCTCATTTTGTCTCTCTCTGTCTTTCTTGTTTCTCTTTCTCTTTCTCTCTGTCCCTGTTTCTGTCTCTGTCTCTATCCCTGTCTCTCATTTTGTTTCTCTTTCTGTCTCTGTCCTTGTCTCTCTCTCTCTCTATCCCTGTCTCTCATTTTGTCTCTCTCTCTCTCAGTCTTTCTTGTTTCTCTTTCTGTCTCTCTCTGTCCCTGTTTCTGTCTCTATTCCTATCTCTCTTTCTGTCTTTCTTGTTTCTCTTTCTGTCTCTCTCTGTCCCTGTTTCTGTCTCTGTCTCTGTCTCTATCCCTGTCTCTCTCTCTGTCTCTCTGTCTTGTTTCTCTTTCTGTCTCTCTCTGTCCTTGTCTGTGTGTCTCTGTCTCTGTCCCTGTCTCTCATTTTGCGTCTCTTTCTGTCTTTCTCCCTCCCCACCCCCCCCCCCCCACCCTGCGCTCTATATTCACTTCTTCAGTTTTAATATTTATATTCTCTTTACAGTGTCTGGCAAATAGTAAGTGCTCAATAAATCCTTTTTTTCATTCCTCTTTTTGTCCTTTTGGATCACAGGATCATCTATCTAGAGCTTTTAGAGACCTTAAAAGCCATTGATTTAAACCACCTCATTTTTCACATGAGGAACTGGAGGCACAGAAAGATTAAATAACTTGTCTAGGGTCACATAGCTGATAAGTGCCCAAGGTAGGATTTGAATCCAGGATCTCAGTCTCTATCTAATACATCATTACATTTCTATGTTTGAAATATGCAGCAAGACTTTAGAGAAGGTGGTACTGTGAAAACCTGTCTTGAATTCAAAAGCTTGCCTTGAATTCAACTTTTAGGTGTTGGTAGGGTTTGGAAACATGAGATAGAAAAGGGAAATCTTTTCAGATAATGAGAGCAAAGGCAACGGGGTGGGAAGGATTATAGTATATTCAGGGGTCAGTGAAGAGACCAGGAAAACAGAAGCAGAGTCATGTTGGTAAGCCAAGGGAAATGAGGTTGGGACTATTTCACTTTTGTCTTTCTATCTCAAAGGCTTAGCACAGTAGCTGGTGAATAATACATATTTAATAAATGGCTGCCGATTGATAGGAGCTTTAATAACGTTGAAGAGTAGAACCCATAGAAAATTGACAAATGCCTAGTAGACATGCATAACCTTGTTGCAGTAGTCTCCTGGATGTGATTTAGCTCTGCGCTGCAATTTAGATTTTACTCCCCCAAAGTCCACCATCCTGGTGGTGTCCATTGGGACACTCCCTCAGCATCCCACTGGGCCGCTTCCCTCCTCCAGAACTGAGACACCATCCATAGTATGGACAATCAAAGTTAGAAAACACTCCAGTCTTCTGGCTACTCTTCTAGATTCCCCTAGTGTCTCCAATTCCACCCACTCAGAGCAAAGCAGAGCTTCCTGTCTCCAAGGGAGAGGGGCTTATAAGAAGGCATAATAATGAGGCTTCTAAAGTCATCCTGGACGTCAACTAGCTGTTGCAAAATTGCATTTTGATGAGTTCAGTGTAAATGAATCAGAAACATATGGATTCAATTTCCCTTGGAATCCACATGGGTTTCAAAATGAAGAGAAGGGACCAAAACACATTTGGCAAAGTGCATTTTGGGTTTCACCAAACCCCACACCACACGTTTATTTGCAAAGTAGTTGAAGAGTTTGCTGATCATGTCCCAGAGTTCAGCTCCTTCCCTGCTAATGGAATCATAGGATGCCTCCCACTGTCTCATCAAATATGATGGGGGGAAGCAACAGAACATCACCCTTCCTGGGATTATTTGCATTTGAAAATGTCATAGTGCCTTGACACTGACCCTCCAAGCTGCTTCTGTTTGAAAGTCTATAGGACAAAGCTGTTCTCTTTCCCTGGGGCCAGCTCTCCATAGAAGGAGCACTGCTAAGCAGGGCAGCAGAATCTACTTCAAGGATAGGCTAGGAGGGACAACAAAATGCGTATTGACTTGATTTGACACCTATTGGCCTAACATGGCTTAAAAAACGTCCTGTGTTGATTCAGATGACTACATAAAATTGGTTCTGGACCCCTTTTTACCCCACCACTGGATTGTTCTTTGAATAATCCAGTTCAATTCAATAAATAATCCACAAGAGGGGCAAGTTCTAGCTTCTCTTCCATTTTCCTTTTGGGGATCCATACCCCATATCCAGTTACAAGAATTGGCAATAGGTACTCAATACATATTTGTGAATGAATTCAGCTACTAGTCATTTCAAATCAACAAATACGTATTAATTATTTACTAAGCACAAAGCACTAGTCCAACGTATGGTACTAGGGATGTAGAAACATATAACTAGTGTCTCTGTCTTTAAGAAATTTTCATTCTGTAAATGGGGGGAGGGTGTAACATATAGAGAGATAAGGAAACACCACAGAATTTGTGGAGAGAGATATCCTTAGCAGAACTAGGAACTGTAGCAAGTACTTAGCAGAATAAGATGCTCTTCAAGAGGACCTAACAGTTAAGGAGGCTTGTCTGATACTCATGAAATAATTCAACATTTTCTTAATCTACTGTCTTACTCTCTGAGTTGGAAGAGACCTTAGGGGGCATGTAGGACAACCTCTACCTAGAAAGAATCCCTTGTTCAAAATTCTTGACAAGTAATCATTCAACTTTCACTTGAAGACCCCCATTGCCAAGTAACTCATTACCTTACAAAGCAGCTTGTTTTTCTTTTAGACAGCTCTAGGAATTAGGGATTTAATTCTTTCTCCCTATATGAAATGGAATTCTACATTCTTTCAACTTATCCCCATGGCTCCTATTTCTGTTCCCTGGGGCCTATGGAATGAAACTCTGAAAGCAACTCCTACCCATTCCCTTCATCCCTGCCTGGGCCAGTTCTCCCTTACCAGCTACCCATAATCGATACCTTTACTTTGCTTTCCATACCTTCCCTTGGTCTGAATAGAAATATTTAGCCTGGAGAAAAAAAGGCTTAGGAGGGACATGATCTGTCTTCTAGAATTTGAAATTCTGTCATATGGAAGAGGCATCAGACTTGTTACACTTGATTATAGATCTAGAATAGGTAGACAGTTAAAGAGAGGCAGAATTCCATAGAAGGAAATGAGAAACTTTCAGATGCTCATTGTGCCATAGTGATGATGAGTACAATAGGAGTGGAGAAGGATCCTAGGCATCAAGAAAGAGATCCTGGAGACAGTGGGACTTGAGTTCCATTTTGTGGACCAAAAAAAATGAAGAAAAGGAAAAAACATATTTGATATTCCTCTCTCTCTCTCTCTCTCTCTCTCTCTCTCTTTCTCCACAGTGAGTCAAATGGAATCTGCCAAAGACTTAAGCAAATTGAAGTCCTATGTGTGAGAACAGATCTTCTTCCATCCTCTATTGCAACCCTCCCCTCTTCCCCTCCAGCCTAGGTCTTGCAAACACCAGCCCAGACAGTTGCATAGAGCACAAACACAGACCTTAGCCAAGGAGCCATCTGATTGTTATTATGTTGTGGGACTTTCTTTATTGGCAAACAATCCATCAACAGTTTAGACTTGCAGAGCATCCCATATGTGCTTACAAAGCATTTTGTGTCCTCTCCTTGTCTTCCACACCCCAACCCCCAATAATCTCTCTCTCTCTGTCTCTGTCTCTCTGTCTCTGTCTCTCTGTCTCTCTCTCCCCTTAGGTTTGGATCCAAGTTGGGCAACCTAGAAGAATAAGGAAGGAGTGCAATAGGATGTCTCCAGGGTTACATCCAGGTGGTCAGTCTCTCTGGGCATCTACCACAGCAGCCACCCACTGCCTTCTTTGCATGTGTGAAATTCCTCTGCTCCAGTGGGTGCCCAGAGAGGGCTCCTGGTAAATATTTGCTGATGAGGAGAGTCCAGACCAACCAGATGTATTCCTGCTGTGACTAAGGCATAGGAGGCAGTCAAAATGCCAAGAACCTTTCCATCAGTGTAGACGGGACACTTACAGATGGAAAGCTGCTTGTCCTGGTTCTATGGATCCATGCACACCAAATGGGCAATTTGATACCCCTGGGTTTTATCCTGGTCCAGGGAAATGGAAATAAGGCTTCAAAAGCCCAGTAAAAAATGTTGGAGCTATAGACAGTTCAGGGACAGAATATTTTAGAAGGCGCTTTGTTTCTCTATAGTAAACAGGAGGTAAGGACCAAATAGCTTTAGCATAAAGAATACTGACCTGGAAGTCAGGATATCTGGATCTGAACTCTGACATCCACGTGCTGTGTGACTTTGGGCAGTTTCATCCTCTCTCTGAGTCTCTGTCATCCACTGTAAGGTATCTACTAGCTCTGATGTTCTGTGAGTTTAGGGAGCTTGGTGTGTATGTGTTGTGTGTGTGTTTGTGCTGTTTTTTTTTTTTAACTTAATAAGCAAAGGTATAGTTTAGATTGTTTTCCCCCTCAGGTATTGTACTTGTTTTTGCTGAAGTAGAATAACATGGAAGTACACATAAAAAGTTTTTTTTTTTTTGGTTTAAAAATAAGTAACTCAGTCCAGCATCAGGAAAACCCAGCTCTGCTTTTCCTTTGAAAGGATTCTGTATTATACATCATGCTGAGGGCTGGCTTTAGGCAAACTAGGGAAGAAGGTGGTTTGTCTTCTCCTCCCCCAGCCCTCCTTCAGGGTCTGTGCCTCATTCCTTTCTACCTCCCTTCTCTACTTTAAACAAACTCTCCCTTCCCTGCCCACTTTGCTTTTCTGCCCCCTACCTCTGGTCTGACTGGTGATATTTGGAGAAAACAAATGTGTCATCTGTATTCATATATTCGAAAGACTGTCATGTGGAAGAGGGATCAGACTTATTCCATTTGGTCAAAAAGTTGCAGAGAGATGGAACTCAACTTAGTGTAAGGGAGAAAAATACCCACCCCAAGCCCTCCCAAAACAAAATTTTCAATAACAAGTACTATCTCGAAATGAAACGGGCTAACTCAGACTGTAGTGAGTTCTTGTCCTTGGAGGAATTTCATAGGAAACTTGATGTCCACCTGTCAGTGATACTATGGAAGGGATGGGATAGATGGCCTCTGAAGTCCCTTCTGATTCTGGGATCCTATGATTTTATTACAAACATCAGTACATCTGTCCTGTATCCCATTCCCCATGACCCTGAACTTTGCTTGTCTAGGTGATAGTGAGCTAATCTGTGCTAATGTGTTTTTGCATTCTCATGACTTAACCTTCCTAGAGAGGATATGTACAATTTCCCAGGGGCCTTCAAAAGACAGAATACCTTCGACAAATGCAATTACTATAAAGGTCTGAATTACAGGATAAGGGAAATTGATTTGGCCAGGTGGGATGTGTGGCTATCCTTTAAAGTGTTCAGTGCTTTATCTGTTGGCCATGCCAGAGGGTCATAGTGCCACTTGCCTTTCCTCCTTCAGTCTCCTGCACATGTCATTTGTTCTAGAGTTAAATGCAGGAGTTTTCTTGTGTTTTCTACCTGCACTGAATCTTCTAAAGCCAACCCTTGGACCTGAATAAGCAAGATTTTACTCTAATGTTGTCTTATTGCCAAATACCAAACATTTCACCTACTTTAATCTCTAATCATCCCATCCATTTTCAGCCAATTGAATATTAACTCCAAAAAGGGGACAGACATTTGTTCATTTTGAGCTAGAAAGAGGCCAGACCACCTGGAATCTGGCCACAGCCTTGCTTTTCATATTCACTCTCTTCTTGGATCTTTCTCCAATCCTCCCTGCCACCCCCCTCAAATTCTAACTACCTTTTGATTCTAAGCCATAGCATACACCCCAACCTCCCACTTCATGAAATCTTTCTTGACCACTCTAACATAGGCCATCCTTTCTTCTTTCTCATTTCTCATAAAATTTGATTGGGCTTTTTGTGTGATATAACTCTGTGCATCAATCATGTAGCTAGAGCTGGAAAGGATCTTGGAGGACATCTAGTCACATCTCTTAATTTTACAGATGAGGAAACTGAAACCTGAGGATGTTAAACAACTTGGTCAAAGGTACAAAGGGGACATCAGAGGCAGTATTTGAACCCAGGTCTTCTGTCTCTGGAGTCAGTATTGTCTCATATTCTCTGGTTATTTCATGCATGAATCTTGTCTTCCCAACTAATTTTTGAATTCCTGGACAGAAAAGGTCCCTCCTTTTTTTTTTCCTGCTCCTACAGCAGAGTGCAGAAGAAAAAGCACTGGCTTTGGAGTCAGAAGATTTGAGTTCAAATCCTGCCTTTTGCACCTCTGTGCAAGTCACTTATCTTCCCTGTACCCCACTTTCCTCATATGTAAAATAAATTGTTTAAACTAAATGACCTCTGAGGTTTCCTTCCCATTCTAGATTAAATGATCCTGTGATTCAATGATATCTCCTTTCCTCCTCCTCATCATTAACATGTATAAGGTGAAACACACAGTTGTGTTTATCCTTCATTCTAGAAGAGGATCATGACATCCAGGTGATGACATGACTTGCAGTTGACTTTGATTTGAGTGGGGGAGGGCTGTGCAAGGTCACCAACCTCACCTTCTTCTCCTGAGCCATCTGGGTCCAGTGGCATGATATTCATCAGGATGACTGGAGATGGCCCAGGATGCAATGGGAGACCCTGGCTTAGTCTTATCACAATCTTACTTTGAGTGAGATGTACACCCATTCAATGAATAGTCTTCTTTAAGCTCCTCAAGGGATGGCCCCTTTAATCAAAAAAAATCAAACTGGGAGAGGAAGACCCTCAGGGTTCCTGGGCAAAAGAGAAAGAATCCATAAAAACTATTGCCCTGAGTTAAGTGATTTGATTGGCACGTTTTATGACTTAGTAAGATCTATAACCTTAATATTGAGGTCTCTAAACTCTCTGCCTCTTACTTAGTAGTTTAGAGTGTCTGGAAAGCATGTCAGGACCTAGGGCTCTCTCATTTTACAGAAGAAGGGACTATCTCCTGGGAACATTATGATTTGTCCCAAGTTTGCACAAGTTGTCAGAACCAGGACTAGAAGCCAGTCTTCTGACCCCAAATTCAGGTTTTGACCATTGCAAAGAGGTCAAGACTGATGAGACCTGAAAAAGACCACTGAATTTTGCAACTCCACATGCCCCATCAACCCATTCAGAGAGCTCAGGAATTCAGAGTCAGAATGCTTCTCCTTACTAGATCAAACTGTTCCATTTAATTCCTTTTTAAAAAAGAGAATAAATCTTCCCCCACATTTTCTTCTTCCTCAGACTGGCTGGATCTCATCTGTTTCAGCTGCTGTCTGCCTGTCAGGGGTGGCCTGACCCAGCTGTGTGTTGGGCTTATTGCCCCTGTGAGGGTGTGGTGTGCCTCTGTGGGTAGATTCCAAACAGAACACAAAGCTTCCTGCTGAGAGACAGAGAATAGCCTCAAGGTATCCCCACCCTCTCTTGGGGGCTGGAGGCAGGCCTAGTGGAGAGAGTGGTCTTCACTGGGTTTCAAGGGTTTCTCTGAGCTCCTCATATGGAGTCAGATTTGGCAAGCATATGTTTTCCTGTTTTGTGCTTTTCTTGGTATTAATTTTCAAGTGGGTTATCAAAAAAAGTTATCTCTGTTATCTTGTCTTTCAAGGAATCTTATAGGATTTTGATGTATGCACAGGAGACACCTCTATAGAGAAGAGACGGTAAAGATTCCATTTTGCTCTATTGAATCAAACACTTTATAGCTGACAAACAATCACCAGAGTGGCATCTTGTATTCTCTACACCTTGCAGTCAATTGTGTGACTTTATGACTTCCTGCTATTTTCCAATGGTCTGCCTTTGTTTTCATGGAACCTTCATCACAGATGCCCTAGAGGCAGGAGTAGATGATTCTCATCAAGATATTGTAGAGATGGCAAAGTAGGCAGATGGAGAGGTAGATAATGACATTTTTCCCTATCATGCATTTGGGGGTAACAATAAGTTTTTTCCCTAAAGATTTGGGATTTTTCCATTTGCAAATATCTTGAAATTCAGTCCCTCTATGCCCTCAAAATTGTGTCACTTTCAGCATATCCCTGCCCTATGCTAGGTCTGGTCTACCTGTTCTTCCCATTTTTTTTCTTTCTTTAGTGCAACTTCTCTTCCCCCATGTATAGTACCTCACCAGAGTAAGTGATATTAGAATCTATATAGAATAACTTCATTGTAATCGATGAGGATTTTACTGTAAGCTTTCTATGAAAGTGTTTTCCCCTAAACTCCTCTTTTTGATGGTCTTTTTAAGTGTTACCACTCATCATTCCACATCATCTTTGTCAAGTTTTACAAACCAATTTATACTTTAAACAAGTATTGCAGATTACCTCCTTGTATTTCCATTTGATCAGGAGATTGTTTGCTGATCGAGTTAGTTTCTAAGTGTTTTGGTTCTCTTTATAATGGAAAATGACTTATGTCAGTTAATTTTTTAAGATGAAATAGCAATAGCCTATATTGAGGTTGTCAATGATCTTTTTGCTTGCTAAACTCAATGATCCATTTGCATTTCTCCACCTTTCTGTCCACTTTTAGTAGGTCACCCCTGTGCTTTCCTCTTTCCTTCTGCATACTGTATCCTCCCTGGGCTTCCATGACATTATTGCCTCTTGGTTTTTCTCCCATTTACCATTCTGTTCCATTTTGGTCTTCTTAACTGAATTGGCCTCCATGTTCTAGTTCCATCATAACTATGCCTAATGGGGATTAATGGAAGGGCAGAACTGAAGATTTCTAGACTGGAGAAGACTAAGGAGGTATGATAGTGGTCTCAAAAGAACTGAAGAAATTATATGAGGAAGAAAGGAAGGAAGAAAAAGAGGAAAAAGAGAAGAAAGGAAAAAAAATTTATTAAATGGTTACTATATTCTAGTAATATTCTATATTACTATAATGCTATATTACTGTACTAGCATGGTGCTAAATGGGGAAAGAAATGCGAGTAAAAAGCAAGATAGTGTCTTCCCTCAAGGAGGTCACATTCTAATGGGGACAAAAGTGAGTTGAAAAGAAATGGGGGCGTGGTTGTGAAGTTGGAATTCTTCCTCAGGTTGATCAGAAATCTGCCGCCCTGTAGCTTTTATCCATTTTTAATACCATCTGGGACACAACATAAGAACTCTAATCTATTTAATTCCCATCTTGGTCCTATTTCAACTGACTTTTGAACTTCAAACCAAACCTCTAGCCACTGTGACTCATCCTTGAGGGAAGACTTCTCTCGGTGCCTGTGGCTCGCTTCCTTCCTTCCTTCCTTCCTTAGCTTCCTTCCTAGTACAGTAATATAGCATTATAGTAATATAGAATATTACTAGAATATAGTAACCCATTTAATCCTTCCTTCCTTCCTTCCTTTCCTTCTCTTCCTTCCTTCCTTCCTTCCTTCCTCTTCCTTTCCTTCCTTCTTTCCTTTATAATGAACCTGGTAATACCTTGGCTTCAGAGGGCATTTACAAGCTTGAGTTCAAACAGTATCCTTCCTTCTTTGTCTGGAACGTGCCATGAACTTCCATGAGATCTAATTAAATCCACCTACATTTCCCAGCCCCAAACACCTTGGAGCTTTTCCTTAATTCCTTTTGACCTAGTATCATCTGTGGCACAATATAACACAGCAGAATGTAACACAATATAACAAAGCAATTCTCAGAGAAACACAATTTCCCCACTTTCCCTGAATGCCTACTTGTCATTCAGAAACAGAGATGATAACTTGTGTCTGATCAAAAGCTATGTCAGTCCACTCAGGGAGTAGCTTTCCCACTCCCCTCACTACTGCCTGGGTCACTCACTCCTTCCCCACACACGGAAGAGGTGTCTTGTAGAATATATTCGATCACATACACAGGACAGAGGGAGAGAGAAAAAACAAAACCAAAAGAGACAAAAAGCAAAGAAATTGGATCCACCCCACCAGCCAGGACTGATGTTCCCTAAAAAATGAAGAAAGCCTGCCTAACAAGATACAGACATCCATAATGCAGACAGCAGACCAAACAAAAGCCCATGCAGTAAACAAGACATCCGCTTCCAGATAGGACACTTGCTGCATGTTGGTGGCAGGGAATGCTTTACTGTAGGAATTGATTGCAGTTCTCTTATAGTTCCTTAGAACTTTATATAGAGACTTGCTCCTTTATTGTAAGCAGAAAGCACACCAAGGAGGGTTCCTTCTAGGCCATGGCTCAAAGCTTATGGAAATGTCAGAAATAAAATAAAAATTTTAAATAGACCAGGAAGAATATTCTTTTTTGCTCCTTAAACATTTTTTAAAAATCATTTACATTAAAATGAATGGCAGCTCTGAGAGACTGGGCAGATGTACACCCTGTCTCCACAGAAGGGGGTCTTGGTTTTTTCCCATATTTTAAAATGGAGATCTTCTCCTCTCCCCAGCTGCTCTCAAGGCTTTGATCTGTAAAACTCCTCTAAAGGGTATCAAGCATACTCAGTCTTTCACTGGGAGTAAACTTGGGATGTTTAGCCAGAAAAGAGGTAACTTATGGAATATGATAGCCGTCTTCAGGGATTTGGAAGACTGTCACCTACAAGAGGGATTATACTTGTTCAGCTTGGCTCCACTGGATAGAATTAGGAGCAAAGTGTGTGTGTGTGGGTAAATTTGCATAGTGACAGATTTCAGCTGGATATAAAGGGAATTCTATTATTATTATATTTTATTATTATTGTTATATTTTACAAATGAGGAAATTGAGGCTCATAGATGTCAGCATCTAGGTTCACATGCCCTAACACAAATGAAATTGTCAGCCTAAGGAGTAATGAGCTTCTTGCTACTGCTGGTCTCTAAACAGAGGATCATCAAATCATGGCATCATAGATTTAGAGCTGGAAGAGATCTTAGAGGCCTTACAGGTAAAGAAACTGAGACCTCAAGAAGCAAAGTGACTTCCCCAAAGTTATATAAGTATTACATGACAAGATCAGGATTTGATCCCAGGTTTTTTATATGCAAACCCAATTCCATTGCCCTGCACAACCTTCTTAGATGACCACTTGTCAACGATGTTATAAAGGAGGTTCTTGCCCATACATGGGTTGGGTGAGATCTCTTCTGAAAATGATTCTAAAATAATCTGAAGTAAACAACTAATCCCAGTAAGGACTAGAGTAGCCCATTATGAGCAAAGATTCATGACTTTTAGGAGCTCTAGTTCTAAGATCCAGGGAGTCAAATGCCTTCAGTCTCTGTGACTGTAAAGCAAGAAGAACCTCCAGTGGGCCCTGAGCAGAGAACTTCTGATCCCATCCACATGGACCACACACATAGATTGTGATCCCTGAGAACAACACTGTCTTCTGCCTCTTGACACCTCCACCTCTCCCCTTAACTGCTCCTAATTCTGCCCTATGCAGCTAGGCATTTAATCACTTTTGTAGAAGGCAGCCTCTTTCAGGGGTTACATTGGTTGCATGTGGCTTGTCCTTCATTCTTAAAGAGGACCATGACATCAGGGAAATGATAACATGACTTGCAGTAGACTTTGATTTGAGTGAGGAAGGGCCATGTGTCACCAGCCTCACTTTCTCCTCCTGAGCCATCTGGGTCTAGTGTCCAGATACAAATCAGGATGACTGGAGATGGCCAAATGGCTAGACTGGAAGCAGAAAGAAGAGTTTTGATATATTCAGGGTCATGACAAAATTCATGAGAATTAAGGGAAAATGCCAGCATGAATCGAGAACAGGAAGAACAACTTGAGATTTCTAGGTTGATTTGGAAACTGGATTTAGAACCTATCCTTTCTCAGAATTCCACTAACACATTGTTTACACCGATGATCTCTAAAGAGAGGACAAGGGTTACCTCAGAAGAGAGATCAGGACATTATTTGAATTGAGGGATGGGAAGATGGATCAAATCCCACCCATCCAGGAATTGCCCTTGTGGGGAACTTGCCGCATCACAATCACAATACCCTTCATCAATTATCACCCAATATTTCTCCATTTTCCCACTCCCTTTCACCGTCCTTCACCCATGCAAGCTTCCAGCTTCCTCTTTT
Source organism: Bettongia penicillata ogilbyi (assembly GCA_023548195.1). Classification (NCBI taxonomy): domain Eukaryota; kingdom Metazoa; phylum Chordata; class Mammalia; order Diprotodontia; family Potoroidae; genus Bettongia; species Bettongia penicillata. The sequence goes on along the minus strand of JAJHZJ010000198.1, from coordinate 7,591,464 downwards.
CTGCCCTGGCCACTGAGGACAATTATAATTCAAATATTACCTGGGCATTGGGAAAATGCTCTCCACCTACCACCCAGAATACCCACCTCTTGTTCCCCAGGTTACCTAGAGGTTTTGGTAGATACCTCTTGAAGGGTAAGTCTGCTCTCCAGGGCAATCAACAATGCATAAGATCCTCCCTCCCACATGCAAAAATATACAAACAAAAAAATGTTAGAAGATAATTGCACCTGGATTATAGATCTAATTCTAGAAATCAGCTTGTTTTAAGCCTCCCATTTTACAGATGAGGAAAATGCGGTCTTGGAAGGTAAAATGTCTTGCCAAAGGTATTAAATATTACAGACAATACTTGAACCCAGGTCTTCAGACACCACAGCCAGTATTCTTTCTGCTTTACTGCCACCTTTTGTACTTCAGGTGTGGAATATTACCTTATATCACAAGGACAGGAATAATGCCTTTTCTTCCTTTGTCATCCTACCTAGCACAGAGTTAAGGTACATCATGGGATTCAGTAAAGAACTTATTGATGGATTTTGATAAGCACTTAATTTCACTGCTACTATTAAGTACAGTAGTCGTCTTTTCTAGACTCTTTTCAGGAAGCCTCAGAAATCACAGACTTTGGATGTAGGAGAGAGAGTCCTAAGTTGCCATTGTTCAGTTGTGTCTGATTCTCCATGGTGCCATTTTGGGGTTTCCTTGGCAAAGGTACTAAAGTGGTTTGCCATTTCCTTCTCATTGTACAGATGAGGAAACAGAGGTCCAGAGAGTTAAATGACTTGCCCATGGTCATACAACTGGTATGTGTATGTGAGGCCAGATCTGAACTCAGGAAGATGAGTCTTCCTGATTCCAAGCCCTGTGATCTATCCACTGAACCACCTAGTTGCCTAAACTCAGGCAAGTTTCTTTACTTCTCAACCTCAGTTTCCTCATTTGTATAATGGAGAGAATAGTGCTTAGATTAACTACCTCCCAGCATTGCTATACGGGATGCACTTTATAAATCTTAGAGTACTAAAAAATGCAAACTATGACTAGCATAACATGAACCAACACAGTCCTTTGATTTTTCTACATAATCCTGTGGCTGAGCTGGCGCTATGTATCCCAGTGTTTATGAACATCACCTTAGGCAGGTATTGGATGGTACTGAACTTCCTCCTATAAGTGTGCTTTTTATACAAGTACCTATCAAAAGAGATGCTGGATTTGATTGAAATATCCCAGCTTCTAGAATCACAGTAAGGTAGGATTTAGAGGTGAGAAGGAACTTACAACTCTAACATCTTCCCCCATATATTTTTTTAAAGATGAGGAAACAATTTCAGATTAAGTGACTTGCTCATGGTCACATAGATAGTAAATACCAGAGGTGGTATTTGAATCCAAGACTTCTGGCTCCAAATTGTGCTTTTTTTTTCACCATAGCATGCCTGGTAACATTGAGATACCTCCTATCTCCTGCAAATCATGTCTTCACAGAGTTAATGAATGTTATGACAATAATTTCAAGTGATGGTGCTAGTCAGTGGCTAATCAATTATTTGTTAATGCGTCTATGGATTTTCAGATAATGCCTCCATTTTGGTGAAGAAGGCAATCCACATGAGAAGAATGCTAGAAGCATGGCAAATTTTAAATCTTCCATTTAGTGCAATATGATTTTATTGTACTTACAAATAATTAAACCAATCTGTAAAACATGTTTGCATTACATTATTTTACTTCACTTGGCCTTGCAATGTGAGGATCATAATTACTTAAATATTTCCCTTTACTATTTTTCAAAACATTTTTCTAAATTGTCAAAAAACATTCTGGAGACATTTGGATAAAAAACATAGTGAACATGTGTCTGATTAATTTTTTAAGACAATCAAGATCAAATGCAGAACATGATTGGAAAATGTTCCATCGCAACAATAAGAGAGGGAATCTCAGAATAGGGAGGGTAGTGAATTATGAGGGGGGGGAGAGAATCATCAGATTTCACATTGTATTTATTGGGACCCAGATGACAGATGACAAATCACTGCAGTATAATAGACTATGCAATGCATCAAGTACCCAAAGAAGGGCCATGTTCCAATCAGAATGCAGTCTAGCCTGGAGAAAATTCCACAGAGACTGGACTCTAACATGTGGACCTATGAGTTGGGGGAGGGGGGTGGTCCTCCTAATTTCCAGCTTGTAAAACAAGAGATCACTCTAGGCAGCCATTCTTTGTTGGCTGTCATTACAAACAACTCAGGGGCGATCAGCAGCAGTAGTGACAACCTTATTCGTCCCCCATCTGCTAGCTGTCAATCAGGCCACCATCCTGAGGCCATTGATGGAGCTGCCGGTTTGATTGAGAATCATTTGTCAAGGAAGATTTTATGATGTTAACTTACCAGAACTTCCAGGGAAAGAATCGAAATAGTCTTTAATTTTACTTTTCTTTTGTTTATTTTTTTAAGGTTCTACCAATTAATTGAGAGTACACAGCATGATTTTGTCTCAGAAATGTCCCCAATACTCTTCTCTTTACCCTGCCCCCTACAATTTCTCAGATGTCATGAAGAGAGTTCTAGGACCCCTTGCCCAGTTTCTTGTTATTCTAATAAAGCATTAGGGAAGAGTAGACTCTATCACAGGATAATAGAAAAATAAACTGGACTGAAGGTAGTAAAAACAAACAAAAAACCATTTCCTTATAAACTCTTACTGTCATCCATCAAGAATCAGCTCATCGTCTCTGCCCTAAATTCAAAATGAGAACCCCTTTAGAGAGAAGCCAGTGCATTAAGGACAGTGCATCCATCAATTGCCGCCCCCATCCCCCAGAGCCTCTTCTTTTGAAATGGCAAGATATATGAGATTTCTGTCACTTAGTACCTTGCAACATTAAAAAAAATTATAAAAGAAAGAAAGAATGTGAGAGAGTAATGTAAAGAGACTTAGACACTATAAAGTTTAGTGAAAACCCTAGAAGCAGAAATGGTAATTTAATCTAAGAATCCAACCCTTAATTTCTAGAATCAGTATACATATATAAGAGAAGACTTCAGTAGGACCCAGGACAAGCAGGTGGTAATGATCCCTCAAGAAGCATCATTCCAGGTCCTGTGGTCAGTAAGCAAATATGTATCTATCTATCTATCTATCTATCTATCTATCTATCTATCTATCTATCTATCTATCTATCTATCTACCATTTATTTATGCATTTGGTAAAGAGTATTTTATTTTTCTTGGTTATATGTAAAGATTGTTGTCAACATTTATTTTTATAATATTTTGGGTTCCACATTTTTCTCCCTCTCTCTCTTCCTTCCCTCAACCAAGATGGCAAGCAATCTGATATAATTCATATATGTGAAATCCTAGAAACATATTTCCACATTAATTGTCTTAAGAAAGAAGAAATAGCACAAAAGGGAAAAGCCACAAAAACAACAAAAAAGGTGAAAATAATATGCTTTGATCTGCATTCAGATTCCATAGTTCCTTCTCTGAATGTGGATAGCATTTGCCACTATGAGTTGTAACAGCAAGAATCCTGGCATACACAGGAAAGCCCACTATATAGATGCTTGGATCTACTTTTCTAAAAAGAAAGCAACTTTTGAGGGGACAACAATCTACTTTAATCAAGCACATATGTCATTCACATAGTTCAGGGGGAAAAGTCAGTACTCTGAACTTCAGAGAAAGTACAAATAGAGAAATAAAGATCAACAGACAGGGCTTCCAATTTCCTGACCATAAGCAATATATACACATCACAGATCAACAGACAGATTCAACTGACCATACATACATATTTACTAGAGAAAGAAGCACCAATATCTGGGTTTTCAAAGCTAGGGGGGCTCCTTAGTGGCTTCCCAGAGTCTCATCTGGCACAAAAACCTGATTTCAAAAACTAAGCCCCAAAGTAAAACCTTATCTCAGAGTGTTTATACACTTTTCAGAGCTGGAGGGCAGGACCCTCTGACCCAGTGCTTCAATAGAAATTAACAAAAGGTATTGAGACCTATTAATAAGTGCAAAAGATCTTTACCTCTTTCCTCCCTCCCCCCCCCCCATTAACCTTAAATTACCATTAAAGGAGTCTTTTGGAATTGTCTTAGATCATCATATTGCTGAGGAAAGTCAATCATAGTTGATCATCACACCTTGTTGCTCTTATTGTGTACAATGTTCTCCTGGTTCTGCTCACTTCATATCAGTTCATACAAGTCTTTCCAGGTTTTTCAGAAATCTGCCTGCTCATCATTTCTTATAGGACAAAAGTATTCCATTACATTCCTATGCCACAACTTGTTCAGCCATTCCCCAATTGAGGGGCATTCCCTCAATTTCAAATTCTTTGCCACTACAAAAAGAGCTGCTATAAATATCTTTGTATATACATGGGTCATTTTTCTTTTTTTATGATCTCTTTGGAATACAGATTTAATAGTGGTATTATAGGATCAAAAGATATACATGATTTGATTACCCTTTGGTCATAGTTTTAAATTGCTCTCCAAAATGGTTGGAGTTCACAACTCCACCAACAATGCATTAGAGTCCCAGTTTTCCCACATATTATCCAATATTTATCATTTTCCTTTTCTGCTATATTAGTCAGTCTGCTAAGTGTGATGTGATACTTCAGAGCTGTTTAAATCTGCATTTCTCTAATTAATAGAGATTTAGAGCATTTTGTTCATATGACTATAAATAGCTTTAATTTCTTCATCTGAAAGCTTCCTATCCATATCCTTTGACCATTTATCAATTGGAGAATGACTTATATGCTATAAATTTGACTCATTTCTCTATATATTTGAGAAATGAGGTCGTTAGCAGAAACACTTGTAAAAATTGTTTCTTGTCTTTCTGCGTGCCTTCTAATCTTGGTTGTATTGGTTTTGTTTGTATAAAACCTTTTTAACTGAATGTAATCAAAACTTTCCATTTTGTCTTGTGTAATGTTTTCTATCTTTTGTTCCCTTCTCCATAGATCTGACAGGGGAACTATTTCTTGATCTCCTAATTAGTTTATGGCATCACTTTTTATGCCTAAATCAGGTACCCATCTCTTTTCTTGGTATATGGTGTGAGATAGCTGTCTATGCCTAGTTTCTGCAAACTATTTTCCAATTTTCTCAGCCATTTTTGTCAAATAGTTAGTTCTTATCCCAGAAGCCAGCATCTCTAACAAACATTTACTATGTACCTTTTATGTGCCAAGCACTGCAGTCATTGCTTGGGATACAAAGGAAAAAGACAGTCCTTGATCTGAAGGACTCACAGTCTAATGGTGGAAATACAAAGTACCATGTACAAACAAGGTATATCCCAGATCAATTGGAGATAATCCATACAGGGGGAGGAATTAGTATTAAGGAGGGAAAGCCTTCTCATACAAGAAAGGATTTTGACTGGGACCTGAAGGAAACAGAGGAAAAGATGAATAGACAAAGTGAGTATTCCAGGTATGGGGGTCGGCCATTGACAGCAAGTCAAGAGATGGAGCATCTTATTGTGGGAAGAAGTTGGTGTTATCAAATTTAAAAGCAAAAATAAAAGGTTAAACCAAATGGCCTCTGAGGTTCCCTCCAACTCGGAGAGTCAATAATTCTATGGGAATGAACCCACCCCAGAGGCTCAACAAATATTATTTCTTGGTATATGCCCTTGGGCAGGGCACAATGCTGGGTAGCATGGGAGATTCAAGGATTAATGATTCTAAGAGCTAACCTTTAAGGAGGAATCTAAAATTACTAGCAGGATAAAACTACTACCATCATATCACATATAATAAATATTGGTAGGAGGGGTATTGTTCAGGCAATGAGATCATGGAGCAACCGATCAAAAGGTGCTATTAGTTTTTAGGTACATTCAATAAATAAGTCCAGGACAAGGTAAATAAGGCAGCAAATCCTAGCGAGGATTTGTGGGAAACATAGGTTACTAATGAATAATGTTTTTGGATTTTGTATCAGCAATACCTGGGTTCAACTTTTAGCTCAAACACTTCTTAATTATATAACCCTAGGAGAGTTGTTTGCCTCTCTGAGTTTCAGTTTCCTCATCTGTAAAATGAAGATGTAAGGAGCTAGATGTCACAGTAGATAGAACACCAGGCCTGGAGACAGATTGAATTCAAATTCAGCCTCAGACACTTCCAGCTATATGACCCTGGGCAAGTCATTTAACCCTGTTGCCTCAGTTTCCTCATCTGTAAAATAAGCTGGAGGAGTTATCTTTGCCAAGAAAACCCCAAACGGGGTCAAAAAGAGTTAGGCACAGCCAGAATAACTCAATCACAACAATAGCAATAGTCAATGACATCTGAGGCCTCTGCTAGCTCTATATCGATGAACCTCTAACTTTCAAGTCTTACAGCATGAACATAACCCACTGCAAAGCTGACTTGACCCCTAGATGGCTTCTATAGAAAATTCTAACTTCCTTGTATCCAACCAGGGCTTTCCTATCTTTGTTCCTTTACTCTGGATATTCTCTGTACCTGGAATCTCATTCCTTGAATTCCCATCTCTGTCTCTTGAAATTCACCCTAACTTTTAAGTCCTGTCTTTCCCCTCTCCTACCTAGAAAGCCTTCCCTGATCCCATTTCCCATGGAAAATGACCTTTCCTTCCTTAGCTGCCTTAGCACCATGCTATTTTTTTATTCTATTTAGAACTCAAGTCGTGGTGTAGTCATTATGAATTAACTATACAGTGTGGCATATTTGTGGATGTATTCTATGTCTCCACTAGATCTTAAGTGCCAGTAGGGTCCGGCTCTTATCTCAATGACCTTTGTATCTAGCCCAATACTTAGAATAGGACTCTGCACACAAGGTCATTGGTTTAGACCTGGAAGGGACCTTTGAATTTAAATTCAACCTTCTCATTTTTCTGGTAAGGAAAGAGAGGCACAGAGACAGCAAGTGTTTTGTTTAGGGTCACATCAATTGTAACTAGAGGCAGAATTTGAACCCATTGGAAAACCCAATTTTTTTCTCTGACTCCTAACCCAATAGTCTTTCCACTGTACCCACACTCATTCTAGGTACTTAAAAATAATAATTGAGGCAATATATTTATTTAACATTTGCTCCCCAACTATTTTTAAGTTATGATGACTTTATTTCTTGAGATGTTAATTGATTCCACTGCAGTGCTTAAAACGATTGGATATTCTCTGGGAAGTCTAAAATCAGGCCTGAGAAGTACATTGCTGTTATACTCAGGCCTCCAAGGAGCTTAATTCTCTCCTCTCGATGCCTCTGTGCTGATGGAAAGCCATGTTCAGAGTAATATGGAAGTGGTAAATTGCATTTTCAATTACAAAAGTACCAAGGGTTTCTCTTAAGTCTGGTTACTTGCAGCATTGTGCTCAATGGAGCTCATTTCTTTGGGACAGCCTACCCAAATCCCCCTTCCCCCCACCCCCAGATTTAGTCAAATGCAGTCAAATAGAAGCCGACCTTGGGTCTAAGTTTATTTTCTAGCATAGCATCAGTCACATGGTACCTTAGTTAGAGCAATCTGAATACCTTCTGAATAATTCAGAAGTGCCAAACAGAATACTTGTTGCTTGGAAGTGTTAATGAAAATATCAAGGGAATTAATTAACAGTCAATTATATCAATTTTAGATTTGGACATTGATTCTGATGCTTAAAGCAAAATCTACATTTCTGCTAGAGCATATACATTTTTTTCCCTGGCACTTCCACTTGGTTTAGTCATTTCCAATCAAAATTATAAGGAGAAAAATGTTGAAATTATTCCCTTTCCTTCTCTCCATTTCAGTAAGCTCCAGATAAATAAGGAGAAAAGAATTCTTACAGAATCACACATTTTCTCCATCTCCGGGTATGCAGATTCTGCGTTCTTGATCTTTGTATTAAACTGCTTGGGGAAAAGGGAATTTGAATCCATGGATAACAAATTATCAACAAAGGAAAAAAGCAAAAATAAACTGCATTTTATTTGCATTTATATTTCTATAGGTTTGTAAGCAGACCTTCACAAAGAGGAGTCTGTAGTGGATCAGGAAACAGGTAAAGAGAGAATAGTAAATTAGGTTTTCTTCGTCAGTTTGTTATAATTGGAACTTGGGGTTTCACAAATGCTGCACAAGTGATGTGTTCGTTAGACCATTGTTTGTTAAATTTCACATATGTAAAAAATAGGGAAAAATTTTCTGATCTTTGATATTAAGAGAAGAAATTTCATTGAAAACAGTTTTTGCATGATTTGGCACGAATAGTCTAGACTGGTTTATGAAAAATGACAGCTAGTAGGAAAGTAATTAAAAATGTATTTTGCTGAAAGCAAAAGTATTTTTGGAATCAATAACAACCATCTTTAATTCGCCAACCATTTCCACAATTATTTTACATTATCTGGAGGATTTAACATTCTTGAAAACAGAGGTCTCTGACCCCTCTTTGGCCTCATTGAGGAATAGTTTTTTCAGACTTTATTCCAATCCTAAAATGGTGACAACAAAGGACTGGGACCAAAGAGGAGGGATGAGAAGTGCTGTGCACACAATAGACTCTAAAAGCACAGCTGCCCGATGAATGAAGGAATTTTCCACAATGATAAAAATGATTCTGCTGGGCCATGGAAAGCTCATCTGTCTGTCCTCTCCACAATACAGGGAAACATTTGAAGGGTACCTGAAAACAAATATGAAAGACTGATCCCAGACAACGATGAGCTATCTGCAAAGAGCAAGGAAACTCAGGTTTGTTTGTTTTTTTAATCGCAAGGTGTGAAGAATTCTTTGGCCAGAAAATGTTTTAATGCTCTATCATATATTAGTACTTCCCCTTAACTGGTCACTCCCAGCCCCTTCATTGCTTCTTTTCTCCCCATCAACCTGAAGCAAACGTTACTATTGGTTTGGGAACCAATATTAGGCAACCACTAAGTGCCAGAGGAAGCTATAACCAAGTATTCTACCAACAAGCTTTATGTGCCAGGCACTGTCCTAGGCACAGAGGATACAAAGACAAAAATGCAACAATATTTGACCTTGAAAATTTTCAACAACAATAATAACACGTTTCTATAGCTATTTCTTATTTACAAAATACTTTAATCACAAGTTTGTGTGAAGCCTCAGCATTAATATCCCCATTTTTTTTTCTACAGAAGAGGAAAGTAAGTTTCAGAGAGATGAAATTACCAAAGTCAGTGAAGCAGACATACTAAGGTATACTAAGATATTTTAATTTTTAGAATGGCAAATAGTGATAGATATAACGCACATAAGTAAAAGTTCTTTGGGGGTTCCTCAATAATTTTTAAGAATGTAAAGGGGTTTTGAGACCAAAAAGTTTGAGGATCGCTGGTCTAAGGTGATACAGCTAGCAATTATATCCGGACTCTGTAAACAGCACAAGGTAGATTCCCTACCCTCAAAAGACATACAGTCTAGCAGAGGAACTAGAACTAGTATACAAATAACTTATTTCTCCTCTAAAGAGTGGGTCTTTTGCTATTTTCCTAAGAAAACTAAATCCACAAAGGAGATAGCTACCCAGTCGTCCTTGCTCTTGGCAAGTTGACAAGACTAAAATGAGGGTGCCTAGGTAGAAGGGATAGAAATAAGAGGCCAAGAAGAGATTTTTTTTTTTTTTTTTTATCCACTTGGATGGCTTGGCTGGAAGTCAAGTCCTAAACCCCTGGCAGTCTAATGGAGAGCCCAGTGCCTTGGTGTGGGCTCCCATGCATATCAATGTGTAAGACTTCCTGTGATTTATGATATTACAGATAGATATGCTATAGGTAATTTTTAATGAATTTGGAGGAGACTTTAAAAATTATTTTCCAATAAAACCAGCATAGCATAAGGAACACTTTAAAAAAAAAGGCTTTCACTCTTAGTGTTTCATAAGAAACTTAGAGACACTGATGACTAATCTGAATTTAGGGCAATTGAAATTAAATTATTAAAATGAAAACAATGGATATTTCTGCCAAAAAAGAAGGGTATTCCGTGGTCAAATTCAGGACCACAGCTACTTAATTTATTTATTCATTTCTCCTTTCTTCACGAGTTTTACAATTTAAGACAAAATAACTTCTTCAAGCCTAAGTTTTCCCTCATTTCTTTTGGTTGACCTTACATTCTGATCAGTCTTCTATAAAGATACTCCACTGCTTGGACTCATGCCCCTTCCTGCCCACCCTCCCCTCAACCTCCTATCTCCAGCCTCTGCTCTTACTCCTTCCCCTGCCCAGACTCCCTGGTTTGATAGTGTTCAAAAAACCTTACTTTTGTTGATGAATGGACTGTCTGGCTTAAATCTCCTCCTTCTTCATTCATTTAATGAGCAAATGAGAGGAAAAATCGCTTTTGTTGCTGTTAATTATGTTGAACTCTTGTGACCCCATTTGGGGTTTTCTTGGCAAAGACACTATAGTGTTTTGGCATTTCCTTCTCCAACTTATTTTACAGAAGAGGGAACTGAGGCAGATAGGATTAAGTGATTTTCCCAGGGTCACACAGCTCACTATCTAAGGCCAGATTTGGACTCAGGAAGATGAGTTCTCCTAACACCAAGCCTTGCACTGTGCTACCTACCTGCCACCTAGCTGCCTCAAATCTGTATATATCTCAAATCAAAAGAAAACAAAGCTGGTCTATTAAAAAAAGGAATTATCCAGGTAATTATCTTAATTCTACATTTCCAGTATAGGCAAAGCTATCATTGTTAGACTTAGAGCTGAAAGATATCTTAAATGTCGTTAATTCTCACCCCTGTCTTTTTACAGAGGGTTCCAGTGAAGAGAAGGTGATTACCCAAGATGAGACAAAACTGAGATTCTAAGGGACTCATGCTATCTCCCTCCCTGCCCCAGCCCCACTTGGGGCAAAAGCTAAGTGCTACACTGCTGAGATTCCATTTTACTCCACAGCTGTTCCCCCTTTCCTTCCCTCCTTCCCCTCAGAGGGTTAAGTTCCAGGCTCTCCCTACCACCACTTTACCTCCATGTAAGGGGTGAGGCATGGAGGAGCCATAGCCTGATTATAATTTGGCTGAATTGTGCTCTACACACCTTGGGGTAAGCGTCTCATTGGCCTTGTCCCTAGAGGAAGAGGAAGGGCAAGGGGTAGCTTCTGTTCTAGCTCTGTGCTTATTTATGGGTGGGAATAAGACTAAAATGATGGATAGGTAGAGATAGAAGCCACTACCACTAAAGCTAGAAACTAAGGAGAGGTGGATGTCTTTCACCTAGTTGCTGTTTTTCAGTTGTTTTTAAGTCATGTCGAACTCTTCATGACCTCATTTGGGGTTTTCTTGGCAAAAAATATTCAAGTGGTTTGTCATTTCTTTCTCTAGCTCATTTTTACAGATAAGGAAACTGAGGCAAATAAGGTTAAGTGACTTGCCCAGAGTCACCCAGCCTTGAGTCATTTCAAAAGGCTTTTCATTTAGTGGAGGTTCTTCCTGTCTTCTCTTCTGGCTACAATGTTCAGTTCTCTTTATCTGTTACATTTCTTGTTGTGAATATGTATGTGTGAATGGGGCAGGGGAGGTGGAATGTATGTTTGAGAGATTAGAGGGCAGAATTGTGCCAAGAACCACTTACTCTCCATCCTGCTGGTCTGCTGGCAGGGTGTATATTCACCCTTCCCATCATGCCCATCCTCCGCACCCCCAGCAATGGAGGCTATGTGGCAAAAGCTTAGCCCTTCTGAGCATACAACTTGACCCATGATTCTTTACACTGCTTCATCCTCCTTGTTCTCTGTTTTTCTCACTATGTAAGGGATAGTGACTGGATAGAGCTCTGGATTTGGAGGTAGGAGAATTGAATTTTACTCTTTGTGTTTTGTTTCAATTTATTTTTTAAAATGAGCCAAAATCTGTTTTCTCTCCCTTTGCTCTCTTATTCTATTTGAAAACAAAAATAAGAGCAAGAAAAAAACTTGTAACAAGGATTCATAGTCAAACAAAACAAATCCCTGTACTAGATGTAGAAGCATCCAAAAAATACCTTGATCTGAAATCTGAGTTCATCACCTCTCTGTCAGGAAGTGGGTGGTCTGCTCCATCATCCATTCTCTGGAAATGTTCTTGATCAACTACAAGTCAAAGATGTTTTGTTTTGTTTGTCACAAAGCTGTTGGAATTGTTCTCTCACTTCAGCTCACTTCCCTCTTGTCAGTTCAATTTTCCCTGAAACTATCTTGTTTCAAATTTCCTTATTACCTTATGATAGTATTCTATCACATTCATATACCAGAATTTGTTCAGCCATCGTCCAGTTGATAGGCATTGAGACTTGGGTTGTTACCTTGAATCAGCCCTTCTCTTCTTGGGCATCTTCTCCAAAATGAGGATGAGCTCTAAGGTCTAAGGAGCTCTAAGTTTCTAATTTCAAATCCAATGACAGTCATTTTTTCTGGTTACATTTGTACTGGAACGTTAAAGTAGGTAATAATTATAATACTAAGACAACCATAAAGTAACAAAAGTTAACATATATAATTTTGTGCTTTAAGGAAAAAAAAAACAGAGTAAGATCTATCTTTTTTTCTTGTTGGTTTAGTTTGAAATAAACATAGACCAGCTTTTTGAAGTAGAAAATATGTCAAACAGTTTCTCATCTTATTTTTCATTCATCACTTTATTGTGTATAAATACAATATTGATACTTGCATTATAACTTGAAGATTTGTAGAGAATTATAGTAACCAAGAGTGTTCTGGAGTCACAAGACCAGGGTTCAAATTCTGCCCCTGATGCTTTATCCCGGTGTGGCATTGAACAAGTGACTTACTCTTTCCAGGCCTCAGTTTTCTCCTCTGTAGAAAGAGGGGGTTATTAGACTAGGTGGCTTCATAGTCTGATTGTTAAGTGATTCAGTGGAACTGGGATGTAGGCGACCATCCTACAGTTGGGGGAACACCATTAGTGAGGGCTAGAGACAATTGTAGACAGACCATATGCCCCCAAATCCTCTAGAGTAAGTGTGAAATGGAACACACCTGATCTGTAGGTGATGGGAACCAGAGTAGTCACTGTTACACAGAAATAATTACAAAAAATTTTTTTAAATAAATTTATTTATTTAACTTTTTACATTCATTTTCACAAAATTTTGGGTTCCAAATTTTCTCCCCATTTGTCCCCTCCCCCCACCCCAATACACCGAGCATTCTAATTTCCCCTATCACCAATCTGCCCTCTCTTCTATCATCCCTCCCTTCCCTTGTCCCCATCTTCTCTTTTGTCCTGCAGGGCCAGATAGCTTTCTATTCCTCATTACCTGTATTTCTTATTTCCTAGTAGCAAGAACAATACTCAACAGTTGTTCCTAAAACTTTGAGTTCCAACTTCTCCCCATCCCTCCCTCCCCACCCATTCCCTATGGGAAGGCAGGCAATTCAATATAGACCATATCTGTGTAGTTTTGCAAATTACTTCCATAATAGTCGTGTTGTGTAAGACTTAACTATATTTCCCTCCATCCTATCCTGCCCCCCATTGCTTCTATTCTGTCTTTTGATCCTGTCCCTCCCCAAGGGTGTTGATTTCAAATTGCTCCCTCCTTCCACTGCCCTCCCTTCCATCATCCCCCCACCCTTCTTATCCCCTTCTCCCCCACTTTCCTGTATTGTAAGATAGGTTTTCATACCAAAATGTGTGTGGATTTTATTCCTTCCTTTAGTCAAATGTGATGAGAGTAAACTTCATGTTTTTCTCTCAGCTCCCCTCTTTTTCCCTCCACTAAAACTTCTCCTGCCTGCCTCTTCTATGAGAGATAATTTACCCCATTCCATTTCTCCCTCTCTCCTCTCAATACATTTCTCTCTCACTGCTTTAATTCATTTTTTTAAAGATGTGATCCCATCCTATTCAATTCACTCTGTACTGTGTGTGTGTCTGTGTGTGTGTGTGTGTAATTCCACCAACTACCCAGATACTGAAAAGTTTCAAGAGTTGCAAATATTGTCTTTCCATGTAGAATGTAAACAGTTCAACTTTAGTAAGTCCCTTATGACTTCTCTTTGCTATTTACCTTTTCATGCTTCTTTTCATTCTTGTGTTTGAAAGTCAGATTTTCTTTTCAGTTCTGGTCTTTTCATCAAGAATGCTGGAAAGTCCTCTATTTCATTGAAAGACCATTTTTTTCCCCTAAAGTATTATACTCAGTTTTTCTGGGTAGGTGATTCTTGGTTTTAGTCCTAGTTCCTTTGACTTCTGGAATATCCTATTCCACTCCCTTCGATCCCTTAATGTAGAAGCTGCTAGATCTTGTGTTTTCCTGATTGTATTTCCACAATACTGGAATTGTTTCTTTCTAACTGCTTGCAATATTTTCTCCTTGACCTGGGAATTCTGGAATTTGGCCAAAATGTTCCTAGGAATTTCTCTTTTTGGATCTCTTTCAGGTGGTGATTGGTGGATTCTTTCAATATTTATTTTGCCTTCTGGTTCTAGAATATCAGGGCAGTTTTCCTTGATAATTTCATGAAGTATGATATCTAGGCTTTTTTTTTTTATCACGGCTTTCAGGTAGTCCCATAATTTTTAAATTGTCTCTCCTGGATCTATTTTCCAGGTCAGTTATTTTTCCAATGAGATACTTTATATTATCTTCTATTTTTTCATTCTTTTGGTTTTATTCTGTGATTTCTTGGTTTCTCATTAGCCTCCATCTGTTCCATTCTAATTTTAAAAGAACTATTTTCTTCAGTGAGTTTTTGAACTTCCTTTTCCATTTGGCTAATTCTGCTTTTGAAAGCATTCTTCTCCTCATTGGCTTTTTGAACCTCTTTCGCCAATTAAGTTAGCCTATTTTTCAAGGTGTTATTTTCTTCAGCATTTTTTTGGGTCTCCTTTAGCAAGGTATTGACCCATTTTTCATGCTTTTCTTGCATCTCTCTCATTTCTCTTCCCAGTTTTCCTCTACCTTTCTAACTTGATTTTCAAAATCCTTTTTGAGCTCTTCCATGGTCTGAGCCCATTGAATATTTATTTTAGATGTTTGGGATACAGAAGCCCTGACTTCTATGTCTTTTCCTGATGATAAGCATTGGTCTTCCTCATCTGAAAGGAAGGGAGGAGATATTTGTTCACCAAGAAAGTAACCTTCTATGGTCTTATTTTTTTCCCTTTTCTGGCCATTTTCCCAGTCAGTTACTTGACTTCTGAGATTCCTTTCCACACCCACCTCACCTCCAGATCAGTCCAGCTAGTGCTTGGAGTCTGAGATTCAAATGCTGCTTCCCAGCCTCAGGGCTTTCAGAGGGGGCAGGGCTGCTATTCAATATAAGATTAAATTTGGGTGCTCAGGTGGAGGCAGGGCCACCTCAGGGCTCAGTTCCCTCATGGGCTTTATGTGGAGACCTTTGATAAGGGTCCGAACTCCTGCCTGCTTTGAGAGCCCCTGTCCACTGCTGCCTCCTGAGGGGGCCTGAGTTATGGAGACACCCTACTCCCCTCTCAGCCAGCCAAAAAGGCTCTCTCACTGACCTTTGCGCCTGTGGGTGGAGGGACCTGTGCTGCTGGAGATTCTGTCCCTGAAGCCTGCTCGGATCTGCTCCTCTCAGTGCCATGTGGCCAAGGCAGGGCTTGACTCTGCTCCAGGTCCAGTGTGTGACAGACCTTTGGTGTTGGTTTTTCAGGTCTCCTTGGAACAGAAATCTCCTCCACTCCATTGCTGTGTGACTTCCGCTGCTCCAGAATTCGTTGGGAGTACTTCTTTACAGATATTTTATGGGCTGTGGGTTAGAGCTAGCATATGTCAATCTTTCTATTCCACCATCTTGGCTCCTCCCCCCAAAAAATATTTTTAATGACAAATTTATAACAGGTTAAGTGAAATTAGAATGTTCTGAGGGAAGTATTTTAACTTTGAGGAGAACAACCACAAACCACCTTTTGGTACCTTGGTCAAAGACAAAATCCTAGACTGGGTCAAATTTGGAACTGACCTGTGGGACACTTCTGGTGCTCTTATGTTCAACAAAATAAAAATGGGTACTAAACATTTAAACTGCTACTATGTGTTCTGATCCAAAAAACATTAGAGGCTTTGAAGTGAGAGTGAATAATGGTCCTTGTTGTCACAGTATGTGCCATAGACAGCCAAGAGGTACACATGGATCACGGGTTGGTCTCTGCAATAGACAAGACATGTTTTAATCCTTCCTTGGGTCCTGGACAAATCTCTTTTGTTAGTTTCTTCATCTATAAAATGGGGATAATAACTAACTCAAAGGGTTGCAGTGAGAATCAATTGTAGGCAGCTTTTCTAACCTTAAAGCACTATATAAACATCATTACTAGCATGCTCCAGATCATACGAATAATTTCATTAAAGAAAATAAGTAATCCCCTTTGTTTTAGCCCATTTTCAGTCCTGAGATTCTATGGGCTCCATCTTAGTGAATTTTTCTTTGCAGCCTGATCTCAAAGCAGCATTAACTTAATTGATATGCACAGTTTGACTTAGTTAATCCATGCTTATCCTAGACATCTGATCAGCCAACATCCCAAAGATCAAAGGAACCTTGATAACCAATGCCCTAGAAAAAGCCAACTTGAAGCAACAGGACTTGAGAGAAGAATTTCGGATATGTTCAGAGCTGTCTGGATCCAACAGTTCCAGGGTAAGGCTAAGAAAGCACCTTAGACCAAACACTTTTGCTGTGAATATCCTTAGTAATATTGAGGAGACAGAGCTCAATACTTAAAAAGGGATTGCCACATAAGTTTCTCACACAGCCTTTATATAGCACCTTTATGCCATGCATTGTAACTATATGGAAAGGTAATAGAATAACAGGACCTCTGAACTGGAAGGTCATCTAATCCAATCTCCCACCCCAGGCAGCAGTCACTTCTACAGCTTCCTGACGGATCACCACCTGCTTGTTTGCACACCTCCAGTAACAGACAATTTACTTCTTCCTGAGGCAGCTCAATCAATCAGTCAGTCAGTCAGCAAGCATTTTAATAAATGTGCCTTTTATGTTGCCAGGGCCTATTTAATAAGATCTAATGTTTAGATTTGTCTTAATATTGAGCCAACTCTGATGTCTCATCATAGTTTGGAAACTGGTTGAAACTCTGCAAGTTCCTACCAGACTGGAAATGTTTCAAGTAAAGAGATGGATAGGAGAATCTTTGTCCTAAGGAAGAGCCAAGTGAAGTTCTGAGAGGCTCATCACCAAGGAGATAATTATTTTGGTCACAGCAACTCCTGAAGATTTTCTCCCAAGTGGGAAATGGGTTGTGATCTGCTTCCTTACCCATAGCAAGAAATCATGGATCCTTGACATGATCCATGCGACTCTCAACAACTGGCCAAGACCATTGATTTAGAGTTAGAAACAACTCTACTTTTATTTGGCCTAAAGCTATCTTTTAAAAATTTCAGTGATTGTCCTTAGTGTTCCTATCATGAAATCTGGTGAAAAAAAGATTTGCGTTTACCCTTTTAAAACCCTTTGTGATTTCATATAATTTGATCATAGTTCATGATAAATGTTGATTAGTGATTATGGATTATCTAGGTAAACAACATAGGAATGGGACAAAGAAAGGAAGCTTAGAGCCAGCATCTTAACCTGGGATCCATGGACCTATCTTTGGATAGATTGGGGTGGGAGATGGCAATACATTTGGATGGGTAAGATGCATCTTTATTTTTACAAAACTCTAGTTGAAGTTTAGCATTTTCTTTAATTATTTAAAAGTGCTATTCTGAGAAGGGATCCTTAGGCTTTCTGAGACTGCCAATAAGGTCCATGACATTAAAAAAAAATGTTAAAAATCTTTGTTATAGTTGAAGAACACTAGACTAAGAGTTTAAGTGAGAGCAGGATTTTAATCCTGCTTTGATACATTCTAGTTGTGTGATTATGCATAAGTCTCTTAAAGTCACTGACTCTCCATTTTCATAACCATGTAATAAGACTAAAGATACCTATATTA
Organism: Bettongia penicillata ogilbyi; assembly: GCA_023548195.1. Classification (NCBI taxonomy): domain Eukaryota; kingdom Metazoa; phylum Chordata; class Mammalia; order Diprotodontia; family Potoroidae; genus Bettongia; species Bettongia penicillata. The sequence continues at coordinate 7,573,497 of JAJHZJ010000198.1, read as the reverse complement.
CCTATCTTAGATTATTATAAAGATCAAGTGAAATAATATTTTTTTTGTTTTGTAATTTCTTGATTTTTCATAAAGTCATTAGCTTCCATCTGTTCCATTCTAATCTTTAAGGAGTTATTTTCTTCAGTAAACTTTTGGACCTCCTTTTCCATCTGACCAGTTCCACTTTTTTGGGCATTCTTCTCCTCATTGGCTTTTTGGATCTCTTTTGTCATTTGGGTTAGTCTATTTTGTAAAGTGTTATTTTCTTCAGCATTTTTTGGGTGTTCTTTAGCAAGCAGTTGAAGCATTTTTCATCATTTTCTTGCACCACTCTCATTTATCTTCTCAATTTTTTCTCTGCTTCTCTTACTTTATTTTCAAAATTCTTTTTGAGCTCTTCCATGGCCTGAAACCAATTCATATTTTTCTTGGAGACTTTGGATGGAGGAGCTTTGACTTTGTTTTCTTCTGTTTGTATGTTTTCATTTTCCCTGTCACCAAAGTAAGATTCTATAGTCTGATTCTTCTTTCTGGATTTTGCTCATTTCCTCAGCCATTTACTTGACTTTTGAGCTCTTTGTCAAGGTAGTTCTCTGCTTCCAGTAGGGGTAAGGGGTGGACTGTCAGTTGCTAGATCCCCCCACAATCTGTGAGCCTAGAGCTCCAGAAACAATGGCTGCAGCTGCCCCTGCTGTTGCTGTGGCTGCTGCGGGTTCTTCTGCCCCCCTGCCCCCAGGGCAGGGGTTGGACCACTCCACTCTCCTGCACTGGTCCCATAGGTCTTTTTCCACTGACCTTCCAATTTGTCCTCAGCATTTTGAGTTCATGAAGTCTGGAAACCACCACAGGTATGAGAGATTCAGTCTTCCTAAGTCCTGCTCAGGTCTCCTCTGTACACTTGTGGCCCATACTGGACTGTGCTCTTCTCCCAGTATGGCCCAATAGACATTTCCCAGCACTGTTCCAGGCTGTCTCGGGCTGGAGATTTGCTTCATGCCATAATTTTGTGGGTTCTGCAGCTCCAAAATTTGTTTAAGAGTCATTTTTTACAAGTGTTTGGCTGGGCTTGGCAGAGTACTCTAGAAAGTGCATGCTGTTACTCTACCATCTCAGCCAACCCTCAAATGAAATAATATTTAAGAGGACAGGAAGTAGACCTGAGGAAACTCTTCCAATGAAAGTCAGCATCTCTTCCTTGTATACACAGCACCCTTCTCCCCCAATGAAAGTCAGCACTTCTTCCTTGTATACACAGCACCCTTCTCCCCCATCTGCTTCACAGATATTCTGTTTGTCCCAGAGGACATTGTGGAAATTTAAGTATGCATAGATTAGCTCCTCCATTCAATTGTAAGCTCTTTTCATTGAATGGGTGTATCTCACTCAAAATGAGAATGTGATAAGACCTTAGCCTGAAAGGCCAGGGTCTCACATTGTATCCTGGGCCATTTCTAGTTGTCCTGATGAATATCAGGCCACTGGACCCAGATGACTCTGGAGAAGACAGTGAGGCTGGTGACCTTGCACAGCCTTCCCTCACTCAAATCAAAGTCAGTTGCAAGTCATGTCATCAGCTTGATGTCATGATCCTCTTCAAGAACAAAGGACAAACACACAATTTGAGGGCTGGGACTTTATTCACTTTTTTTTTGTGTCCCATGGTTCCTTGCACATAGTAGATGATTAATAAATATTTTGGTAGAAGAAGAGATAGCTGCTAGCAGGTAGGACTCTTGAAGGTGATTTTGGAGAAGACAAGATGCTACTCCTTTGGAAGTACAGAAAGAAGAGTCCTTCCCAATCATGAAATAATGATGAAGTCAAGGCCTTCAGAACCCTAGCTCCCAAAGGGAATATGGCCTTAACTGGATGGTATTGTTCTGGAATCCCCAGGTACCTTGATCTTCCTTTTTTTTTTTTACTTTCTTCTGCCATTGGCTGAACTTTCAAAAGTTCCTGAAAGACCCCTGAGAACCAGGGCCCATCAACTCAAGTAGGTGCAGTTGTAGTAGCATTAGTAGGATGAGCAGTGATGGTGTAGAGGTGAAATGGAAAATAGCTATTTAGTAATATTACAGACAAAGTATTCAAAAGAACCTGAAATATTAGTGTTCTAAGTAATGTTATTATTTAGTGGACTTTGAGAGATATGGCAGAGGATAGAGGGACTTGGCATGCTATGATCCATTGGGTCATGAAGAGTTGGACGTGACTGAACAACTGAACAGCAAGGGTGATAAATTACTGAATGCTACTCTTAATGTTCTCTTTATTGCTTAAAAGCCCTTTTTCTAATCTACACCTCATTGATGTTTGTAGTCTGGGTATCCTTCCACCCCTCCCCTTTTAAAATTTCTCCTCTTACTGGGGAAGAATTCATTTCCTTCCTTTTACTTGAACAAGACAGTTCGTTTCATGACTCCTTGACTTTTCACTGACTGTCACCCATCTCTGACATGGTCTCCCTCCTCACCTCTGCCTCCTGGCTTCTCTGGCCTTCTTCAAGACACAGTTCAAATCTTATGTTCTACAACAGTTCTTGCTGGCCCCCTCCAAACTCCCAAGTGCCTTCTCTCTCTGATGACTTCACATTTCAGTTCAATTAAGTGAACATATTAAATGACTTCTATGTGCCAGGCACTGTGCTAAGTTCTGGAGCCACTTAAAGAGGCAAAAGATGGTCCCTGCTTTCAAAGAGCTTACGATCCAATAGAGGAGATAATCTGAAAACAAATATATACAAAGCAAGCTATATACAGGATAAAGAAGACATAAATAAAAGAGGGAAAGCGCTGGAATTAGGGAAGAGGAAGAGTGGTCCAGGCATGAGAGATAGTCAGAGAAAATACCTGGAGCCCAGAGTTGTAGCGTCTTGTTTATCAACAACCAGGAGGCCAGTGTTACTGGATTGAAGAGTTATATAGATATTGAATGAATATTCAAAGCTGTCTTTCCCCCATTAGAATGTGAGCTCCTTGTGGGCATGTACTATGTCTTTACCTTTGTTTGCATCCCCCAGGTTTACCACAGTAAATAGTATATAGTAATTGCTTCAAAATGCTGTTGATTGACTTATTGATATAGTGTTCCTGTTGTTGACTGCTGCAAAACTTTGTGGTCTAGAAATTCACTGAGTCTCTCTCTAGTGAAGACTACTTATGGGATCCTAGAATCATAGAATATCCAGGTTATTAGTTGTTTTTCTTCTTTGTTTGCTTGTTACTTTTTCTTTCTCTCATCAAAGTGTGGCACTCACTTCCTTCACTCCAGTAGACCAGGGAAGGCTCCTATGGTGATGTTGAGCAGGTGAACTCTTTTGTCCAGACTCCACCACGGACCATCTATCCAATATGTCCTGCTGCCTTGTGTATGCCTCATTTTAACACTGTCCCACATTGGAAAGGGCTGCCTCGGAGGTATAGTGATTCATCATTGGGCATTATCAAGGGCTCAAGAGTCCTTTTGAAATGTAGTTTTCATGAACAAATTTAGATTTCCTGGTGTGTATTTTGGTTATTGCTTTCAGTGTGAGGGTAAGTAGATGTTTATCTCAGAGTCCTTTTTAACTGTGAAAACAACCAAATCATTCAGTGGCTGAGTTTGGAATTCCTCATGTGCCCAGATGGAGGATGTGATTGTATTGTATTGACTCTCTCTCTCTCTCTCTCTCTCTCTCTCTCTCTCTCTCTCTCTCTCTCTCTCTCTCTCTCTCTCCCTCTCTCTCCCCCTCTCCTTCTCTCTGTCTTTCAGTTTGAACCTGCATCTTTTAAATCTATCTGCCCTACTTTGCACAGACAAAAGGTGACTTCTTCTCCTACCCCTTCCCCATCAAGATGAAATATAATATTGTCTGTAGACGATGTGAAAGTAATCCAGTCCCTCTGTTGATGGAGAGGGTGTCTGAGGGAGGTGTGCTGTGTTACAGAGAAGGCCAGCTCCTGAAGGTCTTCATTACTGCCCAAGTGACATCATTGGGAGTATTGCATTGCACGTTCTACTGATTAATTGTGTGGCCCGGTGGCCGAAACAGATATTGACAATCCTCACTTCTCCCACCATTCCCACCCAGTGTGAATTTGTCCCTACTCCTCCCCAGTCTCTCTGCTGACTTCTTGGAGACATTAATGAGGGTGTAAGCTCTCCCCGTTCCCCACACAGCCGTCGTACACTTTGGGCGGCTGACCCTAGTCCTTCTCACGTACAGCCTATCTCCTTTCAATTGTTTCATCAGCTGTGGGACTGTCAGCTCACACCTGACAAGTGACAAGTCCTAGGCTCCTGCTGACTAGATAATCAAAGTCTTGTCAGAGCTGTCAATATCCTGCAGATAGGAGAGGACAAAGAGAGGAAAGGTTTCTAGAGAAACCGCTGCCTCACAAAAAATACTGTCGATTCCTCTTACCGAAATCACCTGTTTGTTCCCAAACATCATTTATTACTGAGGATATGGATTCAAAGAAACAAGCCCAGAAATGACATAATAACCTCATATTGCTCCTGTGAATTTGTATTTCTCCAAGTCTTAGTTGATGATTTCTTTGGATTTCCAAAAAGAAAAAAAAAGAAAGGAAAAGATGGAGAAAAGGGGGGAGGAGGTGAGAAGAGGAGCGAAGAATAAACACTAACACCTAAATACATATATCTCAGATTTGCATTAAATCATGGTAATTTCATGACAGCAAGATGTTTCCAGTGAAACCATTTCAAAAGCTACCTACTTAGCACAGAAAATTAAGATGGAATGACGTAAACTTCAGCTACTGCTTTATCACAAAGAATTGCAATGAGTAAAGAGAGCCCAGATTTAAAGGTTTAAGAATACTATGCATATGCAAGTGTTACTGCCTATTACTATTGTTTCCAAACATCATGCCAGGAATAGACAGCATCTGAATGCTGTCAGATGAATAGATGCTTCTGATGCTGTATGTGGGCTACAGTCATAGCCCCTGAACTAGAGTGCTATACCACATACCACCCCCGGTGTTAAATTCTGAACAAAATTAGGTTATTAGACCCTTCCCCGCTTCTTCCTATGTAGTCTATAGTGGTTGAATATCTCTCCTAATCAGCTCATTTTAGAAAAAAATATGAGGAGAGCTGTAGTTTTGCTATAGTCGCTTGACCAAAGTGTTACTTGACCCTTGTTGCTGGAGGGATATCTGCTTCTTTATTATACCTCTTTCCTTGCAGCTCTTTTTTTTTATTGGTCTCATTCAGATGGTATGTGTGTGGGGAGGTAAGGTTGCTAATCTAAAATCTGTAGAATCTCAAAGCTAAAAAGGTCTTAGTATGAATAAAGAGGTCAGTACAAGCTGCACCTGAAAGAGAATCCTCCCGCAGAGGTTCTTGACAAGTGGTCCTACAACATCTATTGATAACCTCCAGTGACATCAGTCTCTACCTCCCAAGGCAGCCCTTTACACTTTGGGACAGTGCTAAGATGAGGGATGGGTGAAACAGCAGGATAGATTGGATGGAGGTGCTGCAGGAGAGTCAGGACAAAAGAATTTACATCTTGATGGTTCTTTCCACGGAGTCCAAATCTACCTTTTTATGACCAGAAGCCATTGCTCTTAGCTCTGCCCTCTGGGGTCAAGCAGAATAAATCTAAGCCTTCTTCACTTATGACAACCCTTCAAAGACCTTAACACAGTTATCCATCCCCCTCTGAGTCTTCTTTTCCTCATTCTAAACCCGGACAAAGCTGATTTCTCCCTGGTTACTTCAGATGATCTTCATATGACATGGATTCCAGGCTCTGAACTACCAGGATTGTTTTCTTCTGGTCCTTCCCCAGCTTATCAACATTCTTTTTAAATTGTAGTGTTCAGAAATGACCACAATACCTCAGATCAGGGCAGATGAGGACAGTAGTGTCAGCTCTGTATTCCTGGAAGAGTCTACTGAAACCCTCGTTTGCTTTTGTCTTCATTTCTCCTAGAGCCTGTTATCCCTGGAGGCATTTGATTCTCAACCCTGTTTCCAAGACATCTTCCCTTTGGAAGCCAGTCAGGATTTTGCCCTCCCCGCCCCCCAGGTCTGAAGAGCTTACATTTATCTCTGTTGCCTATCTATACATCTTGTCTCCCCAAGTAGACTAGGAACTCACTAAGGGCAGAAACTGAGACTTCTTTTTTTTCCTGGTCAGTGCCTCACCAGAGACTGGACTATATAGTAGGTGGCAACGGAGAGTTGTTTTCTGCCTCAGGACAAAGTTACTGAATCAATCCATAAGGACACATCACTATCTCAGAGGTCCATGGAGGAAGTCAAGGAGAAAGTGTTCCCTGCCTCAGAAAATGTCAGGGGGCTTCCAGGCTAATTTCTAAAGGGAGATTCATTAAAGATAGCCAGGACTACCCATCTTGGCAACTGTGACCTGGCAATGTTTGCCTCAGAGTTCTTAGTTTACCCTTGTTAAACTCACTTCCTTTTTTCTGTGTGACCTCATCACCCCACTTCCCTACTATCTTCTCTCTGAATGATGTCATGTTCTTCCTCATTTTTCTTTCTCCAACAGACTCCTCCTAGCGTAACTCAGATATTAGTCATCTATACTCAAATGTGAATGAAAACCTGTTTTCTCTCTCATGTTGGGGGCTAATATTTTTCTCCTTAGTCTTCTTTGTGAATGAAAAGATTTTTCTCTTTGGAAGGCGATAAGAAAGTATAAAGGGAAAAGGGTGTGTGTGTGTGTGTGTGTGTGTGTGTGTGTGTGTTATTTTTGGTCACCAGAAATCCCCCCTCATGCAGAAGAACTGCCTTGTATTCTGTTATAGTGAAGAGGAGATAAGTGGCCCAGAAAATCATTTATAGATTTAGTTAGAGGGGTAACCAAATAGTGTCCTTTTTCCATGAAGGTGCCAGGCACTGCTAGTTGCCCCAATCCCTTTTGTGCCCTCAGTATGCTGTGTCCTCTACCAATCACAATTTAATCCCTGGCAGAGAGAGGGAAACTTTCTTCCATCCCCACTGGCAATTACTTTGGCCTTGATTTTTATGATGCTTTGGACTGCAGGGATTTCATGTTGAAATATTACTTATCTGCCCCTATACCCATCAAGTCTAAAGAACAGTAATATTTAGATGGGAGCTGGAGGAGGGCAGGGGGCGTGTGTGTGTGTGGAAGCCAATATTCCTTTGCTTAATTTATATTTCACATTTCTTTAAAATCACGCTTAGAGTATTTTGGTAATCTCTGTTGAGATTAAGTATAATGCTGTACATTTAATTGATATAAGTGGTTTCAATTCTCCTTAATATGACAAATCTCCAGTGTGAAATATTCTTAGTTAATGATCAACATAAAATAGAGTTCATTTTTAATGTGAGTACAAGATTTGAATTAATTTGTAGCTAGAGCAGGGTTATTAAATGTTCTGTGTATTACATACACAGGCATACGTGCAGTTACGCATGTTTGGGGTATGTATGCCATGTGTTTGTATACTGCACCAAAATGGGATAGTGAGAGAAAACAGAATTGGAGATGGCTTCTAATGGGTTGAGTTGATACAGTTCTATTCTCTGTCTCCTTTGACTTAGTCCTTTCTATAATTATGCAGCTCAGGGTCCTTTCTGACCAGAACCTTAACTAGAAACTTTGAGGCCAAGGACATGTAGCATAAAATATTAACTTTTAAAAACAAATTCATCCATGAGGTGGAGGAAAATGCAAAGTGATATCCCAGGGTACCATGCATTGTAGGCAGAGATTCTAGGACCCAGAGAAATTAGCTGAGAAGAGGAGGCCATTGATTGCTAAGGAAGAAGGGCAGGGTAGGTCTTAAATAAAATTCACCTAGAACGCAGCCATGGGATGCAGGAGGTGGGGGTGAGGGGCAGAGACTTCCATGCAATAGCTTCCTATTTTAACTATTCATGCTAACTAGGTCTTAATGTCTATACTGCTAATGGTACATGTGATGTCAGTACCCTCTAAACTTTGATGCCCTGAGGAGAAGTCCTTGTCACCTCAACCCAGTCATAGTTCTGTGCTTGAAAAGCAATTGCCAAAGAGAAAAAATGGTAAGGAAGGACTTAGATTGACCCAAGATGTGACTACAAGTAGGAGAGAATCTGTCATGTAGTCATTCCCTATTCTAACTATTTAAGTTAACTAGATCCTAAAGTCAATTTTTTTATATAGATGATGTCACCTCTAAATTTTGATGCCCTGGGAAAAAGGCCTAATCACCCCACCCTAGTTATGACTCTATGGGTGACCCTAACATGTAGAAATGCACTAAAACAGAAACATCTATTTTCAAAGCTTTCTGAAACTCTATGCATTCCTCCCCCTACTCCTCAGTCATTCTATGTACTTGCACTGAAAATTAGCATGTTGCTTTACATTATATAAACCATATAATCTCTAATATAATCCAGAGGAGTTCAATGTGAGTATTAAATTAAGAAAGTGTTAACTAATAAAGTCTTCAGCAGATTGAGGGACTTAAATATGTATGGACATGGTGATTACTGGGGAGGTTGAGGTTAGTGGATTGCTTTAACTCAAGATCCCTCAGAGGAAGTAAGAATAATCCCATTGGGAGTCCATGTTAACTCTTGCACAAATATGGTAACTCCTTTGGTGGGAAGTGAACAAGCTAAGGTAGGAAATGGATCACGTCAAAGCTTCTGATCTGTAATGGGATCAGGCCCACTTTACTTTCAGCGTGGACGAGATAGGGAGACCCAGTCTCAAAAAAAAAATCACATTATGGCCACACTCTATGGAATCTAGATGTTTTCACAAAGCAACAACAATCACAAAAGCAATCTTACAGGGAATGAATATTAAAAGATCATTGATATAACACCATGTAGGTATACTATATTCTCACTTCCTCAGATTAATATGATTTTCTACTCTGATAGCTATGATGTCTAAAGGAGATCAATTCTCTTACAACTGCATTAAGAAAGGAGGACAAAATAAGAACAAAATCTCCACAAGCCTTGCAAGCTACGTAGAAAACTGAATCTGAACATTGTTTGAAATGTGTACGGGAAATATCTGTCTTTCCTAGACTCTATTACACTGCTTTCTTCCAGGGAAGGCATTAATAAGGTCTCTAAAAGTTTTCTACAATGTCATGATGATCAACCTGAAGATGCTAGCTTTCCATATAGCACATGATTTTTTTTTCCCTTTTCTGATAATTTCTTTCCATGGTGATAGGATTAGAATCTCTGTAGAGGACATCTTCACACATAGAAGCAGTATGGTAAAATGGACGGAACCATTGGATGGACTTGGATCCAGGAAGACCTAGGTTTGAATATCTCCTTAGACTCTTAATAGCTGCGCACCCTTGAACTAGTCACTTAACCTCTCTCTACTTCAATTTCTCCATCTAGAAAATAAACGGGCTGGACTCAGAGGTCTCTAAAGTTCCTTTCAGCTCTAAATTTGTACTCTAGTGTTGATTAGTTGCTGTCTTTTGTGCTTGAAGAGGACCAAAATGACATCTCTGTGTTGGAGTGAAGGTCCAACGTGTCCAGCTATGACTGATCAGACCAATAAGAGCTCGGAAGGCTCTACCACAGGTCAGAAACAAAAAATCCGTAAGAACATTTGGAGTGGAGATGTCTCTAAATTTGTGCATCTCACATTTCTTTTGAGCCACAACAATTCTGCAGTAATTCGCCCCAACATAATCAGCGGTCAATTCCTATTTGCATAGGATTTTCCTTATTGGTTGAGAATAGTTACTGATCTTTCATGCCTGCACAGGGGCCAAAGTTATTAAGAGCATGGGAAAGGGAGAGAGTAACAGATTTCATCTCATTTCCAAGGGGAAATTCCCCTAAATCTTTAGTCTGCTAAGGTAGGTATAGGAATATGTTCAAGGTGTCGGCTTCTCTACATGTTGGCTTCTTCCCAGGCTTTTTCATTCCTGCTGGTATCTTTCCCTGAATAAAATCTGCACCTTTTCTTTTGGAGCTTGAAGCCAGAAGACAAGAGTTACAATTCACTTCATCTGTCTGTAATTCCAACCCTCATAGGGGCATATATCATTAACCAATCATTCTTCACCAATAAGAAGAGTCTTATGCAGATGCACTTGAGCCCTTGTGTGTACACTATGATCCTTTCCTCCTATACACAGGGCTTGACTTTGGGCAGGAGGATTTTAGCTGATTTTGATTTTTTTTAGAAACCAAAGAAGATATCTTTAATCACATACACAATGTCATCAGGAGCACTGTGTGATTCAAGAACAGAACACTTCATTTTTCTAGGTTTCCTTTTATATTTCAAAATCACTTTTCTTTCAAATTAGTATAACCTATACATTTTCTTAAAAGGAATTTTTCACTTATCCTTTCCATTTTTTCCCTTTGTTAGTTTGCCATTTCTTTTGAAATCACTACCTCACTCAGCTACAGACTTCCCAGCATTTTGCATATGAAATGAAGGAATTGTGTGGATTCTGTTGCAAGTTTCAAGAGTGGCATAATTTTAATTAGAAATGTATAGATGAATAAAAATAGCACTGCTGCCCATTACTAATTAGGTATTTTATTACTCATTGATTTAGGGGTGGAAAGTATGCCAGTTTCCAATAAAACAACACCATATTGTTGTGCTCACAATTTTTTGCTCCAAAAGTGGGGTGGGGGGGGCTCAAAGAGTATATTATTGGACAAAATCCAGGGAGGGCAGTGGATGCAGAGTTTTTTTCCTCCTTAGGAAGGCTTAGAGTTGGAGTAAAACTGAATGTTCAACTGAAGGGTGCTATGGAGATCCTGGTAAGGATAACATCTTCTGAGAAAATTTTTCCTCTTTGATACTGGGTAGAAAAAAGCAGAAATGCTTTGGGTTCTAAATATTCCCCTCTCTAACTGTGTCAACAAGAGCACCAAGAGAAGTGGAGAAATGAACCAATCATTTAGATAATTCAGTCCCAAAGGAAGTGTTTCCTTGCAATATCTGAATAAATAATTAGTTCTCATTTCTACGTGTCGTCGTGGAGAGACATTTGTCCTTGAAGTCAGGAGTTCATCTGAGTTCCTATTTCAAGGCCCACCCCTGACATATTCTGGCTGTGTGACAGTGACAAGTCACTTAATCTCTCAGTGCCCCCAGGTGACTCTCTAAGACTATAAATTACAATGAGAGTGCCAACCTGCTTTGATAAAGTTTCCTCACATAGAAGTTCTCTATCCCAATGAAATCTCAGGTTTAATCTCTATCCCTATCACCATATTTTCTTATGGGTCAAAGAATCCTACTCAAACAGATCCAAGATCACACTGATTTTGACATCCTTCCAACAAGGCAGGTCATAGCCTACTCCTACCTTCCCATCTTGTCTGCCTTTTGTCCATGAGCTCCTAGCATTTTGTCTCAAGGGAGCTGCAGAATATGCTAGGGGCCTTCCCCACTTTCTTTTGATATCATAAGGACGCCAATGGAATATTCCACTGGTAAGGCTCTTCTTCACAGTTTTAGATTATTAAAGCTGGAAGAGAACCCAGAGGTCATATAGTCCAAACTTTTATTTATCAAACAAGGACACTAGGGAACAGTGGAAAAACTAGGATAAAGACCTACATCTCACGACTCCAAATCCAGTGTTTTTCCCCCTGCACAATGCTGTTTTGATATTGTGAGTTACTAGAATAGTACAGACCTGAGGTGAAAGTAAAGTGCTTGCTCATGTTCAGCAGTACCACAAAGTGACTTGATTAATCTGGATAGTATAATATTTATAATAGTTATTTTTTTGGCTTAAGTACTTGTTAGCTTGTGTTTAAAGCAATTCTTTAGTGGTAGTAGAAGAAATATATAACTGTCCTCTGCCTGATACCTAGTTGTACTTAAATAGAACACATACACCACATAGACATTTTCAGTTTTTAATATTCAATTTTCCATGTAATTGACCTTATAAGTTCCTTGAAGACAAAGACTAGGCCTGTGGTAGTTCATCCTCAGAACCTATCACAGGGTACAAGGGAAACACCCATTGATTAATTGGCTGTAGGTAAGACAAGAGGTTTGCATTGAGCAAATCCACCTATGTGCTCTTACCAAAATCCCTCAGTAAAGAACAAAACATATTTGTGAGATGGGTGAATGGGATCTGTTGACCAATATCCCTGACAAGAAACAGAGAGAAGCAACTGGACTCTTGGTGGAAAAATCATTGTCTCATCTTAATCTAAATAGTGGACATTGTCCACCTATGCACACTCATCTCAACCCAGTTTCTATTTGACCTTTATAGCTTGTGATTTGTGGATAAGGGCCCCGCCTAAAACAGCACCAAAGTATATTTCCACCGGTGGATAAAAGTAAGAGGTGTTTTCAGCTCATGTACATCCTGGAGACTGAAGCAGATGGGTGATCATTAATATGCAGAAGATTTCTTATAACCAGACACCATATCCGCCAATAACAAACATGTTCTATGTTGAAAATGTGCTCCACAGCCCCACTGTAAATGTTTTGTAGTCATCAAAGGGGATTTGGTAAAGGTTCGCTTGCTTTGTGGTACGAACAAGGAATATAATTAAGCCTTTGATTTTATAGATTTAGTGAACTGCTTTCTAATCAAAGCTTCTATTTTTTGATATTATTGTAATGAGGGGATATTAATATTTTATAGACAACGCACATGTTTTTGCTTCACTGACCCCAGTGTAGTAAATCTGGGCCCTTATGAAAAGATCGTACCAGGTTAAATTGATTAATGACTTGGCCTCCTTGTTCTCAGTTTCACGCCAATAAATAAAACCAGACTGAACCCCAGACCCCAGACTAGTGGCCAAACATATTGTAGGAATTATGGGGTTAACTGAGGAACTTCCAGGATGTACTCCATGGAGAGGGTGCCTTCCGAGAGAAGGAAAGAGGTTTTCCCTATTAGAAATGGTCTGTGGCCAGAAATTTCTAGATTGTCATATCCAATTATGCACCCTACTAATCAAAAGAGAAGTTGGTAGCGTCCTGACATGGAGAAGTCGGCATCTGTTCTAAATCCTACCCTTGGAACAGGATTGGTGCCAAATGCCAGGAAGATTGCTTAGCTGGGTACAAAAGATGCTGTAAACAGGCCAGAAAAGGGAAGAAATCCTGGTTTTATTTGAATGAGATTTTTTAAAAAATTGTATATGGTGGGGGGAAAGTAATTGAATTATGACCAATAAAATAAGCTCCTGTATTATTCAAGGATAACATAGACAAGTTGCCTCCGCCTAGAAATATAGATGTTGACCTGTGGAGTTTCTTGAGTAACTAGTAAAATCCACGATCTTTTAATCAGTCTCAAGTATCCTTTCAGGAGCTGTTTCTTCAAGCTCTTGGCATGGTATATGGTGTATATTTCTCAGGGGACTGGGCTCTAACCCGCCTGTCAAGTTCTCTAATCATTCCTTGTTTTAATTGCAGTTAACCAGGAGGGTTAAATGCCCCATGGGTTTCTGAGAGAAGCTCATTCATCTCTGTCTGTTGGCTTGGTCTACTCTGCAACTTAGTCCGGTGGCCAAATGAGTGTAAGCCACTTTCTGTACTTGGTGTCATTTCCAGGAATTTACATGACATTATCTTGCTCATTTGGAATTCAACGATAGCAAGAAACATTTCTGGAGCACCTACTATGCACTAGACTCTTTGCTAGGTTGAAAAGATGAATTCTATATAACCCTTTCCATTATGGAGCTGAAAATAAGATAGAAACACGTGAAACTTTTGATGAGGCAACAATATAAGAGAAAAAGTGGATACAATAAGACAAATGTCATAGTAAGTCCTAGATGACTAGTAAAGACAATCATTGCTGTAGGACTGTTAGAAGAGAGAGAGATTGATCACTTTGAGCTGGGCTGTAAAAGCAGGAAAGATTTGACCAAGGAAAAAGATAGGTCTGGAGCTGGGTCCTGAAGGATAACCAATATTTGGGTAGGCAAAGGAGAAGGGAAGGAATTTAAAGGCTCACTATAAACTTTTTACCTCAGAGATCATTCTTTGAGTGCTTATGTGGAAAAGAATTGTTTTATCTGCATAGCTTCCTCCTCATTTTCCTAGAGACAGTCCTAGTGGGCTAGTATTGACTTTTATTTCTTTCCTGACCTGCCCAATGTGTACTCAGCTTGAGGATAACAAAAAATAAAGACTCGATCACAACCTCCCCTGAGCAGCTAGTTGAATAACAACCAAACTACCTGTGAAGTTCTTATATCTCTAATCATTTCCATGAAACAAAGAACCATCTTTTGCATATCTTCAAGTCACTGAAAACTGTGATCCCTGAAGAAATTAAGTCAAGCATCACCCAAAGAGCATTAGGAAGGCACATAGTGAGAACGTTACAAATAAGGAATTAGGAAGGTGATAGAATAGCTAGGTAGTGCAGTGAATAGACTGCCAACTGCTCTGGGTCTGGAGTCAGGAAGACTCATCTTCCTGAGTTCAAATCCAGCTTCAAGCACTTACAAACTGTATGACCCTGGACAAGTCACTTAACCCTGTTTGCTTTAGTTTCCTCATCTGTAAAATGAGCTGGAGAAGGATATGGTAAACCACATTAATATCCTTGCCCAGAAAACCCCGAATGGGGTCATGAAGAGTCAGAGAATGACTGAAAATGACCGAACAACAAGTAGGAAAACAAAGGGTGTCATCTGAGAGATGAATTTATGAAAGAGAAAATGGATTATTCAAATGACAAGGGTGAGGAATAACACATGCTCCATTAGTATCTTTATGATGTCAAGGGAACCCAAGGAAGACCTCCGTCATGTAAGATGGCATCCTCTATGATGAACCTGTGGACAGACATGGGCAAGATTTTTACAAGATAGGCAGGAACAAATAGGGTGGGATCCACATCACTGGAGGCAACACATGAATCACTGGGATCACCACTGGGATAGTTCTGTTAAAACACACATATGTGTTGACTCATTTTGACAACTGGGTAGCTCAGTAGATAAAGTACTGGACCTAGAGTAAGGAAGACCTAAATTTAAATCTTGCCTCAGACATCTATTAGTTGTGTGACCCTGGGCAAATCACTTACTTGCTGTTTGCCTCAGTTTCCTCATCTGTAAAATGGGAATCATAACAGCACCTACCTCCCAGGAATGTTGTGAGGATCAAATGAGGTAATCATGAAGTGCTTGACTCAGTGCCTGACACATAGCAAGAGCTATAGAAATGTCATTTTTGTTTTATATATTTTTATTTTATATTCATTATTGGCAGAGGTTCAAGAAGATGTGCCTCTATTTCACTGACATCTGAGGGCTGTATCTGCAGGAATTATCACCAACATTGTGACTGAAAGACTTTGGGATAGGTCAATCCACTGCAGATTTGTAGTTGCCTTAGTCTACATAGCAGTTGGATCAGATCACTGTCAATTTTTAGTTGTTTCAGGGAGTCTATTAAATTTCATGAAGATTGTCCAGTTGGTGACAGGACTGACATTTGGGGCTTCTCTAAATCTGGTAAAACTATGAAGACTGGAAATCACCAAATGTTTTAGGCAAGTCGAGCTTCATTCCACTACAATCAATCAAAAACCACTTAGCACTGACACAGTTCTAGTGCAGGAGATAAAAAGAAAGGTACAAATGGTCCTTGCCTTCAAGGAGTCGGTATTCTAATTGAGAATGACGCATGTCAGTAATTAGGTACATGGCAAATCCATGACAGGTAGTGGGAGCTATAAGCACCTAGGCAGACCAGGAATCGAGCCTGTTTCCAATTTCTATTTAGTTGAAGATTGTGAATTGCTTTTATAACTCATCCCAGCTATCTTTGAGCACTAAATTATTAAAATATACACCACTCAAATGATCTTTTGTTTGACAACTTTCCTTCTAAAAAAGACACAAACAATGGTATACGTAGGCAGACCAAGAGGCATGCAACCCAAGGATCTGAATTTAAATTCAAATTCTACTCCTTACTCCCTGTGTTACCTTAGGTAAGTCCTTAATCTCTGGGTCTCAATTTTCTATCTGGAAAAGGAGAGGGTTGAACTCTCAGACCCTTTCCAACTCAAATTCCTCTGATTATTTTGCTTGTGAAAAAGTACACAAACATACACAATTTCAGACTCTTGAAACAAAACATGCACAGCCATAAAATAAGATTATACCAGTTTCTTAACACACCCTATTCTTACCTCTGGCATTGTTCCTTTCTCTTCAGGCTTCATTTTTTACATTTTCTGGTTGATTCCCTCCAATCCTCCTCTGACTCATCATGCCATGATTAATGACACATACCCATCCTTTGAATCTTTTTTAAAAGAAAACATTTCTATCCCATTTCTTTCTTCCAAACTTCTCTCAACACTTTAAGGACTAAGATACTTAGTGATGAATCCATTTTTTTAAAAAAGAATATTATTAGCTCAGGGAGGTCAAATTCCTCTAGTTTTAAAACTATTCATTCACTAAGTATTAAGATATCTACTATGTGCAAAGCACTGTGCTAGTTGTTGGAGACACATTTACAAAATATACAAATGGCATAGCACCTGCCTATAAGAAGTTCCTTCCTACAGTGACTGGGCCATTGCCAATCATCTTTAGTTATGTCTTGCCACTGGACTCATATGCCTCTGAAAGACAGAATGGGGCTGATGACTTCGTATAGTTCTACCTCATATAAATCTCATCCACTCATAAGTCAAGACATCACCTCCATGATGTCATTGGTCTTCTCTGTTAATGAAAGACAAATAACAAGAACAATTCTACTGTGAGAGAAGGGAAAAAGAAAGGGAAAAAGTTATCCTTACAAATAAGGATATCTGGAGATAAGGAGCCAAGGGAGAGCTTTGTAGGTGTGTTGAAGACACACCTCCAGTCATAAGGGTATAGATACTGTTAGGGTCTCTGTAGTTATATTTGTGAGTCTAAGGATGTTGTTTTTTAACGTACACATTCATAGGAAAAAGTCTTATTTTTTTCTTTCTACTTGCTGTTTTCTGTTTAATTTACTTCCTATCTATTGTGTTTTCTAAGTTTTATTTGATTTTTGGTCAATGAGTTCTTAGTCACTCAAAAAAAGCTACCTATCTATACAGAAAATATGAAAAGGAGGGAGAGTTCCTATTGTTCAGACGGAGATGCAACTGGCTAGAAAACAAATTATTGAATGGAGCTGATACATACATGTATGTGCATGCACATGCCTGTATACATGTGCGTGTGTAGCATGTGTGCAACATACATACACACATGCATGTAGAAATAGATGCATATATTATATTAATGTATATATAATGTGTATATATGTGCATATCATGTATACCTGTATACACATACACATATGTGCACACACATATACATTCATACAATGCTTGCATTATATCTATATGTGTATATACATAAACATATATGTGTATAAGCATATATACATAAACTCCATGTTTATCCAACTCATTTTCCAATTGCAGCATTTGATATATTTATATCTATGCTTATGTGTGTATATATTTTGTATAATGTACATATTTATTTATGCACAATTGGTATATTTATATATACATATGTTTAGATGTGTCTATTCACATAAAGGTGTACATGTATCTTGGACAGACATTGCAAATGGCCAATGGATCAAGCCCAGGGATGAGCAGAAAGATTTTCATGGCTTCTGGGCAGTTGCAGGGTGAATTTATTTTCCAAATTTTTCCCTAAATGAAAGCCCCATGGGATGGCATAGTGCTATTCCCTAGGAATAAAGGTTGAGGATTTCCCAAAGTGCAATAGAAAGGCTCATTCATGGTGGGCATGAGTAAGCCATTACATATTAGTAACCAAGAGTTATACAGGAGAAGGAGCATAATAGATGTCAACAGAGAGATATGGAAGTGAAGAAAAACACGGGTGGATCAAGTCAAGAGACTGAGAGCATCAGTGGGCAGCCTATATGCTCCACTGTTTGGGCATGTAACTTGCAGACATTTAGAGGAAGACCCTGGGTCTTGGATTGTCATCCTATGGAAAATGTGTGGTGTGCTATGTCCAGAAACAATACAGGATGGGCAATCCTGGGTGAGCTGAGGTTTGCATTGTTGAAGGGGAGGCCTCCATTGATGAGATCACAGAAAAATGCAAAACCATATGCTATGCACGCAAAAGGTGCTCAAAAACGTTTGTTGACTATTTAAAACCTCAAATCAGAAAATCATAGGGACCAAAATTATATGACTAATACTTACCTTGCCTATCTCAAAGATGCTTATGAAATTGAACCAAGCTAATTTATGAAAAGTACTTGGAAACTTTAAGCAACATATAAAGGCCAGATATCTTCTCATTCTAACTCATCATCCAGTTTCTTAATCAGCCTCCTGGATCCTTCTCTCAGCTGTCATTGGAGAACAGAGGACTGGATCTGTGATTTCACTGGCATAGGGAACTTGAAATGAAGGTATTCCTACCCATGCAGAGAGACGGTTGACACTATTTAAAGTCATACAGTACTGCTTGAGGTACTAAGTGACTTCTCAAAAGTCTCACAGACAGGACATGGTAGAGGCAAGACTGGAATCCAGGTCTCCCTAACACCAAGACAGATTCTATGTCTATCCCTATCCATATTTAGCTGTCTCCTGAAATACAATTTTTATTAGAAAAACCACGTATCTCCAACCAGTTTCCATGCCAATTGGCCGGATTCAGCTCTGTCCTAAATAGCTAGCCCCATTCTCAGTCTTACAGAGTCAAGGAGTATCTTCTCACACCCAGGAGCTGACAACCTAGTTAGGAAGACAAGAGTAATTAATACATAAAGAATCAAAGTTTTTAAGAGCTTCAAAAGACATCAGAGATCGTCATTCTAGTCCAACCTCCCTACTGTACGGAGAAAACTACAGTCCAATGAAAGAAATAATAATAGCATTTTTGTTCTGTTTTAAGGTTTGCAAAGCACTTTTCAAATATTTTTATTTCATCTGCATGACAACTCTAGAAGGTAGGCACTATTATTAACCCCATTTTACAAAAGAGAAAACTGAGATAGAGAAAGTTTAAGTGACTTGCCCAGGGTCACATAACTAGTAAATATCTGATTCGATTCATATCTTCTTGACTTTAAGACCCAACCTCTGTCCAATAAGCCACCTAGCTGGGAATACTGTTCCCTAAGTTCTTAAAGCTCATTAGTGGCAGCAAGAACCTAGATTTCTTGATTCTTATTCCAAAGCTCTTTTCATGATTCCATAGTTGCTTCTTATGGGACAATAGCAAATAATCCAGTCTGATATATTATCAACTAGCTAGTCTATGAGGCAGTAGTAGATGTTGGCTCAAGTGCTGAACTTGGAGTCAGGGGAACACTAGATTCAAATTCTGCTTTAGACATGTAAAATTGGGTAGTGGGGGGATCCAGGATACTTTGTAAGCCTCAGTTTCTTCATCTTTAAAATGGGAAGAGTAAAACTTGTCATGCCAGTCTCACAAGTTTGAGGTAAGGCTCAAATGGTTTAATATCTGTAAAGTACCATGCAAACTGTAAAACACTGTATAAATGTCAATGAGTATTATTGCAAGTGGCTTAGGGCTTTCAAAGTAAAAGGAGAACCTGTAATAAGAGCTGACATTTATATAGCGTTTTAAGGTTGACAAAGGGCCTTACAGATATTATCTTTCATGGCCATAGGATTTAAAGCACAAAGGGACTTTTGAGGTCATCTATCCCAATCCAATTTTTTTTACAGGTGAGGAAACTGAGGCCCCACAGTATGCAATAATTTACACAAGGTTACATAGAGGGTGGAACTGGGATTTGAACCTGTGCCCTCTAGCTCCAAAACCAATGTTCTACATCCCTACCCGTCACCACTAGCTTCGTTATATGCTGATTCCTTGGGCTCAACTTGTACTTTGTTTCAGCACTGAAAGACTTGCTTGCCCTGGTATTATAGAAAGCTGTTATTGGGTTGTGCGATGATGAGTGAAGTGTTCCCAAGGAAAGGGGTGGGGGTGTTTATATTACTAAGGATTGGCGACTGAGCTGGGAAGAACCTTCCATTCAGTAGGCTACAGAAAAGAGAGGAAAGAAGCTGAAATTGGTGGTCTACTTGTGAATTTGTGTCTTCTCTATCCCTCTTTTGAATTTGTTACTTAGAGACTTAGGCAGCTATTCCCTTTGACTTTCAGCAGGAGGGTGAAAGGTAGGTTCTCCCCAGCCCATGAACATAGAGCAGTAAGAAGAGATGCTTACCTAGGGAAGGTTTTTACTAAACACTCGTGTGCAGTTACTTACCAAATAGCATCCTATTTAATGCTCACAACAACCCTGGCAGGTAACTACTATCAATATTGCCATTTTGCAATCAGCTTGCCCAGAGTCACACAGTTGGTAAGTGTTGGAGGCTGGATTTGAACTTAGGTATTGCTGACTCCAAACCCAGCGCTCTTTTCTATCCACTCTACTACTCAGCTGCCTCTAGTGGAGCCCAAGACAAGATCTCAAAGCTTCTTGTTTCCTTTTCTGCTTTGTTTGTTTCACTGAGCATAGGTCACAAAAAAAGCATCTGGAGAGATGGGCATTTCCTGCTTTGATCCTAATTTTTCAGTTCATCTTGACAGATCAGTCCAGGCATTTCTTGCAATTAGACCTTGTCTCAGAGATGAACATTGCCAGGAGGACTCTGCATTTAAAGGGATTAAGAAAATCCAGGTCATGTCCCGGTTTGCCAGAAGTCCTCAATCTTGTGGGTCCTTTGGACAGCACCGATCTGAGGTAAAAGTGAAATGTTTATTTATCAGCACATGAATGTCTTTATTGTTCTCAAGAGTATGATAGAAGTGATGGGTTATTGTCTCTCATTAATTCCTGTTTATGAATTTTTAGTAATTCTTTTGTGGCAAAGGAAATAAATAATTGACCCATGTATCCTATCTACTTTGCACATTTAACACCTTTTCTAACAAAAACCATATGAGTAGTCCCTTTTAAGGTAAACCCTAGACGTAAGCCCCTGATTAGGTCATGGGCTACACCCCAAATCATACACCTCACAGGTGGTTGACCTGAGAGTTGAAGGGAGATCTCTGCCTTCAGGTCCAGACCTCTTTTTATTGTTCTATGCTGCAAGAAAATGGTGGTTCTTACACATGGTGATACAAATAAATGTCCCAGATAAGATTGAAATCCAATTATGTCCTGACTCAGCTCAGAACACTTTCCCCCACATGACACTAACTCTTATGATCCTAGGAGATCAATGAGGACAAGAATGAATAGATAGGGCTTCAGGGAGAAGATGAGCCTTGGGATCTAGGATTGAGAAGTAGGTATTAGAATATCTCATTACTGAAGTAAGGGTATCTCCTTACTTCAAGTTCAGTGTTATTTCAACCACACTATAGCATCACTACCATACCCTGAAGGAGAGATTGTGTCCAGGTGAAGTGACCAACATGAGTGAAGCTGAAGAGGAAAGAGTGTATTCCATTCCAGGAATAAGGAGACCGTCCTAATTAGATGTAGGGGTATTGAAAAATGAAGTTATAAAGACTTAGAGCAAACTAACTATGGAGGATAGAAGAGTTCTTAACGTCGTCTTTGATGTCTTAGAAAACCAATGTAAGAAGGTTTATGAACAGAAGGGTGACTGGATGAAAAAAAGTTGAGATTCTTAAACTGATAAAAATGCAAAAAGTAGACTGGAGGGGTGAAGCTGCTTTCAGGTAGGAAGACCAGTCAGGGCATGACTGCAGCAAAGTCTCTAGGATATGTCTAAAACCTGGATTATGTTGGTGGTAGTAGAAAAAGACAAAAAGAGATGGGGACATTTTAAATGAAAAATTGATAAGACTTTGTGATAGACTGATAGTCACTGAAGTATCATTGGAATATAATATTATTGTGAGTAGAAAACATTTAATTCTTTGTACTTGCCTCTGAAGCCTCTAGTACAGTGCATAGCACAATGGAGGCAATGAATATCTATTGATTGATTTATTTATTCACTGGGATGGGGAATCTTCTGGGCCTTGGCATCTTCACTGTTACTGAACCCTAAGGAGCACTGGGTCTTTCCAACTATCCTGGCTATGAGTCCTCTTCTATGTATTGTCTTTCACTATTAGAATTTGAGCTCCTTGAGAGCAGGACCTATTGAATTTTCCTACTTGTATTCCCAGAATTTACCACAGTGATTTACTTATAGTAAGTACTTAAAAGGTGCTTTTCATTCATCTGTTCACTCATTAATTCAATGTCTCCTCTCTTTGGGGGCTGAAATATATGAAAGTAAGCACAGGGATCTTAGGGTCATTGATTTAGATCTGAAAGAGAATTTAGAAATCATCTAGACCAATCCCCTCTTCTGCAAATATGGAAACTGAGGCCCAGAGAGGGTAAGTGTCTAGACTGAGATTACATATGTCCTAACTGTCTTCAATCAATCTTTCCAGGCTTATTGTGCATTTTACCTCTTTGACACTACAGTCTAGGCCAGTGTTCTCCAAAGTGCTGTTCAAAGTCCCTGGTGTCCCCAAGGGATTAGCCTTTTAGAAGATTGGAAGATAGGTCACATATTATATCTCCCTAACAAATTTTGGACTTGACTTTAACTCCAATAGACCATGTTCTTCAACATTCCTTAGCCTTTCATAACTTGGTCCCTTTCTATTCTTCCAGTCTTCTGATACCTTAGTCCCATTCTTGGTCTCTTTATCCATTAACACAGTCCTTTTTTGCTACTTATTTCTGGTTCATGATACTCCATCTACTCATTCTCTACCTTTTCACTGACTGACTCCATGTCTGGAACTCTGTCCTTCATCATTTCCACTTCTTGGTTTCATTGTCACCCTTTAAGTCAGAGAAAAAATCCCCCCCTCCCACCCCACAAGAATCCATTCCTAATCCTTAATCTTAAACTTTGGCCTTCCCTCTGCAGATTATTTCCAATTCATCCTCTATATAATTTGTTTATACATAGTTGTTTGCACATTGTCTCTTCCATTAGAGTGTGAGCTCCTTGAGAGAGGACTATTTTATTTTTTAACTTTTTTTTTGTCCCTAGCACTTAGCAAAGTATCTGGTACCTTCTTAATGAATGCTTGTATTTGTCCTTTGTTTTCAAAGAGAGCCATGACATCAGTGAAATGATGATATGACTTGCAGTTGACCTTGATTTGAGTGAGGGAGGGCTGTTCAAGGTCAAGAACCTCACTGTCTCCTCCAGAACCATCTGGATCCAGTGACCAGACATTCATCAGGATGATGGGAGATGGCCAGGGATGCAATGGGAGACCTTGGCTCTTTTAGGCTAGGGCCTTTTCAGGTACTCACTTAGAGTGAGGGAATGGCCATTCAGTGAATGGGCCTTTTTCAGAAGTAGTCAAGGGATGGCACCTTTAATTAGAAAAACAAAAATTCAAGCTGGGAGGGCAAGACTCTCAGGGTTGTTTTTCCAAAGAGAAACAGTTACCATTGACATTTGCTCTAAGCCAGAATTCTCTATTTCCCTCTATGGTACCACCATCCTACAAATCTCTCAGTTTTGCATCTCAGATATTTTCCTGAACTCCTCACTCTCCCTCACATCCCACTTGTGCAATTGGTTGCCATTTTTTTTTGCCTTTTCTACCTCTACAATATCTTTTGCTTGTGTCTATTCACCGAATGAACATTGCCTCACTTGAAGTGAGAACCTGAAAAGATCTTAGCTTGAAAGGGCCAGGGTCTCCCATTGCATCCTGGGCCTCCAGTTATCCTGATGCATTCTCAAAGTCAATTGCATGTCTTGTCATCATCTCCCTGAGATGATGGTCCTCTTTGAGAATGAAGGACAAACCATACAACAATCCTTTCCTTCTATCCATAAAGACACTGATAAAGCTCAGGTCTCCATCACCTGTTGCTTGAACTATTGCAATGGCCTCTTAAATGGTCCTTCTTCCTCAAGTTTTTCCTTATTCCATTCCATCTTCTACATAGCTGCTAAAGTGATTTTTATAAAATACATATATGATCATGTCAGCTCACTATTCAATAAATTCCAGCAGCAATCTATTGCTACTTGGCTCAAACATGATTTCAACTTTCTCTCTTTTTTTAAAAAAATTCTGTTTTGTAAGTTTTATAATGAACACAATTATGAATACAGTAGAATATAATAAAATTATAAATAAGTATGTACACATACAGGCGCACGTGCACGCACACACATACACACACACACACACACACACACACACACATATATATATATATGTGCAAACTTTTTTTTTACACTTGGGGTGCATGATCCAAAATGTTTAGAAACCATTGATTTAACTAAAATGACCTTTCTTTTCCTCCTCTATGATACTCCATCTCTGATTTCTTTGCTTCTATTTATGTTGTCCCTTATCCCTAGAAAATGCCTCCTCCTCACCAGTGTCTCTTAGAATTCTTCATTTTTCTCAAAACTCAGCTCGATTTTCTCACTCTCTCTTTCCACCTACCAATAATACCTCCTCTGACCAAAGTATCTTATATTTACTTTATGCATACTTACATATGTATGTATCATTGACTCCTATAGAACGCAATCTCCTTGAAAGGAGGTACTGTTTCAGAGCCAAACACAGTATCTGGCATATAGTTAGTATGTGGTGCATGGATATGTGTGTAGGTGTATATGTAGTATACACACACACACACACACACACACACACATATATATATGTATGCACATATACACACATACATAAGTTTAATTGATTGACTGATTAATCTATTATTTGCTTTCTTCTTCACAAACCATATATCTCTTTATGTCAAAATTACTTTCTCACTATACAGTTCTGCCATTTCTTATCACTCCAAAGTGACCAGGATGGTGCCACAGTACATCATAGATGCTTAATAAATGGCTGTTGAATGATAAGTGGTAGAGCCAGGTTAGGAACTCAGGTCCTCTGGCTCCAAAAGAAAGTATCTTTTGTGATATATGCTATGGCTGGTCTCTTTTGAGCATCCCCTGTGCCATTTGCAAGTGCTCCCTTTAAGTCTCTCCCTCTACTCTGCTCTTATTTGCCCAGGCCTTAAAGGGAAGCTATTAGCATAGGCAAACACTCCTTTTCTGTAGTGACTTGATCTCTGTACTCTCTTGGATTCAGTTACTTTGCAAGATAAATAACTATAAATATTAAAACATGTCAATAGCTTTATTAATAAATGGCATTTGGATATTTAGGGTATACTGCACTGTGCCTTTAGATTCCCGTCTGTCTCCAATGCCTATACTTTCAAGTCTGTTCTATAACACAGGTTTTCTTGGCTGATAAAGTCAATATTTGAAAGCAGGAAGTTTTTATTTCCCTACACCTTTCTCATCAGATTCTTCCATTCTCCTTTTCTTGGTTGGGATTGTCTTAGTTTGTCATAGTTCTTTTGGGAGACAATTTTTCCCCTCTAAGACTGCCTTCCTTCCATCTCCTCTGCACTTGTCTTTGAAGAGCTGATTTATAGATGTTGTCTCCTCAAATAGAATGTAAGGACCTGGAGGGCAGGGACAGTTATTGCTTCTTTTTTTTTTTTAATTTCCCCAGGTATAGAACAGTGCTTGACACATAGCAAGTATTTAAGTGGTTGATTAATTGATGTTTGAAATATAATTATCTTTCTTATCCTGAACTTAAGCAGCATCAACAAAATCACCAAATCTAAATGATTTCAGTATACAAAGAACAGAAAAGAAAATTGCATTTGAAATTATGAAACTTGTGTTGCACATGGTTTTCTTAAAACTATGAATTTAACATGATAGTACCAAAGTTCACTGGTTTTTCCATGTCTCTGAACTTCTCTTTCTTTTTTTATCTGAATTGTAACATGTCATTGATGATATTTTCTATTCTTTTTTGTTTGTATCACTATTATCACTGACTTCCTTGGACTTCTTCAAAAGCCTTCCCTTGTAACAAATAAGTATTATCAAGGAAAACAGATTCAAATATTGACCATGTCTGGAAATATTTCCTTCTGTACCTATAATCCATCCTCCAAAGTGCTTTGTAAAGCAACTGTGCAACTTCTCTATGAAGGGAAGGAAAACCCATTCCATTATTTGTCTTCTAACTTCATGATTTCTCATTTTGTTAATCGGACATCTTAGATGTTTTTAAAGTGATTTTCTTTTACATTTGTCTTAGCCATTGTATACATCATTCTCCAGGTTCTGCTCACTTTACTCTGCGTAAATTCATGAGTCTCCTGGAGCATCTCTAAATCTAACAAACCATCATTTCTCTTCATTCGTTTATTTCTTTTGTTCTGAGTTTAAGAAGTAAAACAAAAATTTCCATTGCATAGTAGAATAGAAAAAAAGATGATATCACATGAAACTGCAAATCTGTTACATACAACTTGCTATTCCTTTTAAATATATATTAAACTTGTCATGTAACTTGGTTTTCCCCCCTTTTTTCCCTTACTTCAACCTCCCCACCCCTAATCTAGTGATGACTACCTTTAGACACAAACACACACACACATATGTAAACTCATCCTATACATTCTTCCATTTACTACTTTTTTCTCTGGATGAAGATAGCATCTTCCTTCATAGGGCCTTCATAGTTAATTTGGGTATCTGTAACAGTCCAAATTACTTAGTCACTCAAAATCGTTCTTAAAATATTGGTGTTACTGTATACAACATTCTTTTGGTGCTGCTCATTCCACTCTTTGTTATTTTGTGCAAGTCTATCCATGTTTTTCTATTTTATGGTATTTTTATTGCATTTGAATCATTCCTGTACCATAATTTATTTAGCCTTTTCCTGATCCGTGGACATCTGTTTTATTTCCTGTTATATTTTACAGCAATAAATGTTGTTTTAAATACTCTAGTATATGTACAACCTTTCCCGCTGCTTTTGACCTCTTTGGAGTATATGCCTTATAATTATATTATGGAAAGGTACACAAAGATTAGTGACTTTTTGGGCAGATTTCCAAACTGCTTTCCAATTCATGGTGCCGACTTATAGATTTCCATAGAAGAATCAAATCAGCCGTGAGGCTGAGAATAAAAGACCTTTATTTGACATGCTTTAGCTTACATCAGGAATGATCTTTTGGTTTTCCTTAAGATCATAGGATCATTTACTTAGAGTTCCTTGTTTCAAGAGCTTAGCACAGTGTCTGGCACATAGTAGGCATGTAATACATGATTTATTGTTTCGCCAAGTGAAAAGAAGCACAGAGGACCTCTAGTCCAGTTCCCTCGTTTTATAAATGAGAAAACAGAAACCTCAAGAGGTTAAGTGATCTCCTGAAGGTTACATAGATAGTAAATGTCAGAGGGATGACAATTTGAGGTATTCAGGGACATGAGGAAAGGGGCAGCTGGGCAAAGGAAGAAAGAGCAAGGATATATCAGGATCATAGTCATCTAGAGACAAGGAGAGGCACGATAAAAATTGGTCTCTGAAAGGGGAGGATACATCTCTAACTTGGCTATTCTGGGAGTTCTGACCTTCAGAGGGTCTTGAGATCATGATGGGAGGAGGAAGGGGGTCTATAAGCCTGTGAGAAGCTCTGCATGGACTGATAACTCAGTTTATAGCAGATGCTACTGCATCCTCTCAATTCAAAGCAGGAATGCATGGATTGTTCAACACAAGAGATCTAGCTATCTTACAGAGAGGAGAGAGATATTGTGTCATTCAGGTACATTTGCTTTTTTCCTGCCTTCAGTGCCATGAGAAGATAGGAGCTCATTAGCTTGGGAACTAGAGGTTTCTAAGATGAAAAACAGGAGAAGGATGAGCAGAGATAGTCTTTGGGGAAAAATGATTTCCCCCTGCCCCAAATCCAGAGAGCCAAAAGCTTTTCTAAAACCTTAAATTTTTATTTCCTGTTGAGGTAAAGTCAGATAGCTCAATGAATAATAGCAGTTATTCCTTATATCAGGAGTTTTTAACCCTTTCTGGGTCTTGGATCCACTTGGTAGTTTGGTGACCCCTCAGCATAATGCTTTTTAAATGCATAAAAAAGAGTTGGGATTACAAAGTAAACCAATTATACTGAAATGCAGTTATTAAAATAATTTATTTTATTTTTTTTGGTTTAATAATATAAATTTATTTACTTGACTTTTTACATTCATTTTCGCAAGATTTTGGATTCCAAATTTTCTCCCCATTTATCCCCTCTCCCCACCCGAATACACCGAGCATTCTAATTTTCCCTATCACCAATCTGTCCTCTCTTCTATCCTCCCTCCCTTCTCTTGTCCCCATCTTCTCTTTTGTCCTACAGGGCCAGATAGCTTTCTATTCCCCATTAACTGTATTTCTTATTTCCTAGTAGCAAGAACAATACTAAACAGTTGTTCCTAAAACTTTGAGTTCCAAATTCTCCCCATCCCTCCCTCCCTACCCATTCCCTTTGGGAAGGCAGGCAATTCAATATAGGCCATCTCTGTGTAGTTTTGCAAATGACTTCGATAATAGTCGTGATGTGTAAGACTAACTGTATTTCCCTCCATCCTATCCTGCTCCCCATTGTTTCTATTCTGTCTTTTGATCCTGTCCCTCCCTGAGTGCTGACTTCAAATTGCTCCTTCCTCCCATTGCCCTCCCTCCTATCATCCCCCCGACCCTGCTTATCTCCTTCTCCCCCACTTTCTTGTATTGTAAGATAGGTTTTCATACCAAAACGAATGTGCATTTTATTCTTTCCTTTAGTCAAATGCGATGAGGGTAAACTTCTTGTTTTTTTCTCAGCTCTCCTCTTTTTCCCTCCACTAAAAAGTCTCCTGCTTGCCTCTTGAATGAGAGATAATCCCATTCCATTTCACCCTCTCTCCTCCCACTACATTTCTCTCTCACCATTTACCTTAATTTCTTTTAAAATGTACTCCCATCCTATTCAATTCACTCTGTGCTCTCTGTCTCTGTATGTGCGTGCATGTGTGTATGTGTGTGCGCACACACACGTGTACATGTGTGTGCATGTGTGTGTGTATGTGTATGTGTGTGGTCCTACCAACTACGCAGATACGGAAAAGTTTTAGGAGTTACAAATATTGTCTTTCCATGTAGGAATGTAAACAGTTCACCTTTAGGAAGTCCCTTATGACATGTCTTTGCTGTTTACTTTTTCATGCTTCTTCTCATTCTTTGAATGAGAATTCATTGTTTGAAGGTCAAATTTTCTTTTCAGCTCTGGTCTTTTCATCAAGAATGCTTGAAAGTCCTCTGTTTCATTGAAAGACCATATTTTCCCCTGAAGTATTATACTCAGTTTTGCTGGGTAGGTGATTCTTGGTTTCAGTTCTAGTTCCTTTGACTTCTGGAATATCCTATTCCATGCCCTTCGATCCCTTAATGTAGAAGCTGCTAGATCTTGAGTTATCCTGATTTTATTTCCACAATGCTGGAATTGTTTCTTTCTAGCTGCTTGCAAGATTTTCTCCTTGACCTTGGAATTCTGGAATTTGGCCACAATGTTCCTAGGAGTTTCTCTTTTTGGATCTCTTTCAGGCAGTGATCGATGGATTCCTTCAATACTTATTTTACCCTCTAGTTCTAGAATATCAGGCCAGTTTTCCTTGATAATTTCATGAAAGATGATGTCTAGGCTCTTTTTTTGATCATGGCTTTCAGATAGTCCCATAATTTTTAAGTTATCACTCCTGGATCTATTTTCCAGGTCAGTTGTTTTTCCAATGAGATATTTCACATTATCTTCCATTTTTTCATTCTTTTGGTTTTGTTTTGTGATTTCTTGGTTCCTCAGAAAGTCATTAGCCTCCATTTATTCCATTCTAATTTTGAGAGAACTATTTTCTTCAGTGAGCTTTTGAACCTCCTTTTCCATTTGGCTAATTCTGCTTTTGAAAGCATCCTTCTCCTCATTGGCTTTTTGAACCTCTTTTGCCAATTGAGTGAGCCTATATTTCAAGGTGTTATTTTCTTCAGCATTTTTTTGCGTCTCCTTTAGCAGAGTATTGACCCGTTTTTCATGCTTTTCTTTCATCTCTCTCATTTCTCTTCCCAGGTTTTCCTCCACCTGTCTAACTTGATTTTCAAAATCCTTTTTGAGCTCTTCCATGGCCTAAGCCCATTGGATATCTGTTTCAGATGTTTGGGATACAGAAGCCATGGCTTCTATGTCTTTGCCTGATGGTAAGCATTGTGCTTCCTCATCAGAAATGAAAGGAGGAAACATCATCTGTTCCCCATGGAAGTAGCCTTCTATGGTCTTATTTTTCTTCCCTTTTCTGGGCATTTTCCCAGCCAGTTACTTGACTTCTGAAATTCCTCTCCATCCCCACCTAGATCTACCCAGCCAGTGCTTGGAGTCTGAGATTCAAATGCTGCTCCCCAGCCTCAGTGCTTTCAGTGGCAGGCTCGGCTGCTATTCAATGTGAACTTAAGTTCTGGTGCTCAGGTGGGGGCAGGGCTTCCTCCCAGGCTCAGTTCCCTCAGGGGCTTTATGTGGAGACCTTCAGTAATGACCCTGAGCTTCTGTTTGCTCCAGGAGTCCCGGGCTGCTGCTGCCTCTGCTGCTGCCTCTGCCACTCCCTCCACCGCTGCCTCCTGAGGGGGCCCAAGTCATGGAACACCCCGCTCCCCTCTCGGCCAGCCCAGAAGTCTCTCTCACTGACCTGTAGTGCCTGTGGGTGGAGGGACCTTTGTGGCTGCTGGAGAGTCTGTCCCTGAAGCCTGCTCGGATCTGCTCCTCTGGAGCTGCGCAGCCAGGGCAGGGCAGGGCTGGGCTCCACTGTCCAGTGCACGATGGACCAGGGCTCTCTGGAACAGAAATCTCCTCCACTGTGTTGCTGTGCAGCTTGCACTGCTCCAGAATTTGTGGAGAGTTCTTTTTACAGAAAATTTATGGACTGTGGGTTCAGAGCTAGCATACGTGTGTCTTTCTACTCCACCATCTTGGCTCCTCCCCCTCTATTAAAATATTTTAAAAACAAGTTCAGAGACGCAGGTTAAGAACTCCTACACTAAATTAGTCAGGGCAGCTAGATGGCAGATGGTGTACTGGGCCTGGAGTCAGACGGTCTTGTGCCTTAGACACTTGATAGCTGGGCATGTTACTTAACTACTATCTGCCTCAGTTTTCTCCCCTGTTAAATGAGGGACTTATAACAGCACTTACCTTTAAGGCTTGATGTGAAGATAAAGTTATTTATTTATAAAGAACTTTGTAAACCTTAAAGCACTATATACTTGCTAGCTATTATTAATCATAAATTAAGCAAATGGTAAATTAAGTCTGGGCATACCTCAGTTCTGTAGCTTGAAGTTTCACACCCCTACCCATACCTTACTTAGTAAATTTACATTTTGAGAGCATCTACAAGTTGCTTTGGATTGAAATGAACATCCTGCTCCCAGAAGAGGATGCTGAGGCAACCCAATATTAATTATTTACAAATCCTGATTCCTTGTTTACTATTATTATTGGTTTCACATTGGCTTACAAACTCCCACCACAGTCATGGCAGGATTAAGTGAAGGCTAGAGACCAAATTCTACGGACCAAAATGCCAGACAATCAGTTCTTTAATTCTGGGAAATTTTGCCTGAGCTCATCCAGCTCCTTTGACTCCTATCTTGAAATTTCCTTTCTGAATAAGGGCCAAAAAGAGTTATATTTTCTGAAAGCTGCACCGTCTTGCTTAGTGTCTCTGGAGGTCCTTCTTTCTGGAGTGCAAACACACCTTCACAAACTCTGAAATGAGGCACCCAAAGGGCCTGAGAGCTTTGACCTGGAAATCCAGGCCTGATTCTGCAGCTCATATATAACACTCACTCAAGTCAATGGGAACTGAGCACACAAGGGCTTTGGGATTTGGCCTGAAACATATAGAATATCCCATCAATTATGAACTTCATCAGCCATCTTGGTTTTTCCCAGATAAATGGAACTTGTCTATCTAATTTTTACTCTTAAAATATCCAGTGCATATACATTTCCTCTACTCCTCCCCTTGTGAACTCTTTGCTAAAAATGAATATGAGTAATGAGCTATTCTCACTTCAGGAAATTTGGTGGCATCCTGGATACAAGGCTAAACCTTGTAGGAAACATAGATTATCAAATTCTATCTACAACTTTTCACTTATAGTTCTTATCCTGTGAATTTTTCAATTGGAAATGGATATTAGTGTAGTCAGATGTTTCCAGTGGGCAGACAGTGGGGTCTAAAAATTTGGAAATGTTGTGGCTATTGAATCTGAGGTACTTTGGTACATTTGCCACCATAGACGTGCTTTTGTGGACGTCATACAGCCTAGGTCAACCCATGACACTTAATAAAGACCCTGGTGTGTCTAGAATAACCTATAAGGTTTATAATAACCACCAGTCTCATGACAGCCACAGGTCACTGTAACCAAATTGATTCTGTCCATAGACTGTAGCATCTCCCCAAGTCCATTCAATTTTACCTATGCTGTGGGAAGTGCTTGAAGTGGGAGGCAGGATAGGGAGTTGGGGGTGTGTGTGGAGGAACAAGGAGTTTGCTTAATTCTGCCAGAGTTTATCCAGGACAACTCGCACAATCTCAGAATTGAAAGGGTCCTCCGAGACCACCAAGTTCAACTGTAACCATCTCAATCTCTGCCTGTGATCTATTTTCAAAACTCAACTATCATAAATAGACCTGGACAGAAGAGGAAACTAGGAGGTAAGTTACCTTCTCCTCTCTGTTGGCCAAGGTAATGTGGCCTAAATACTTGAAACAAAGTATTGGTAATGAGGGAAAACTGATTTTAAAGAGGCAACATGACACTGTAGAATGAGCTCTGACTCTGGTGTCAGTTGACCTGAATTCAAATACTACTTTTGAGGCTACCTACATCACTTTGGGCAACTTCCTTCTTAAGACAAAAATTTCCTTATCTGAAAAGTGAGAGTGTTGAACTAGACATTTTCTGAGGTCCCTTTCAGCTCTGGATTTGCAATCTTCCTGGAGGCAGCAAGGTAGCGCAATGGATAGAGTACTGTACCTGGAGTCAGGAAGTCCTGAATTCAAATCCAGCCTCAGATACTTACAAGCTCTGGATGGAACATTAGAGATGGAATAAGGAAAACCAAAATTCAAATCTGACTTCAGATACTTATAGTTGTGCTACCTTAAGCAAGTTGCTTAACCCCTGTCTGCCTCGGTTTCCTCAACTGTAAAATGAAAATAACTGTGTTGTTGAAAGGATCAAATGAAGTAATATTTGTAAAGTGCTTAGCAGAGTGTCTAATAATTAGTAGGCACTTAATAAATGTTTATTTCATCCTTCCTTCCTTCCTTCCTTCCTTCCTTCCTTCCTTCCTTCCTTCCTTCCTTCCTTCCTTCCTTCCTTCCTTCCTTCTTTCCTTCCTTCCTTCCATCTTAGCAATGGCACAGCAGTCCAATGAAAATGAAAAGAAGCCCATTATTACTCAGGCCAGTCTTAAAAAAAATAATGTGTCTGTAGAGGCACAGAATGGTATGTGTGTTTGTGTGTGTATGTGTGTGTGTGTGTGTGTGAGTGAGTCCTTATCAGATAAGGGACACTTACTAGGTTGATTCACTTGGGACATTAAAAATGGATAGGTACATTTTCCACCTTCACAAGATGTGTCCCCATGGGATTGACAAAATTGGCATCTCATGACAAAAAAGCAGCCGTGCTAAGGCTGTTGCTTATGGTGCCCACTGAGGGAAGGCTTCACCTGCCGTTTGGGAAAGATATTGACTATGTAAAATGCAGAGAGACCAAAGGCACCCCATAAATCGTTCTCCATGTTTGCCAGGCCTGGCAGCAGTGCTGAGCTCAGAAAGAAGCTGCTGAGAGCATAAATTGCTTATAAAAATCTGGGTCTCACCTATTGCACAATGCCATTTCCTGACCAATTCGTCAATCCCAGCCTATTCCATTGTCCTTTTTTCTGAGACCTGATAGCGCTTCCGAAGGGAGCCAGCTACGAGTTTCCCATTCATCATGAAATAATGCAACATTTCATACATTTATAACAGTGGACATTACAACTGCACTATTAACTAAAAAACTTTCATTTATCTGAAGTTTTCCTTTATCTTTACCAAACAGATACCCAATATGACTGAGGATTTAATACCCTAAAGTTTAAGACCGGTTTGTAAACACAGTCCCCAGTGTCTGCTATTGATCTTTTGCTATTTTAATGCATTTTTACTGACCGACATGTCCTGTGGTAAAGAATATTGCCTAAATTAGTTATCTGATTGGTTCTTTTGATTAATGATGGGCCTGTGCTTCATTACACATGACAGCATGATCAGAATAATCACCACAGCTATACAAGCCCTGCCTGGCATTTTTTATTTCTTCATTTTTAAAGTTCATTTATAAAATTATTTAATGTATACGTCCTAAGTTGTAATTTATTTACATGACACTTTTTTCGATGGGAACTGTTGTACTGTGTCACAAATGGCTAAGAAAACAAGGTAAACTAGATGTACAGATCAATGTCTCCTGGCTCAAGGGGGAAAACACATCATCAAGATTCAGGAGCTGACCTTGTACCAAAGTCCAACTTGTCACAGAACAAACACTGAGGAACCCAACAAATCACCGGGAACAGCAGGATGTGTTCATAGGCAATCTCTTCATCATCTTCTCTCTGGACTGAAATTTCAGCCTCTCCTATTTCCCAGCCTGTTGTCCAGAGACCCTGACACCAAGAGTTGGATCTAGCTTCATTAGTCTTATCTTCTAGACTGACCATGCAAGTTCCATGTTGCTATGGGTCTACCTGGGTGGTGAATCTGGCAGAATGTTGCTATAGGCAAGCCTCATTGATGGTAGTTAATTAAGGTAGATTAATCTGAATTAGTGAGATGTCTAGTTTGGAAACTTTAGAAAAGAAATGGTGTTTTATCATTTTGGAGACATTCAGTGATCGGAATGAAACTAATCAAGTGTTGTCAAGTACACATCTTTAGGGAAAATTCTTGAGTGATTATGTTAGAATATTTTGTAGCTAGTATGTCAGTTGTAGACAGGTGGTAGTGGCTGAGTAAAAATAGGGCTAGCTTTCGAGTCAAGATGATATAGGTTCAGATCCTTTCTCTTCCACATGCTAGCTGCATGTTCACACCCAATTCATTTCACCTCTCAATGGCCCAGACAATTACCTCAGAGTTCATGTAGGTAATGAGAAGTTGATCTGGATCACTATACTTTCCACACCAATTAAACCACAGGTCTAGGCCTTCCCTACCCCAAAAATCAATTGCTATGATCGTAGATTTCAAGCTAGACTGCCCCTCAGATGTTGTCTACTTCAATTCCCTTACTTTTCAGGTAGGGAGGCCAAAGCCCAGGGAGATTAAATAACTTACCCAGCAGTAAATCCCAGAGGTAGGATTTGAACCTAGGTTCTCTAATTTTGCTATGCTGAGTTCCCTTCTAATAAATGTTTTTGAAGTGTCTAAGAATAACTCCTCTGTAACCTAAATTCTTAGAGCATTACATGCTCCACTGGGAGGTTAAGTGACTTGTTCACAGCCACAGAGTTGTGTGTATGGATAGATAAATAAATAGAGAGGTGGATAGATAGATAGATAGATAGATAGATAGATAGATAGATAGATAGGTAGATAGATGGATGGATGGGTGGGTAGATGGATAGATGGACAGTTGGATGGATAGATGAATAGATGAATGTATAGATGTATAGATAGACAGATACATAGATAGATACACAGATGGACAAATGGATAGATGATAGATAGATGGATAGGTGGATGGATAGGTAGATGGATGGATGGATAGTTGGATGGAAAGAGGAATAGATGGATGTATAGATGTATGGTTAAGATACATAGATACAAAGATGGATAGATGACAGATAGATAGATAGATAGATAGATAGATAGATAGATAGATAGATAGGTAGATAGATGGATGGATGGGTGGGTAGATGGATAGATGGACAGTTGGATGGATAGATGAATAGATGAATGTATAGATGTATAGATAGACAGATACATAGATAGATACACAGATGGACAAATGGATAGATGATAGATAGATGGATAGGTGGATGGATAGGTAGATGGATGGATGGATAGTTGGATGGAAAGAGGAATAGATGGATGTATAGATGTATGGTTAAGATACATAGATACAAAGATGGATAGATGACAGATAGATAGATAGATAGATAGATAGATAGATAGATAGATAGATAGTTATAGATATCAGCTAGCACTTGAACCTACATCTTCCTGACTCCAAGGCCAATCCACTGTTGGTTTTCAAGTATTTTAAACAGTCCTTCCTACTCATTGTATTGTTAAGAAAATATGGAAAGCCATGATAAACATCAGCTCTGCTATTGTCTGAGTTATGACAAACTGTGAATTAGGGGAGTCTGGATTCATGAGGGTTGACTATATTACTAACCACATGGGATTTGATGAAGAGCACCCGGCTCTCAACCTGATAGAAGCTTTCCAACAAGTCCCAACAATTCCAATGCAACTTGATTAACCTCAGATGGCCCCCAAGAAAAGCATTAATTGGTCTAAATCAGACAAGCCCAGAGTTGTCCTGAACTTTGCTTCCATGAGGATGAGAGGCAGGTTGGCTCCCACTTCTTTCCTGCTTAGAAGGCATGTGGATTGGTCTCTTTCCTCTTTCCCTGTAGAGGGGCCTTCCCGATTCTATATCTATCCCTCCAAAGTTTCTGATTGCTTTTTAGTAGGTAATCTGGGGAACGATTGATCTGTTTGAATTATAAGGGCACGTAAACCACCTCATGTCACAGTGATGAATGATTCAAAATTTCAAAAAGCAATCCAACATTTAACGATGGAAAAATGTTTAAATGGTGTCAGGCACTGAGTAAATGGCAGCTTTCTTTTCCCTTCTTCAGCCTCCTCTGCCAGCCTGTTTACACGATGTTGACAGATATTTTAGCATTTGCCAGGGAAATAATTTGAAGAGGTTGGCTGTTTGCCATAAAATAGTTCGACTTCTACAGAAAGTCAGATGCATTCTATGATTGGTATTAGATGGTCATGCAATAAGACATAGACATTATGCACCCGGACGAAAGGACCATTCTCTTTTTTGCAAGTTGAAGTTCCATCACTTACTGGCAGTTTTCCATCCTGTTAGGACCAGCTGTCTCTTTACCTAGTACATTCTAAGAAACCTTTCGCATCAGGCCAGATTTTAGAACTCTACTGCTTGGTGTTGTTGTTGGAATTTATTTAATTTTTTTTTTTGCGATACTTGCAAACTATTGGCACCTGAATAGTGTTGCCATGTTGCACACAGACAAACACACACACACACACACACACACACACACCACATGAAATATTTAAAAAGTTCAGCTTTCCCTATTTTACCTGAATTGCAAAGTAAGTGGGAAAGCAAAAACATCAGCTCCTGAGTGAAAGCACTTACAATAAAATAAAGTGAATTTTTTCCCCTGGACTTAATTAATGTTGTAAATAATGCCTCCTAACTTCTGCATGATGATTTGCTCTGTTATGCTATTAAAAAGTTCCGTTACGTCAATTCACACAAGCAGTAGGCACTGGTTTCAACATTAAATAGGACTTCGGTTAAAAGTGAAATGCAGGAAATGATCCTTTTTTTTTTTTTTAAAGTGACTGTTGCCTTGCAATGCTTTCTGTAGCATAAGATAAGCCAGCAAGTAAGATTATGTTGAATATGCAAGTTATATGTTAATATGATTAAATGACTAGTGGATTGCCCAACATAATCAATTGAAATATTCAACAACTTTGTGTTGAAATTGGAAAAAAATTATTACCTTGAGGCTGCCAAGCCCATCATGCAGCTTTGCATTTGCAATAATATGTCTTTACTTAGCATTTAAAACATATTTTTGACTTTAATAAAGCATGATTAGTCTATTAAAGAGATACTCGCTAGGAAGGCTGAAAGACCCCAACTGATGCAACTAGTTCCATGGGGAGATGCTAAAGGCTCACTGGAGGTTCTGAGATGCTTCTGTTTGGTTTATAATATCAGGAGGGGTTGAAGGGGTAGCTTTTTAGGGAAAAAAAACGGTTTCAAACCATTCATGTTAATTTGTCACGGAATTATTTGCCTTCCCACTCAAAATACTATGGCAAGATTTAGTCCCTTGACGTGTTTTACTTGTATGTTCAAACTCTGAGAGATGCCATCCCAGGGCACTAGAATGTAAATGTGTCTCTCCTCTCATTGAGTAAGCCCAGCTAAAGCAAATAAAATCAAAGAGGCATATTCCTTTGCAGTGGCTTTGCAAACTGTAAGTGATGGAAGAGAGGCGGTAGTCATTCTACGGGGTGCCTCCTTATTGACAACAGCAGAAGTAAAAATTAGAAAACAAATCCCCTTTTAAATAAAACAGGGTAAAAGACCTACATTGCTAGGAGGAAATGCTAATTGAAAATACCTTGCTAATGTTAGCAAGTCACAGGAAGGAAACATTAAGTTATTATTTTTAATAATGTTTACAAGTATATCCAGCTATTTCCAGCCAGTGAAAGATGTTAGCCTTGGCCAAACGTGGCAGATCTACTTTTCACTGAAGACGCTGCTCATCTTCTCTCTGATAGCGATCATTAATTTTATTTTTTAAACCAGTCTTCAAATGAAGACAGATGAGCAGGAGAGTTCTAAAGGCAAGCTGCTTATGCTCAGAAAAATGGCTGCCCGATTACAGATCCCAGCATCTGCATGGAGGCCAGTTACCGTTGGGGAAGAAAATAAAAACAAACATTAGGTGAAGAGCCAAACAGGCCTTTGAACCGCTAATGGTGAAGGAGGGGATTTGGGTTGGGGTGCAGGTAGAGGGAGAGGCCATGCATAGTGCTACAATGAGCTAATTCATTCTGTAATTGCTATGGAGACTTACAGATACAATTATTGTTCATTTCTCTTGATAATTTTAACATTATATTTTAACGTTAATTTCTCATTAACAATCTTCTTAGTGTTAGAGATCAAACTGCCTATTACATATCACAATGTTGGTAATATTGTGCCACATCTCTAAAAAATATTTTTTTCTCTCCCAGGTAATTCATCTGAGTTGTATTTTTAAGTCAAATGACAACCACATTTCCCTGATACATTCCCCCTCTTCTTCACCCCACCCCCACCCCCTGATTCATAGGTTTTGATTTTACCTTTCAGGTTCTTGATCTCAGGAATGATTCTAGGTACTTCCTTATGGAATACTGTAAAGCTATTCTGTGAGCAGCCCAAAGATAAGGAACATATACCTGATCAGAGCTGAAATCAGGGCTTGACCTCTGGAGCTTTGGTTTAGGGGCCAATAACAGGTGAGAGATGCTTTCCTTGCTCAAGTGTTCTGGAGGCAGTCATCCCTGTAACTCAAATCCCTCAGTAAGATAGTCTTCTGGCAAAGGTTAATGGGAAAGGTAGACACCTAAAAATGGTGGCAGAGTGGGGTTACATTCTTTTCTGACATTACTGTAAAAGTGTGGAAATGTTTTTGTAAGGGCCACTCTCCCAATCTCAGGTCACTGAATTTACCAGGATTCCTAGATATGACTCTGTGTGGCTTCATTTGGTGATAGGGGACTGCAGGGTCTGGGAGAAATGGTAATGATAATGGGGTATAACCATAAATAATTGTATAAGTAACTGGTTGATGATCATATGAATGTCCAGAAAAAACGAAGTTAAAAATGTGTTGATTTCTTCTCTCACCAACTTCAGAAAAGGTTAGAGGTATAATCTCCTTTCTATATAGATCATGTGAGGTCACAATAATAGAATGTGGTATTCAAACCCAGGCTGAGACTCTATGAAAGGTCAGTCAAGAGACATGCATTTAAATCTTGGTTCATATCTTTAAAAATATAAAATAACCAAACTAACAGAACACCAAGTAGAGATCTTAAATAATTCAATCTCAGAAAAGGAAAGGAATTAAATTATACGGAGGAGTAATAGACTATCTTCATGGATTTATAGGATAATATTTTTTCAAATTTAAATAAAAATAACTAATACTTAAGCCAGACAAATTATCCTTAAAAACTGAGAAAGAAAGCACTCTACTAAGTAGTATGTTTCTCTGAGGAAAATCTATTTCTAATACCTAAATCAGGGAAGGATAAAGCCAAGAAAGAAAAGTTAGGGGGCACAGTGGAGCACTGGGCCTGGAATCAGGAAGACTCAGTTTCCTGGGTTCATATCTGGCCTCACACACACACATACACACACACACACACACACACACACAAGCACTGTGTGACCCTGGGCAAGTCACTTAACTCATCTGTGAAATGAACTGGAGAAGGAAATGACAAACCACTTCAATATCTTTGCCAAGAAAACCCCAAATGAGGTCACCAAAGGTTGGATGTGACTTAACAACATCAACCAAGTCAGGAAATACAACTTTAGATCAATGTCATTAATGAATATTGATTCAAAAATTTAAAATTCTGGATTAATTATGTCATTTATTTGGATATATTCTAAGAATATTAACATTTATATAGCTAATAAAAGTTAAATGACTTGTCTAGGGTCTGGTTAATAAGTATCAGAGACAGAATTCAAACTCAACTTCATGAGAACAAGGTCAGATATGTCAGCATTATGCCATGTTTCTTCTAGAATGGTTAATTAATTTTCAGAATGTCTCTTTTAGGAGGCTGTACCCTGAGTCTGTCAATGCTGTCACTGTGCAAAACATTTTTTAAAAAAATTCTTCTCAGAGCTTTCAATGTACCTTTTCATATTCTCGGTAGAGGCAAAATTTTATCCTCAGACAAATAGTTTGATTTTTGGAAATAGACAATAATTTGTCAAGCTCAAGTGTAAGGAACGAAATGGACAGTGATGTTGAGGAGAATACCCATGTAGTCGTTCTAGTAGGTGTGCCTATAGCATCCCGAGTCTGATTTTCATATGTGGTTTGACTACTATTTCTGAGAGCAGTTTCCAAGAGGAAATGACCATATCTCTGCAAAGTATCTACTCTCCCAATACTTTGAAGGACAAACTCTTTTGAATACATAAATTCTGGTCTATGGGAGAGACAATGAGTTTTATGATTCTCTAGACAAACCTCAGATCATAGATGTAGAGCTAACAGGGACCTCAGAAGACCATGTAGCCCAAACCTTTCATTTTATATGCAAGGAAATTGAAGTCCGGATAATTTAAGTGACTTTTCCAAAGATACACAAGATAATAATTGGAGGTGTGATTTTACTCCAGGTGTGGTGACTCTAGACCCTGGGTAATTTCCCTTGATGCCTCATCACTTCTACATGCTGGTATTTACAAGTTTGTGTTGCTGCTGCTAAAAATGATAGCTAGAATTTATACGGTGCTTTAAAGTTTGCAAAGCTCTTTACAAATAGCTCATTTTAGCCTTGCAACAACCTTGATATATAGGTGCTATTATTAGCCCTATTTCTTTTTCTATATAGATGAGGAAACTAATGTAGATGGAGGTGAAACGATTTGCCCTGGGTCACAAAGCTAGTAAGTGACTTTGGTTGAATTTAAACTCAGGTCTTCCTGACTCCAAGTACAGAACTCTGTTCACTGTGCCATTGGGATGGCATGTAATAATTTCTTATAAACATTTGCCGGAATTTGAATCCCTTCGATAGACTAACTACACTTCCAGACACTACTGACCAGGACAACAGGTAATGCCTAAATACCTGTTGAGAGAAAAGTGCCAGGGAGAATTTTCAAAAAGAAATGTTAGGTTTTCTTTCTCTTTCATAGTCTCTGTCTTTCTTTCTTTGATTCTGTCCTTTAGTTGGGTGGAAAAGTTCAGAGCAAAGTTGCCTTGATTCCTCAACAGCCTAATGGTCTACGCATGTATTCCATACACGGGACATCCTGCACTTTAAAGAATGATGGCAGTTTCTAGGATGCTAAGTCAGGTGGCACGGCGGAAAAAGCTCTTAGTTTTGAATCAGAAAGACTCTTCTTCCTGAGTACAAATCTGGTCTCATATACTTTTAGACTAGCTGTGTGACCTTGGCTAAGTCACTTAACATTCTTCGCCTCATTATTTATGAAATGAGCTGGAGAAGGAAACAGAAAACCACTCCAGTATCTTTGCCAAGAACAACAACAA
Organism: Bettongia penicillata ogilbyi; assembly: GCA_023548195.1. NCBI lineage: Eukaryota > Metazoa > Chordata > Mammalia > Diprotodontia > Potoroidae > Bettongia > Bettongia penicillata. Next base: position 7,531,433 of record JAJHZJ010000198.1, on the reverse strand, counting down.
ATATTTTTAATGTTTTAAACTTTAACGTTTTAAATTTAGTTCTCTATTCTTTAGTACTTGGTCTTTCCCAATGCTTTTGCAACAATTGAAAGAAGAAAGTGTGAATCTATCAGAACTCAAGCCCCAATGGAGTAATTTTCATTCTTTCCATCTATTCCCAAAGAAGTACCACAGTCAGTGAGGGCTAACCTACTCCCTGGGTATGTGTTCAATATATAGTGGGAGCTTATTGAAAAACATTGGATATAGTACTTAAAAAATCTGGGTTGAAATCCTACTTTCAGCACTTATAAGCTGTGCCATCATGGACAATTCACTTAACTTTTTGGAGTCTCACTTGACTAACTTGTAAAATAAATAAAATCATTCTTAGATGACCTAACTCTCAGGGTTTTCGCAAGGGAAACCTTTGGTAAACTATGGAGATAAGTGAGAGCACTAAGGATTTCTTCCCTGTTTTACTTGTGAATGTAGAAGATGCACATGGGGGGAGCAGGAGAGGAGGCAAAAGAATAGTTTCTGCCTGGTTGGAGAGGGGACATTGCTTAGTGAGACACATGAATAAATGGCTTCTAATTGAAAACAAGCATGTTTCTTGGCAAAGGAGGGGCAGGGCAGGGGGAGGGGCAGAGGATAAACTTTCGATCCATTAAAGTTTCCAGGGGCAGCAATTTTATAGCACTCTGTTTAGTGACTGCAGGACATTCCTTCCATTTTACAAGTGTAGAAATGATTGAAACAGAATAGCAAAAATTGGAGTAAAACAGGACTACTGAGATTAAACAGGTTGAGAGTTGTCTGGCAGCTCCAAATACAGCCGAGAAGTATAGCCCTAGAGTGCAGCAAATTTAATCTCTGAACAGGTTTATTGTTTTATCAGGTTTTTGTTTAAGAAGGGTTTCATTATATATAACATTGAGATAAATTTCAACATAGCAGATTTATTCAACAGGTTTATTCTTTTAACAGGTTTCCCAGTATTTCACCATTTGGTATGTGGGGTCTTATTCATCAAATGAGTTTATGACTTAATCAGATACGAATTTTAAAAAGTTTTACTAATAATGCAAGATGGGTTGAGATTTATAGGCAATGCATTTATTCTATTAGGAGTTTTATTTTTGAATTCAGATCCACTGGAGAGGTAACACAAGCTAATTGCATGGTTTCTGTGCAGCGATAAGACACACTAACTACATGCCATCCTACCCCATGAGGTGTTTCCTGCATTTCAAACACCGTATGACCTGTGTTGTGGTTGTGTCTTGTGGAGTCCAAGCCTCAGAGGTTCTCAAACTCAATCTCAACTTTTGTGTGATTCTTCTATTGTGATGGGGTTTCTGGACCTCCTTTTACCTACTGAGAAATTTCCTAAGCCCTGAGGCATGACTAGAGTCAAATTATGCTTAATTAAATCATTTAATGGAAGCATTTTGGTTTTATTGATATCTCTTCTTTTTACATCATTTCCAAATCTCTTCTCTTACTTATTCAGTCCCCAACTCCATCAGCAAAGAAAAACTACTGATCAAAATTCACCAAGACCACATCTGGAAACATTTAGCACCCATAGTTCCCTACCTCTCAGTCAAAAAGGAGAGGAATACATTTCATTGCCTGTCCTCTGGAGTCAATCAAGGTTGTCAATGAAAGCATTCTGTTGTTTTTATCTTAGAAGTACAAACTGACATCGCTGTTATAATCTGATAATCGGATCATTCATTCTTCAAACATTTGCTGAACACGGTTCCTGGTAGAAAGTAGGTACTTAAAAAATACTGGAAAGACTGAGCAATCACTAACTGAAAGGTATTGTGGGAGAAACAAAAATGAATATAAAACAGATGCTGTCCTTGCCTTTCATGGAGTTAATCTGGCCAATTAACTCAGTTGGGTCCAACACTGAGTTGGTTTCTCATATGGTTCAATTTGACTCTGCACAGAAACAATTATATATTTGCCAAAGGCTAATTTCTGGTATGAAATCTTTACTATATTATTACATCTACACTACTTTGATATATCTGTGATCTCTTCAGTGTGGGTATACCCAGTAGACTAGCTCCTTGAGAACAGAGACCTTTTTAAAAATTTTTGGCTCTTAACACTGTGCTTGGCACAGTGGGCACTTAACAAATGCTTGTCGACTGACTGACTATACCAAAGACGCAGATTGTAACTCACACATATCAACTCAACTCATGCCACTCTTCTCCATCTTCTCCTATAAATTTGCTACAAGGAATCCACACTACATGATTGGGTCCTTCATCTTAATCTCTTGATTTTGTATGGATACCAATGGAGTATTTGCACTTCTTATGAGTGGTATCAACATGTAGCAAAATCCATGGTGGCTAGTGATAATTCAATTCAACTAAATTAACATTTAGTCAACGCTGCTGTTATGTGCAAGGTACTGGATGAGGGGCTGAGGAAACCTGATGAAATAAGGATGTGAGGGTAGTCAGCGGAGTGGGAGGTGCCATTTGTGCAAGCACATGCAGTAAAAATTCCAACGTGGTAAGGACAAAAGAAAGATCCAAAAAAAGCTTTGTAGGAAAATTTGGGGAGGAAGAGAACATTTTCAGCCAGACTATCAGATGATACTTCATGGAAGAGGTAGCATCTGAGCTGAACCTTGAAGAGAAAGAATGATTTTTAATAGGCAGAGATGAGGTGAGAGTACATTCCAGGAATGGGGGATATTTTCTGTAAATGCACAGTGAAGGGGGATGCCAGGTCACATGCAGGAGTATGTGAAAGGGAATGATGTGAAATACAGTTGTGAAGATTAACTAAAACCAAACAGTGGAATGTCTTGTATGTCAAGCTGAGGAAGCTTTGTCGTTTGTTTATGTCTTCTCCTTCCCCCATTGACAATAGGAAATAATGAAAGATTGTTGAGCAAAAGAGAGGCATCATTAGTTCTGTCTCTTAGAGAGATTCTTTTGGCAGCTCTAGAAATGATGAATTCAAGAAGAGAACCTCTAGAGGTTAGGAGGCAAGGAGGCCACTACAATAGTATAGCTGAGAGATGGTGAGGGTCAGAGCTAAAGTGATCTTATACCTTTTACATTCCTGGTCCATTAGGTTGCCCTTTCTAAATACTTGTAATGATTTTAATGCCCAACCTCCCATCCTGTCACCCCAAATAAATGCCTAAGTTTTAGCAGGCAATCTGAGCTTAAGCCATGCAGAAACAGATCATCCTTTTGTTTCCTCAATCTTGACAAAGCTAAGGGGAGAAGGAAGTACAGAGGTATTTTTTCCCTTCTAGATTTGGATTTGAGATTTGATCATTAAGAAAAATAATTAAGTCAACAAACATTTATTAAGAATTTATTATGTGCAAAGTATTATGCCAGGTTCTGGGCATCACAGATCTAGAATTAGAAGGGACCTTAGCAACCATCTAGTCCTATCTTCTCATTTTACTGATGAAAAAACTGAGGCCTAAAAGGTAAAGTGACTTGACCAAGATCACATAGTTCTAGACTTGGTATTCAAACTCAGGTCTTACAACTCCAAGTTGATTGTTCTTTCCACATAGTTTTGTAGGGAAGCAGAGGTATTCTACTTTGGGTAGGTGATATACGGATCCATATATATATATACATGTATGTAGCATATGTATATTTATATAATTTCTGTGTGTTTTAATAGCCACCAAATCTTTTCCAAGACTAGAATGCCAGTAATGGGTATATACCAACCACATATGCACATGCCATATCTCTTGCTACTAAAGATATGCCCTTGCAGCATGACTGGCCAATGTCACGCTTGTCACTTCTTCCAAACCAAGAGAAAGTGTGACTAGACTCCATCTGTGCCAATTCAACTCGTACCAACTGGCAAGGCCTCTGAATCTATAAGAAACCTTCCCTAACTTTTCCAGTCATCATTGATCTTCCACCAGAAATCACAGATTCCCCAAATTCAATGAAAAATATCTCTTAAGCACCTACTATGTGAAAAACATTATGTCAAATTGGATAGAATGGGGAGACTGAGAGTGAAGAAGCCTGGGTTTAAATTTTGCCTCTTGATAAGTGACTGAAGCAAGTAAAAAATCCCCTGAACCTCAACTTTTCTCATCCATAAAATGAAGGTAATAATACCTGGGGTACAGGTTGCATGGGGTGCTTGGGAATTCAGCTGAGATAATAAATGGAAAGTATTTAGAAAGCTTTATAAATGTATATAATGAATATCACTATAATTGAGGCATTGTGGGAAACATTATGAAATACAAATGCAATCCCTGTTGGAGATTGTTTGTGATCCTGTGGACCTGTATAGACCTGATGATTTTTTTTCAGCTATCTACTGCACTCCATCGAGAAAACATAGAGAATTCACTATTTATTCCTAATATTTTAGATTTGCCTATCTCTGCTTATATTGTTCTCCCCTCTCCCACCTCAATCCTACCTCCTTTCACCCCCAATAAACATTAAACAGTCTTTGGGCAGGAAATGGTTCACTTCTATCTCTGTATTTCCAACACATCACACAATGCCTGATATGTAGTAAGTGTTTAATAAATTCTGACTGATTGAATAAATGCTAACATCTAATATATTGGCAGCAGCTCCCTTTGTAGCTCATACAACTAATGGGGTTCTTACTAAAAGGTCTAATCAACTGATAAACAAAACCAAACTTTTTTTTTTCAAAGAAGATGAATAACATTGACAAATCATTAGCCAATCTGATCAAGAAAAAGAGAAAGAAAAATCAAATTACCAAACTAAAACAATATGAACAAGATGTATCTGCAACACAGATGAAATAAAAAGAATGGTCAGAATCTACCAGAATAGAACAATTACACAATTGTATTACTGAGAATCCAAAGGAAATTGATGAGTATCTATAAAAATATAAAATGTTTAGTAAAATGTTCAGTAAAAAGAAATTGAACAAACCATAAATGAATTGCCAAAGAAAAGAAAACCCAGGTTAGATATATTTACACGAGTTCTATCAAATATTTAAAGCATACTTTATACAAATGCTGTAGAATAACTCTCAAAAACAGAAAGAATGCACTCCTCCAAACTCATAGTGCAAGATGGACATGGTCCTTATAGCCAAACAAGGGAGGAACAAAGTGGAGAAAGCTACAATTTATTCTGTACCTGTATATGATTGCACATAGTTGTTTCCACGTTGTCTTCCTCATTAGACTGGAAGCTCCTTGAGGGTGTCCCCAGCACTTAACAGTAACCAGTGGATAGCAACTTCTTAATAATGCCTATTTACTTGTTGGCATGACTAATGAATATTGTTGTAAATATGTTTAAATAAAATCCTCACAAAGAGACTATAGAAAAATATACTGAAATATAATTTACTATGACCAAATTATATTCATACCAAGGCTGCAAGGATGATTCAAAATAAGGGAAATAGCACCATTAATCATATAAATAATAAAAGCACATGATTTTAAAAAATGGTATAGTAAAGGTTTTTGACAAAATGCTATAGTCCTTTACATTTAAAAAAGGGAAAAAATCATGAAAACATAAAGGGTCTTCTTTAATATGATGAGAAGTGTCTATTTAAAATTAAGAACTAGTATTGTTTTCAGTGAAAAAACATTAGAAGCTTTCATAATACAAAAAAGGATAAAGCAAGGGTATCTCTCTCCCACTGGTATTTGATGTAGTTCTGGAAATATTGACTATAACATTAAGACAAAGGAAGAAAATCAAAGCTATAACTATTGACTAAAGGGAGGAAAAGCTCTTTCTGTTTGCAGGTGACATAATGGCACACTTAGAAAGTCCTACATGATCAATGAAGAAACTAATCCATATGATTAATAGCTCCAACAAAATAGAAAGACATAAAATAAATCCACAAAATCAACATGCTATTTATGATAAATGAAAGCAGGAAAAACAATAATCAAAATTTCATTCAAAATAACAAAATATATTGGAGTTAATTTTCTAATACATGTTAGATGTTGTATAACAGAACACTTTTTTTTAATATAAATGCTGAGAGACAAATAACTAAAGAGCTTTTCACTGCTCATGGTTAGGCCCTGGAAATATAAAAATAATGGCAATCTGATTAAACTAATTTACAGATTTGATGTTAAACTAATTAAATTACTGAAAGGAACTTTTTAGAACTAGAAAAAATAATAACAAAGTTCGTAAGAACAAAAGCGCTAGAATCTCAAGGGAGGAAATGAGGGGAAAAAGTATGAATTAAGAGGGCATAACATTATTAACCTTCAAACCATATGATAAAACAAGAATCAACCAAAAATTTGGTAGTAGCTAAATAAATAGAAAAGTACCTCGGTAGGAAAGACTAATTAATTACTCAAGACACTGGGGCAAACATTTGTGTTTGTTAAGTGTAGGATCATAAATTATTTGTGGAGAGACATTTTTGACCATAACTGGTGAAAAACAAAATAGAAAGGCAGACATATAGATCAAAATCTTAAACTATATACCACAGGAAGTTCAAAATAGATAGGTTACTTGAATATTTAAGGACATATCTGAAAATAGAGAGAGAGAATAAGATTAAGCACCTTTTACAACCATGGATTGGGGGAAATTCCTTACTGACAAGAAACAGGGAAAATTACATTATACAGATTTTTATGTGAATAAAATTAATGAATTGGAAGGGAGATTGTAAATCAGGAAAGATATTTGTATCGAAATATTACCAAAGAAACCTTGATATGCAAAATGTACAGATAAATGACATAAATATTTAACACCAAGTCATTCCTCAATAGATACATGATCTAAGTATATGCAGTTTTTAAAAAAAGTATACATTTCAAATGACCCCATGAAAACATTTCTAAGTCATTCATAATAAGATAGATGTGAATTAAAATACCTCTGAGGTTTCATCTCAAGCTACCCTAAATGACAAAGATAAAAAAAAAAAAAGATGTCAGCAATGATGAGACTTAGGGAAGGCAGGTATACTAAGGCATTGTTGGAAGAGATAGAAAAGTCTCCAACCATCCTGGAAGCCAATATAATTGTGTAAAAAAGCAAGTAAATGACCCACACACTTGATTCCACTATTGGGCATACATGTTAGGGAAGCCAGACAGAAACATAATCTAATAAATGTAACAATATTTATAGCAGCATTCATGCTGACAAAGAACTGGAAACAAATGACTGCCTACCTATTAGGAAATAGCTGAAAAGCTTTGGCATATGAATATAATGGTTTATTGTAATATAGTAAGAAAGAACAAATATAAGGAATTCAGAAAAATATGGGATGGTTTACATGAATTGATGCATAGTGAAGAAAGAAATGCCAAAGAAACAATATACACAATTGCTACAACCATGTAAATGACAAGATCACTAAAAATTATTATTATTATGTATAATTCATATGATAACATGCATTATTAGTAATGGAAGCAGAAAATGCAAGATGCAAAAATAACTTCAAACAGGTTCAGAAAATGATACTGGTAACATTGGACGCTGGCTACTACAATTTTAAATTTAAATTTGAAGACTGTAGTTAGAAGTTCATACTTTCATATATAATTCTCTTTTCTGTTCTTTATACATTAAAGTGTTTATATTTCTTGGTATTTGTTAAGTTTATAATTTAAAAATATATAAAATAATAAAGAGAAAGTGAAATGTCTCCTTTCTTATACTAAAGGGTACTATTAGAACAGAATATTGTATTCATTGTCAGACATGGTCCCTGTATCAGATGTTTTTAGTTAATTACTTTTCTCCATCACAGAGTAAGATTCAGTATGGAGGGAGTGGATTGGAAATGACCAGATATAAAGATGAAAGGCTATGTTTGTTTGTATAAAGATCCAAGAAAGCAAAACTCACAACAGAACTCTAAGAAAATGGACATAGCTTTCTCTAAATGACCTTCCCCCAAAGGTGTAGAAATTCTCTGTCACTTGGAGCCATACTAATCAGGGCTCCAAGCAAACATATTCACCTGTAGTTCTAATCAGTTTCTAGAAGGGGATGTCAGGAATTGATTCCTAATACGGCTCCATTCTGCAGCTCTGGGCTGATCTAAGGATGAAGTGTATGTCATTGATTGCTGCCAAGTATTTTCCTATTATCATGCACAAGTCTCAGCAAGTATCTTCAAATGTCATTTCCAGCTATGGTTCCATAGCTCCTAGTGTGTTGTTAGGTGTGCTTATCACCCATTGTAGAGGAGGAAGCCTCTAGAACAGGCCTTGAAGCCACATGCGGTTTCCAGGCCACAGGTTTCCTACCCCTGCTAGAAAGTGTTTCTAGTCTCACTTAAGACTTATTTTTCCCTTAAGGACATGACAGACTAAGGATCTCCTCCATTTCTGATTATTCCACTTTGCTATATCTATTGCCACTTGTACTCTAACCAAAATTTGGCTAAGTAGGGAGCAGGAATATATTCTCATCTTTTAACACATCCTAATCTATGACACCAGGTATTAACATGGTCGTCATGAGCCCTATGGTCAGATAACCTCTTTCCCTCAGACTTCTAAGCAGTGAATCCTACCCATGGCAATACTGCCCATTATCTAAGGAACTGAGAGACTCCACCATATCCTCCTAATTACCAAGTCCTAAAAAATCTTGATCAACTGCATAGGATTCTTCAAATTATCTGAAACTATTACTGAGATGGAAAGGGATGAGTGGGATAAGTTAGTCCCCAGTAACATAACTCCAGGACAATGAAGAAAAATGTTTAAAGGGCCCATGCATTGGCTATATTTCTTCTCTAGTCAAAAAAATTATAGTCTCTTCAAATTATCTTAGTCCCTCATGTACTTAATATAATGGGTATCTGACTTTATTTTGGTACAGCTACTTGCTCTAAATGTATAATTTGCAACCTATCCATATTCTCTTATTTTACTCAATTCTTTTCCATGTCTTTTCACAAATCCTCCAATGGCTATCTTAATGTCCTGCAAGTCTTTTTTAAAATTCTATTAATATTTTATGAATTGACAATGGAGCATATGAACCGTTCTTGAGTTGTTTCTCAGTAGAAAATATTAAAGCGGTTTCTCATTTCCTTCTCCAGCTCATTTTACAGATGAGGAAATTGAGGTAAACAGGGTTAAGTTCATAACTAGTACATGTTTGAAGCCAGATTTGAACTTATAATGATCAGTCTTCTTAATTCTAGAGGCACTCTATCCTAACTGCCCTAGAATATGAATAGAAAGAGAAGCCAGAAGAAGCCAAGACCATTTTAGTTTGCTGAAGGAAAAGACTGGGAAGATAGTAACAGCTCACCCGAGAGAGAGTGTCCTGGATCTCACCCAAGGAGAACCCCCCAAAGTCTCTAGAGTAGTAAATAAGGAATGGTGACATGACAGAGACTACCAGTTCCTCTTATATCTTCCAAGTCTTTTCCTTCAACAACCTGAAGTTGACTTCTTCCATCTTCTCTCTCGAATGTGAGAGCAAATTAACATGCAACGAACACTCTTGTTTAGAGAATCTGGAAGGGGGAATCTGTACTTATGAATTTTTCTTTTTTGAGGCAATTGTGTTATGTGACTTGCCCAGGGTCACAGCTACTAAGTGTCTATGACTTGATGTGAATTCATGTTCTCCTGAACTCAGGGTCAGTGCTGAGCTACCTAGCTGCCCCTCCTCCTTCTGTCAATGAAGGTCAGTGACTCCTTTCCTGATAGTCTTAAAGGTTTGCCTCAGAAGGGGTGGGATGGGGGTAGGAGTCCCTAAAGGAGGGAGTAGTTGAGAACTGAAGCTCTCACCTCTTGCCAACAACATTCTGCCTCTCACACAGTAGGACCTTCATCTCCACCAATAAGAACAGAATTCCACTTCAATGGGCATTGGAACAGGGCTTACACTAGTATTGTAGTCCTAGGCAAGTTGCTTAACCTTTTTGGGCCTCAGTCCCTCAGATGAAGAACTGAACTTGCAACATGCTTTTTCTGTTAGTCATTCATTCATTTACTCCTCGGGAAAAATGAGGGGATTGGATTAGATGATTTTCAAGGGCATTTCCAGCTCCAGATTTATGATTCTATGAGCCTCCTCACTAAGGTTCTTCAAGCAAAGTCTGGATAATTATTTACTGAGGAAGCTGGGCAGGGGATTCCTGCACAGGTACAGGTTAACCTGAATACTTTTGAGTTCTCTTCCAACACTTCAATTTTGGAATTCTGTTTTGTAGAGTGGTCCATAGTCTACTTCATCTCTTAATTCCCCAGCTTGAGATCACTTTCCATTGGGCATTTTTTTCCAAATTATTCATTGACTTCGCTGAATTTTTCTCATCTTCCTTCCTTCCTTCCTTCCTTCCTTCCTTCCTTCCTTCCTTCCTTCCTTCCTTCCTTCCTTCCTTCCTTCCTTCCTTCCTTCCTTCCTTTCTCTTTCTTTGTCTGTTTCTTGTCTTTTCCAAAACCTTCAACCCAGTGCACTCTGAAACCCATACATTGGACAACAAGAGGTCCCTGCCCAATCTCTACTCAATGGTTCTCTGCACCCTCCTGTCTTAGAGTGATTATCAATGCTAACTGTTTCTCTTTCCCTTCCAGCTTGATTTAGTTATTTTTTTATTTTGCTCATTAAAGGGGCCATTCCCCAACTACTTCTTAAAGAGGCCTGTTTACTGAATGGGTATTCCTTCTAAGTGAGTACCTGAAAAGGCCTTAGCCGAAAAAGATCAAGATCTCCCATTGCTTCCTGGGTTATCTCCAGTCATCCTGATGAATATCTGGTCACTGGATCCAGATGTCTCTGGAAGAGAAGTGAGGCTGGTGACCTGCACAGCCCTCCCCCACTCAAAACAAGGTCAAGTGCAAGTCATGTCATCATTTCTCTGATGGCATGATCTTCTTCAAAAAAGAAGGATGAACACAATACAACAACCTTTCTTTTAAATACTTTTCCTCATAAGGGATGGCTCTCTGGGAGTGAATAGGAGGTATACAGAATGAAATCTAGGTGATGTAGAAACAAAAATTATCAATAAAACATTTTAAAAAGAGTGAAGAAATGGAAGAACAACTAGGAAAAGTAATAAAAATGGAGGAGGGAGAGAGCATTAATTACATATTTAACTAGAGGTTTGAGCCTGGATAGTGAGGAAAGCAAGGCTACTACTAGAGTGATAGTGAAGGAGAATAAGTAGGAGTGAAGGCATGAACAATTATGATAATGGCAAAGAATAGGTCTGGGGGAATTGAGGGCACAGAGGTCATGGACCATACAATTCTGCATTTAATTACATTGTACCATCTAGTGCTCACAACTGCTCCATGTATATGTCTCTTCTTATATGTCATCTCTGTCCCCTACAGGACCTGGCACGGGGCCAGGCCCAATGTTAGCACTCAGTAAAGACTTGTCAATAGAGTGAAAGATTGTGCAAAACGGCAGCCTTGGACCCACCAGTGCTTTGCTTGAGGATGGTGGCTTTTTATTGGACCATAAGATTACCATTTCTTTTATTCAATGACGAATATAAGAATGTCACATGGAGCATTTGTCCTGAATTCTCCCTAGGATGAGTTTCCAAATGTAATCTTTAGGTGATTTTCATACGCCCAATATAGAGGAAACTGCCTATCTGAAATGTTCTGAAGAACTCTAATCTATACTATAACTAATATCTCAAGTGGAAACAATCCCTCCTTGAGAAGGTTGAGTTTTATTCCAGCCTTAGTGACATGCATCTCAGGTCTGTATTTACCCCCAAAGACCATTAGTTTCTTCTTTCCAGCACCCTGGTTTTATATATTACAGAATACATGTGTGTATATGGCTTTCTCCTCCTCTATACCCCTTTCACCCCCCAAAACAGTAGAAAAATAAATAGCCATATAAAAGAGGTGAACATTATAGATAAAAAAAACTGCCTGGATCCATGCCGTGCTTCCCCCAAAGAGCCATTCCAATCTATTAGGCGCATAATGCATGTGTTAAAAAAGTACCCGTTGTAAATACATATTTGTTTAGATGGACTGCAGCATAGCAGAGGATCTCCTGGGGAGAGGGGAGATACTTTACAACCTGCCAAAAAATATTTTGTAAAAAGTAAAATAAGGAGAAACAAAAATCAACAGAAAACCCCCTTGAAGCCGAAAGCCCGCGCAGTCCCTGGACGGCTCTTTATCCGTTGGCTTGACATTTCGACACCCCAACCTCAAAGGTAGAAGCGTCGGCCACATGTCTCTTCAATGTCCAGGAACCAGTCATGCTAAACCTAGAAGGTGAGGTGAGAAGATGGGGGGAAACTTGGAAACAAGACTGATGCTCTGGGCAGCATCCTCAGGGCCTCAGGAGATTGTGCCGTCTCGTCTCGCCTGGCCAAGTGGAATCTGCCTCTCCTTGCTATGGTAACCAGGTACGGATGCCAGGTGGCCCCAGCTCATCTGGGGCTGCCTCCAGCAAGTTCCCACCATGGAATCATGCCTGGCTCTCTCTCTTTGGGTCCTGCCGTTTGGTTTAGAATCTATTTGTTTTTTAGACATTTATAGCGACCATTCTCACAAGGCGCTGTGCTTCTGAATGGTTCCAGTACATTCTATAGCCAACATTTCTAATGCCCTGCATTGGCAATTCACAGAGAAGGAAGTGGCAGTCAATCAGTTGACAACATTTTACAAAGAAGGGAAAAGCTAAAGGAACCAAAAGGCTGGGGGCAAGCTTCTGGAAGCTGCAAGACCTTCCTCTGGTTTCATGCTGAAGCCCCTTTATCTGGTCCCCCTTCATAGCTATGTGTATGCAGCTATGAATTAAAGTTAATATGTTGGGTTTAGAATTTTACAGAGTCCCTTGAGGTTCCTGGAAACATTCTTAAGTCAGAGCAGTAAATCACTGTCCTTCTAGAAAAAGATAAGCAAAATAGCAAGGAATAAAAGGTAGCCTGAATAGGGATAGTGACTCTACACATCCTGGAGTCTACAGAGACTAAGGGAAACACTAGCCATGGGAACTCTGGCTCTAATTTTGAACCAAGACCTCCCTGTTCTCAGTCCCTTTGACTGGCATATTATTTTTCCTGCCTGGCTCCCTATTCTCAAATTTTTCTAAAGAAGAATAACACTAAAAATAATATAATTATGTCATACTTTAAGGATAGAATTATAGAATGTAGAACTAGAAGAGACTTTTAAGATCATCTAACCTAACTCGGTTTTCAAATAAGGAAACTGAGGGACTAAAAACTAAGACAGTAACGCAGCTCACATAATTTGTAAATAGCAGAGCTATCCTCTGAACGCAAATTCATTAGTTTCAAACCAATGACCTTTCCATGTCATTTATAATTCTTTCTATAAATTGACCTCTATCCATATTCTCTGAGGGCCCACAACATGGAAGCTATTTCATCTAGAGATGAAGGGCTGAGAAGAACAGTAGGACGATCATGAGAGGCACAGGATCAAATTTAACAAATTTACTAAGTGAGTGAAGCATATCTCACAGAATGGCAAAATTTGAACCTTGTAAACTACTTCAGTGATCATCTAATCAAACTCATACAGGTGAGCAGTCCCCGTTATAACATACCTAGTAAGAAGTTTTCTAACTTCTGCCTTATGACCTCCCTTGAGGGGGAGCCCATCATCCCTTCATTCAGCCCATTCCCCTTTGCACAGCTTTAGTGAGAAAGTTGTTTCTGTTGTTTATTTCCTTGACATCAAGACTAATCTGCCTTTTTTCAGCTTCTACAATCTGTTCCTGATTCAGTCAAATGGAAAACTCTAGTTCCCTTTCCAGAGGACGACCCTTCAAAGACTTGAAGATAGCTGTCGTATTTCCTTTAAACCTCTTCTTCAGGTTAAATGTGCCCAAATTTTTGACTGATGCTCATATGGAATGGACTCAAGGTCCTTCATCATTCTGATCGTCCTTATATGGACATTCTCTAGCTTATCAATATCTTTCATAAGACATGGCACCCATAACTGAACATAATACTCCAGGTGAGGGATATGAGTCCAAGTTTTACAGAGCAAATTCTTTTATTAAAGTAATTTGTTCTGTGAAGTTTGGATTTAGTTAAAGGGTTGCACTTGAGGAGGGTCACATTTGGCTCTGCATTTTCCCTGCCCCTGCTTGCCTATCAAAATCCTTCAGGATCCTGACTTTGTCACTCACTACGTTAGCTATCCCTCCCAGATTTTTTTCATCTTCAATTTCTTCATTATTTCCTCATCTCATCATTCTTTCTTCCAATGCATCCAGAGCTCTTATGGTACTTTAAATTCATCTAAAGCTAGCCATCCAATCAAGTTTATTAAATTGTAATTGTTTAAGCAATTCAGTTGGTTACTTACCCAGAATAACTTTCTTTTTGAAGATAAAAAACTAGAGAACGGCAAAAGAAATATAAATTAATTTAATGTGAAATTTCAAATATTAGTAGGAAATTATTTTAGGGCAGGAGGGGCTTCCCTGATATCCCTCAAATCACACCATAGATGACTGCTAGTGCCCGTTGACTAAAGTGTAGGCCTGCATAGAGGATATGTGATTCCTGCTCACCAGATGTTGTCAATCAATCTAGTGGTGAGCATCCCCCTTTACAGGTTCACAGCTTGAGCTAGATATGACTCACACCTCCATGTTTGTCCTCTGTGATGCCAGGAAATCTCTTCCATATTTACTAGCCTCTTCCCTTGTGGCAAATTAAAGAAGGGTTGTAAAAAGTGCATACGGTGTCATTTGTGATATGTTCCTCTTTGTAATATAATTGCTGGGATACATGTGTTATTGATTGTCCCATTAGACTAAGTTCTATAGAGACAGGGACTTTGTCAAGTATATCTTCATGTCCCCCACAGTGTCTGTTATTTCCATTCTAATATATTTGATACTCAACAAATGTTAGTTGAATGAATGAAAGAATGAACTTGGCCATCATTATTCAGGAACAGGTGGCACCAATTGCCATGGCTTAAGCTCATTTTGGCTAAGGTACTTTCTTTAATTTTTCTCTCAGACTCACACTTTCTCTCAGTTTTGGTCTTCTATTCCTCCCTTTTCTCATCTTTTCAAAAGGAGTTAGTAGCTTAGGTCACTTAACCATGTTGTTCCTGGTCTCTTCCCTCTGCATACTGGCATTCTTCATTGGGCTGTCTGAGTGCCACATGCTCCAGATGTTCAAGACCTCCTCCATAGGTCTAAGGCTATTCTTTACTTAATTCCATCCACCCAAGCAAGCCTTGCGCACATCCGGCACGTCGGGGCTGAAAGTGGTTTTGGCTGTCGGCTGCTGACTTTCGCTTGGAGCGTTTGCCAACATGTGTAAGTAGTTGTTCAGGGGTGCCTTGTTCCAAGTTCATTTGTCATGGGTTGGTCATTTATGAAACAGACCAGAGTCTTACAGCCTATCATTATAGTCACAAGGCTTCAGAATGTGGAAAAGGAAGAAAAACGATCTTTTAGCAAATGATTCAAAACCAGTCACCATCTTTGTATGAAATACAGTGAAGGATAAGAGAGAGTGCCTGTTCTCAGTGATTTTAGAATCTAGTTGAAGAGACCATCTTTCCCTTATTTCATGTGTGTACCACTGTCATAGGCTTATAGAATGACTGATTTAGAGATGGAAAGAATGTTAGATGCCATCTAGTTCATCCCAAGCATTTTACAAAGGCTAAAAAAACTGAGGCTCAGAGAGGTTAGGTGATCTTTCCAGAGTCACACAGCCAGGACCTTGTAGTCATTTTTTAGTTACTTTTGATGTTTAAAACTAATAGCAACAGAAATTCTCAACAGAAGGAGATTAGTAATACCAAACGTTTAGTCAAAAAGTTTATTTTATTTTCCTGCTTTCTATCTTATCAAAAATAAGGAAGAAAGGTAAAGTTATATAAAATAGGGGGAGGACAAGTCAACACAGTGAGGTTTTAGTCTGTCTCCATACATGAGAACATTCTAGCATGCAATCCATTCTCCTTTCCGAAATAAACAGCCATCACCCCATGCTCCTCCCCAAAACACTGATTAATTCTCCTGATGTCTGATTGCTCTCAATAGATGATCTTCAGCCTATGGGTCAAAATGAGAGTGGCACATGTTTATTTTCCTCTGTTCCCCTATCATATCTACAACTCATGATTAGAAATGGAGAAAAGCATTTCTAAGTTTATTTTTAATGCCTGGTGTTCATTCTCTGAATTTAAATTGACCATG
Organism: Bettongia penicillata ogilbyi; assembly: GCA_023548195.1. NCBI lineage: Eukaryota > Metazoa > Chordata > Mammalia > Diprotodontia > Potoroidae > Bettongia > Bettongia penicillata. Next base: position 7,515,252 of record JAJHZJ010000198.1, on the reverse strand, counting down.
TGGTCATTTGTTTCTTTAATAAGCTACCCCTCTGCCCTGAATGCCACACCATTATAATGGCTTTCTTGCTGCCCAGGCTAATGGTGTTTTCTCATGATCAATGATGCTGGAGCCCACATTGAATTTGACTTTCTCCCTTCTAGACAGTCAGTTCTCAATGACCTCAACCTCCCACTGTTTTCCACATTCAGACAATTAAAGCTTTGTTGTTATCCATGATTCTAACATTCTTATGCAGAAAAGGAATCAGAAATCAGGGGTCCAAGGCATCTAAGTCCCAACTTACCCTGATTGGGGAGACAACCTCTTCTTAATGAGTCAGGTGAATACCTATTAATGACAGACTACTGCATGGAGCTCCTTGGGGGTGAGAACAGACATCAGGTTTGTTATGCGATTAGTGTGATGGGATGCAACTGGATAGTACTGAATAGTAAGGGATGGGATGAAATGGGATGGGAGAAGCAATGAGATGGAATGAAATGAGACACTATTAGATGGAGACCAATTTCTGGCATTTTAGAATTCCCGCTTGGAAAAATGCAGATCACCAGAGTGCTTCAATAAGCTGTGGGGGTAGGTCACACAACAAAACTTAATCCATCTGCGCCTTATTTAACAATGTGGTCTAGTAGAAAGGGTACTACTAATCTTGAATTTATAAAACCTAGCTTCTGACATTTTACTGATTTTATGATACTGGGCAAACTAGCTTATTTTTGAGCTTTGATTTCCATATATGTATATAATATTTTAAATACATATCAATGAACAATTATTTATTAATGTCATATACATTATATTATATGTTTATATATGAATTAATATGTACATATGAATACATATTCAAGATGTAATAAAAACTATCACAACCTAACTCATGGGATTGTGAAGAAAGTGTTTTATAAACTTTGTAAATTTAAGTTCTTGTTGACGTTGATGGTATTATTTGTTTGGATTTGAGTTATCATCAGAATTATCAGATGTGAAAACTACACCAATACAGATGAGCAACTTAGCTATAATTTATAGTCTTAGAAAGTGTCCAGGAACACTTGGGAGATGAAGTGACTTGCCCAGAGTCATACCACCAGTATGTGGCAGAGCTAGTATTTGAACTTCTTGAATCCTAGGCCAACCTTCGATCCACTAGCTACATCAACCAGTTAATCAATTGACCGATAAGCTGATGGTTCTTACTAAACTTATTAGATCATGAATTTAAAAATAAAAAGGGAAAGTATTCCATAAAAAGTATGACAGATACGTTCTGCCTCTCTGTAAGAATACCTATGTTTTGACATTGGAAGGGATAGAGTACAGGAAAGTTGTCTGTCTTTTTTGTGGTTCTCTTGGCAGAGGGACTATTTATCTGTCTGTCTATCTATCTACTATATATATAGTATATATATAGTATATATATATGATATATATACTATATATAGTGTATATATATATATATGAATGTAAATGTTTTCTTTTGGGGAGAAAAACAACTGGTAAGGAATGATACTAATTAGAAGCAGTGTCTCTGATCCTCAAAACTTAAAACAGACAGAAAACTCAAAGTCAATATTGAAATTGCACATCCCTTATACTTATAAAACATTAAAGACTAATTATAAGAGACTCATGAAGGTCAGACTATTCATGTCTTATATGAGAATGTTGTACTTCTTAAGGCTGTCATCATTTTTGGGATGGTATGAAAGAAAGTTTGGGGTTGATTCTAAAAAACAAAATTGGGTAGGAAAAGGTAAAAAGGAGCAGTTATCTCATAAGAATGGGGTGTGAAAAGAAGTAGGTAGGGGTAGAAGGCTGGTAATGTTGGGACCTTACTTTCATCAAAACTGGGTTGAAGAGAAAACAATATGTACCTCTGGAGGATGTAGAAGTCTTCTAAACTTGTAGAGAGTGGCAGGGAACTAGAAATTGAAGGGATGTTCATCAATCGGGAAATGACTGAACAAGTTGTGCTATATAATTGTGATGGAATACTACTGTTCTATAAGAAATGATAAGCTTGATGATCTTAGAAAAACATGGATAGAACTGTATGAAATAATAAAGAATGAAGTGAGAAGAACCAAGAGAACATTTTATACAATAAGAGCAATGTCATTTTAAGGATCACTTTGAGCAAATAAGTCAATTTGAGTATTTTGAATACCCAGATTGACTACAAAGTACATATGAGGGAAGATGCTATTTTCATCCAGAGAAAGAACTGATAAGTAGAAGCATGTGAAGAATGATTTTACATGTGTATGCATATTTGTGTCTAATGGTAGGCATTTCTAGTGTGGGAGGGGAAAGGGAAGGAGAAAAAAAATTTACAAGATAAATTTATCATTTATTTAAAAGGAATAGAAAAATGTACATAATAGTTTCATGTGCAATCATCTTTTTAAATAATACTTTGTTATGAAAAAGCTTGATTTATTCCATAAATTAAAAATAAAATAAGTTTAAAAAGAAAAAATAAGTCACAAAGCAAAAAAATAAATTAAAAAATTCATATTCAATTTATTTTGCTGCTTTTTTCTTTCTTCTTTTCTCAGAATGTGTTCTTTTCTTAGCTTCTGTGAGTGAAATTGAGCATAATCTGAATCCACCTCCTGGGCGGGAAGAAGGTACATATTCATTAATTCTGATCCTGAAAAGGCAATGGAATATAGAGAAGAGACTGCCAGGAACTGGTTTGAATTTTTGTTTTTTTGAACTTTTCCTTGTGTTATAATGATGACAGAGATTTTAAGGATGGCTCCAGCCTCATCAGAGGAGTGATTATCTACTGACAGTGTTCCATCTGTGAGAATTATGTAAGGGATCACAAGGTCACAGGATTCAGGACTGTAAGGAAACTTAAATAACATTTAGTTCAATCCCTTCATTTTACAAAAGAGGGAACCAACATCCAGAGAAGTTATGACATTTTCAGAAGGTCTTAGTATTAGCTACTAGAGTTTATGGTTTCTCTAGAGGCTAAATAAAGCAACTAATGGATAATTCCATGGTGGAACCACCAGACAGGATTATTATACTGGAATATGTGAATTTGTATTTTTTTAAAATATATTTTGGTAAGTTGATTTCAAATCTTGAACATTTTATTTTATACATTAAGAAAACTATTTTGAGAAGAGATCCAAAGGGCCACCAGATTGTTGAGGGGTCCAGGACATACCACACCACACATACACACACACACACACACAGTTAAAATTCTTGCTAGAAAAATATAATAATTGGAGATCTTTTGATGGTCAGATGGAAAAAAGAGAAATTTGTATTTAAGCAGAGCATAGAGTCTGATCAGGAGGCAGTATACAAGAAAGGCTTAGATTAATCCAAGATCAAGACAAGAAATACCAGGCTAACAACAAAGAGGTCTTAAAAAGCAGTCAGTCTTTTGATGACCAGTGGATACAATAGTGGAGCTAGAATCAAGAAGACCTGAGTTCAAATACTGCCTCAGACATTTAATAACAAGGGACACTGGACAAGTTATTCAACCTCTGCTGGCCTCACTTTTCTCATCTATAAAATGGGGGTAATAATAGCACATACCACGTAAAGTAATAGTAAGGAGAAAATGAGATTATAATCATAAAGTACTTTGCAAACCTTAGAGAGCTACGTAAATACCAGCTGCCTTTCTCTTCCTCCTCCCTTTCCCCTCCCTGCCTCCCTCCCTCCCTCGTCCTTCCCCTTCCTCTTCTTTTCCTCCTCCTCCTCTTCCTCTTCTTCTTCATCATTATCAACAATGTAATGTATGACCTTAAAGTCAGACAACTAATGATGAGGCACACTCCACACCTCCTGACAGAGAAGCGACAAATTCAAGGTATAACATTAATTGTTTATTTTTTGGAAATGACCAATTGAGGAATTTGTTTTGCTTAACCAAGAATATTAGCTATAAAGTTTTATTTTTCTTCTTTTCCAGAGTTGGAAGGGAAAGGAAAAATATATTTTGTTCATCGAAAGAATGAAAATAATGTATGGTTTTAAAAGAAAGGTAAGGTCAAAAGCCACGGATGCCTGTGTTTGGTAGCGTGGGGCATCGCCTATCTGCTCTGGTGTACGTGTTAACCTTTAAGCTATATAGGCTGCAACAGCCCCACCTCTCCATTCAGTTGGATGAGCTGCAGCATTCATTGTAGCAGGCAGCTGACACTTTCTAATCTTTCTCCTGAGAAAGCCAAGTACCATCTCGGGTCAAAGACATTATTCATCTAACCCAAATTTCTATTTCTGACAATGGTCTCTTAGAGACAGTTCAATTCGATTTTCAATTCGACAGACTTCTTACTTAGCACTTGCTTTGTGTGAGGTTCTGAGGGAGATGGATAAGAGACTCTTGGCCCTTATGGAATTTATACCCTCTGGTCCTGTATGTATGGAAGTGTGGAATATCACAAACACACAAGCTCACATGCCCTGCCTTCCCCTAAAACACCACCACAAGTTGAATATAAGTGCCTAAGAAACAAAATACTATGCAAAGTTAGAGGGAAGAAAAAATATTCTGACCAAGGGATTGGGGAACATTTCTCAGGTAGAAATATTTCGGTTAGGTTTTGAAGGTGGACATGGTGAGGCATCATTACTCCTTTTGAAAGCAACCACAAACATTTAGAGATACTTGCGAGTATGTAAATTCCTGACTGCTTATATATACATATATATATATATATATACACACACATACATATATACATATATGTATGTGTGTGTGCGTGTGTGTATGTGTGATACATACACTATACACATACGCACACACACATACACACACCTATATATATATTTGATGACATATATTTACTTATATAAATTCTTCTGAAACTTATTTCTAGCCTACATAACTTCATACATTTAACTCCCTGGTTGTGAAATGTAAAAGAATCCCTTTTATGTATCCTAGAATATCAAATTCCAAGAGTCTGAGGGAAGTTCCTTGTTCCTCAAATACAAGATCTGATGATCAATTCTGTGTCCTGAACTCCCCCACCCCCACTCATGTCCATCCACATCCATTACAATGTGGAAGATGTAAAATATTTTCTGAGCAACTCACGGAATCCTCGTGTGACTCAAACTCTGCGCCCTTGATTTAACAGTGATCCTGTTCTATCCCACGCCACAATATCCATACTCCTTTCACTTGACATTATATGTCAAATTTCATTTGTTATTTCAAATTTCAAAATCTACGTCATATTCCATATGACAGTAAAGAAGAGACATTACCATGTTCTTTGCCACTGCACCCTAAGGACCATGGGACCTTTCCATCTGACTTGTAACTAAAACCTTTCATATGTATTATCTCCCTCATTAGAATCCGAACTGCTTGAGAGTAGGGACTGTTTATTTTTTCTATTTTTATCCCTACTGCTTAATATAGTCTTTCACATATAGCAAGCACTTAATAAATGCTTTTTTCCTCCATTCATTCATTCATTTACCATCACTATACCCAAGAGTAAAAATAAGAATGCAAATACACGATTAACCCTGTATCCAGGAAAATAAAGGTCAGAGATCCCCAAGGTGTAAGAGGTTCTCTATAATCCAACACTGTTACCCACAATGCACCGTCGTGTGTCTGCATATGTAGTCATTATACCCTCATAGAGACATAGACTCTATGTCATGTTGACCTCCTGAATTCAAAGGGCACAAAGAAAGGATTCCTCCTAGTTAAAATGCTACTAAGGCATGTCCAGCCTCAATTATAGTATTTGTAGCAAAGATGTTCCAAAAGATAGACAAGAATGATTTGACTGTTTGAATGCTGTTATTGTCAGATAGAACAATAACTCAGAGAAGATAGACGTAGCCCATGTTGTGCTGACTGCAAAGACCTTTTGTTATACTTGGGGAACTCTAAGAGTCCAAGCTTGATTATTTTAGGAAAATCACAAAAAATATTCAACATTTATCTAGTAATCATAAGTTCTTTCTTCACTACATTCTTATAAAGTAAATAAGACATAATATTAATTATCATATTTCTAAAGTGTTATCATCATAAGAACAATCTGTGAGAGGTAGTATTAGTAATTATTTTTTACAGATGAAAAATTTGAGTTATAGAGAGGTTTATGACTCTCCCAGGGTCAAACAGGACAGGTCAGAGACAGGATTCAAGCTCAGATCTTTTGATTCCAAGTGGACTTTCTACTATACTAGGCTTCTATTACATTGCAATTAAAAAAACAAACAAAAGCACTGGATTAGACAAGCAGAAAATCATGGTTTTGTTACAGTTTTTCTCATCTTTTTTTTTCCTTCTCTGTAAAATGTTTACAGAATCATGGACCTGCCTCCATCATGTAGTTATTGTAGGGATCAAATGAAATATCAGATTCTCAGCATTTCATGAGATTTTGAAGAGAATTTAGGGAGCATCTGATCCAAGCCCCTCCTTTGAAAGATGAGGAAAGTAGCTTTTTTCATGGTCATACCCTGCTAAGTAGCAGCACCATTTTTCAGAGCCAGGTCTCTTAACTCTCAGACCAATGCACTTCAAAAATAAAAGTGTCTCAGTTTTGTTTTTAAGCTATATGTAACATGTTAGAAATCAGCCAGTTTTCAAAAAGAGTGCAGTAATTAAAAAATAATTAAAAATGAAAGCTAGTCAATTTAATAAAAGAATTATTGAATACATTTTGTGTATTTCGTTCTGTGTTGGGTTTCTAGAGGAGAGTGGGGAGAAGACCAGTCAAACCGAACACAGGACAAATTTTCAGAGTTTACAAACTTCTCTGTAGTAGGAGATAGGAAACAAACACTTGTCAAACAATTAAGGGCTATTTAAGTGCTAAACTGGGATGCTGGCTATAGGTGGAATAGGAATTCAGGGAAGGAAAAGCTTGTATGGGCTGTAGTGGTGGGAATCCTGTGGGAATATCTCTGCAAATACAGATATATAGGAATATATGCACACATATTACCTATGTGTATCACACATATGTACACATATATTTATGTGTGTATCTGTATACATATATGTATATTTGTGTATGTTGAATCAACATTCAAAAGGATGCAATTCTCAACATATCACTCTTCCTAAACCCCAGGCTTCTATTAGAAATGAGACTTTTCTCCTGTTCAAGATGAAAAAGAGAGGGAAAAATAAAGGAACAGAAAAAATGTCATTATATCAATTCCCAGTTAAGAAAAGTGCAAAGGGTTCTGGGTAAGTGAGTGGAGTGGGATTATGTGGCCTTCTTTAGAACAAAGATCCTATGGGAAGGCTCTATCCTGGATCACAATAGCATCAGAATGTTGGGATAACCTTTGGAATTATTGACAGAGTGCCCCCCTGAGGCCACCTGGGAGCTTCCCGAACAGCATGGGATCAATGCCAACCAACCCCGAAGAGCTGGGACCCAGCCTTGTGCTGAAGGGAAGCTGATTTTGTATCCTGCTGCACATCGACCAGGGGAGCCTGCCGCAGACCTGCCGGCTGCCCTCTTCCTGCCGGCCTGAGACTAGCGTGAGCAGCATGCGTGGTGTTGAGCCCTGACCTGGAACAAGGGGCTATAGAATCCCCCTGGGCGGAGGGTCTGAGTGCAGGTTTAAGGATGGGCATGACTGAGGCTGCATTTTTTGGTGTTTACTTAAAGCCTCTCTGTAAAGGAGTTCAAAGATACCTTCACTGTAGAGCATCAAGAAAACAAAATGTTTCTCTTCTACAAACATTTTTAAAAAATACAATCATTATCCAGTATTCCTTGAATGTCTGGGCCCATGTAGTGGTGTTTATGGGCTGGGGTATTTCTGGCAATGTAAAGGATGTGCGACAACGGCACATAAGCCCCCACCCCACCCTACACTTAGCGGTCCTAGCAAGTACATAATACGAGGTACTCAGTGGAGTTAATAAAATCTCGTTTTCTGTAGTTACCATATGTCTGAATCTCCCTCCATTTTAATTCTTTCAATTATCCCTTAATAGGAGGTTATGAGCCTTTCTGTTGTCTCCCCAATGAAAATCAAGCTATGTCTCATGGTATAGAAGTTCTTTATTAATTTATTTATATATTTGGGCTTGACTTGACAGCAAATAATAACCCACTTTTCTATAGCAAGTCACAATTTACAAAATTATTTTCTTCCCAACAATTCTATGGGGCTATTGTCATTATCTTCATTTTATAGAAAGCTTACAGCATTCCCAGGTCTCAGAGGGGTTCGGTGAATTGCCAAAAGTCATGAAGTAATCAAGTGGCAGACCTGGGACTCTAACCTAGGATTTCTGACCCTGAATCTAGTTCTCTTTTTATGCTATAATCTAAGAAATGTTTTTTAAATACCTACTCTGTGCATAACACCAACTCACATTTGTTTAACAAGAAGATTTGCAAAGTGATTTTCTTAGAATACTACCAAGGGAGTTGGTGCAATTATTATTGTATTCTTTTTTACAATAGAGAATACTGAGGCTCTGAGAAATTAAGTGATTTTCCTGGCATATTATAGCTAGTATGTATATTTCCCTTCAACATAGGACAGCTAGGTGGTAAAGTAGACAATGCCACATAGGGAATCAGGAAGACTCATCTTCCTGAATTCAAATTCAGTCTGAGATACTTGCTAATTGTGGACCCTGGCCAAGTCACTTAACCCTGTTTGTCTCAGTTTCCTCATTTGCAAAATGAGCTGGAGAAGAAGGAAATGTCAAGTCATTCCACTGTCTTTACCAAGAAAACCCCAAATGAATCATGAAGAGTCAGACATGACTGAAAAAATGACTAAACAGCAACTCTTGAGTTGTCATTTAATCAATCCTAAGTCTATCTGACAGCATCGTCTTGTCTTTCCATCTTTTTTCTAATAGGAGATGGGGGCACCTAGGTGGTGCAGTGGATAGAGCAGGAGTCAGGAGGACCTGAGTTCAAATCTCACCTCAGACACTTGACACTCACTAGCTGTGTGACCTTGGGCAAGTCACTTAACCCCACTTGCCTCATCCTGGGCCATCTCTAGTCATCCTGATGAATATCTGGTCACTGGATTCAGATGGCTCTGGAGGAGAAGTGAGGCTAGTGACCTGCACAGCCCTCCCTCACTCAAAATAAAGTCAAGTGCAAGTCATGTCATTATTCCTCTGATGGCATTGTCTTCTTTGGCATCGAAGGACGAATACACACCAGGAGATACTTTATCTCAAGTCTAAATAAACTATATCCACGACATTCTCCTAAACTACTAGATAGTCAAATGGAGCTGTGATTCTCCTTGATTCAGGTGTGCCCTCCAACAATGCAAGTGTCAACCAAGCTATGACTGGTCACTCTGTGCAACTCTTATTTATGCCCTACCAAAAGTTTGCGCCAGAGATCTACCCCACATGCTGAAAGACTTCTTCAAATTCCCCTGATATTTCCATGGGATTCATGGAACACAATAGCCACCTCTCATCTTCAATAAGCCTGCAAAAAAGAATTTTGGTCTTGTTTCACCTATTTTTGATGAAGTCAGTCTAAATCTTTGTAATTGTTTCCATTATTAGAGAGATGTTCATTAACTATCCCTTTAACAATCTATCATGGCATAATCCCTAATTCTGGGGGAGGTTAAGACTGGCAAAACTGATTCAGTTTGTGAGGAGATGCTACTGTTCCCTCCAGTCCCATTTTACAGATGAACCAAAGCCCAGAGAGAGTATATTACTTTCCCAGGGTCATTTAGCTGGTAAATATCTCACTCAGGCTTCAGTCCAAGTCCTTTTGTCTTCAAATTCATCACCTTATCTGCTGTTGCTGCCTCTAAACAAACAAAATAGTATTCTTTTCCTCCAGTTCAATATTTGTGTGAGATATTTCTAAATGCCCATGTAAAATATAAATATCCAAATAGGTTATCTAAATGCAATTTATAGGTGGCATTGGGAGATATCTCTAGCATTTTGTCCACACCTCTGGAATGGAAACTATTGGTTTTTCTATTGTCCAGTCTCTGAGAGGGGTAGTAGATTAGAATTATTTTTATCTGACCCCCACCTCAGATATTGCTGATTTAGGGACATGAATTTGATTTGAAACTAAAATATATTTCTCTTATAGCTTTTCAGGAGGGAGAATAACCCTAAATTTACACTCACAGGCTTAATCCACCAAAATGCTCTTTACACAAAAGATCATTATAAATAGTGACTAGTGAGCAAATTAATTTATCTAATTAGAATTCTACAGTTCAGTATATACCAGAAAATATAAAAGGGTTAATGAATTCTTTTACAGGAGATTGAGATATGATTTCAACTCAGTCAAAAGAGAGGTCCCAATCTCACTGAAAGGGAAATTCTTTGAAGTCACTTAGGGAAGCAAGCTGGAAATCAGACACATGCTGAGAAACTGACTTCTCCTACATGCCTTCAGCTTCCAAAGTCTTTCTTCTCTCTTTACATATCTGATATTTGCTCCAAAAGTGAGTCTTTACTATACATCTCCTCTCAAAGAGAGCATCTCCTCTCCCAAGCACTTATGTCAACTCCCCTCCTCATGCAGGTTTGTGACCTTGCATCATCATTCTCTCCATCAATTTGGAATCATGCCTAAATGACTGTAGCATACAAAATACCCTTGGCTTTGTGGGAAATCCAGGTTACACTGGAAGGGAGGTTGATAGCTTAACAGGATGCAGAATATTGTACCAAAAAGTGTCTCAGCTTTTGTATTTTGTGACAATTGATTTTCATTTAGACATTTAAACCATTGTGACAAGGAGAAAAAATTATTATCCCCATTCATTTGCACCTATAATACATGTCTCATTTTAGGTATTAGTAATGTTTCATTGGAAAATTATTACTTTTCCTTTAAATAGGTTATTTTATAAATTTTGCTTTATTTTATTTTTATTGTTATATTTTGTTTGGACACAATAGATACAGCCCAATAAATGTCCAAAGAAAGCTTCCCAATAAAGTAAATTCTTTGAAAACAATTAAGTGAAACCTACTAATAGAGTGACTGAAACTGGTAATACAGGTATCTTTCTATTTTTGTAAACTGGTTATTAACAGAAAAGAACGATGCAAGCTTTCACTTTAACAATTTAACACCAATATCGCCTATTGTATTTGACCAGAGTTTTGTACCTTTTAATGTTTTCTCTATTTACACTGTTGTAGTTGTTGGGTATGTTGTTTTTTTGACTCTGCATTCCTCACTCATCATCATTTAGAAAGTCCGATCATATTTCTCTGAATTCTCCATATTTACTTTCCCACATTCCATTATATTTGTATACCATAATTTGTTCAGCCATTCCAAAATTGTCCAGCACACATTTCATTCCTGCATTTTTGTTAATACAATTCATGCTTCTGTGAATAGTTTTGTACTGGTAAATCTCTTGTTGTGGCTAATCTCCTTGGGGTAAAAATCCAGGCAGTATGATCTCTGGGTTGAAAACAGTAACTTCTTTTGCAAAATTCAAAATTGTTTCAAGCCCCACTGGATCAATTTGAGGCATCAACAACACAGAACTAACATGTTTATCTTTCTGCACAACTTCCAAGTTTGGTTTCTCCTTTCATATATGTCTCTGTGTGTATACCTACATATATATATATATATATATATATATACACACAGAGAGATATTTATACACAGAGATATTTATAGATATATATACACATATACATATATGCATATATATTTTTTTCCTCTCAATTTGGTGGACATGGTGCGATAACTTGGTTGTTTTCATTTAAATTTTCTGATAACTGAAGATGGTGAATGCACTTTCTTCCCTCTTACTTATGCCTTCTGGCTTCTTTGACTTCCTTTAAATCACACGTTAAGTCTCTCAAGAAATTTTTGCCACTCCCCCTTAGTGCTAATGGACCATTAGATGGTGCAGGGGATAGGGCACTGGGCCCAGAGTCAGGAAGTCTCATCTTCATCTTCTGGTCTCAGACGTTTACTAGCTGTGTGACCCTGGGCAAGTCACTTAAGCCTGTTTCCCTCAGTTTCCTCATCTGTAAAATGATCTGGAAAAGGAGATGCCAAACCACTCCAGTATCTTTGCCAACAAAATCCCAAGTGGAGTCACAAAGTTGGACATGATTAAACAACTTGATGCTAATGCCTTCTCTCAAAGATTCTCTCCTATCTAACCTGTATATATATATATATATATGTATATAATCATGTATGTATTGTATGTATGTAGTTGTTCACATGTTACCTTCCCCAAAAGAATCTGAGCTTCTTTACTGTCGTCTTTTTATCTGTAGTGACTGACACATATAGTAAGCATTTAATAAAAAAAATAACTATTGACTGACTGAAAAACTTTTCAGATGGTTATTGGTAGTTAAATTATGCTTTGACTTATAACTTTATTTAGTTCTCTTTTCTAGGACCATATTATCTTCAATTTTATGATGGGAATGAGGAAATATAATTTAGAATGGAGAAGCATGCTTTAGCTGTGACTTCTCAGGTGTATATCCTTTTCATAAAGAAGAGGGGAATGAGTATTTCCATAGCACCATAATGTACCAGGCTATGTGCTGTGTGCATTTTACCAATATCATCTCATTTGAGCTTTATGACAACCCTGTGAGGTAGGTGCTATTGTGACTCCCATTTTACAGTCAAGGAAACTGAGGCAAACAGAAGTTAAATGACTTGCATAGGATGACACAAATAATAAGTGGCTGAGGTCAAATTTGAACTGGAGTCTTCCTGACTCTGGGCCCAGAACTCTATCTACTGTATCACCTAGTTGCTTCTGAAGAACTTTAAAGCATTTTGCTTATCAGAATACTTCTAGAGTATTATGGTGTCCGCAGTAAGAGAACATTGACAGAGTCAGAGGAAGGAAGTCAGGATAGAGAAGGGTGTTAATTCCAACAGAAATAGAACAAGAGGATAGTTTGAATGAAACTTGGGATATTAAGTCTAAAGAAGACTTTGAGGGCACATGTTGCCTCTCCAGTTACTCAACGGTCTGTCATATCAAAGAAGGATTAAGTGATTGTGCTTGTCCAAAGAGCAAAGGGAGAATATTTCAAAGAAGTCGGTTTAGGTTCATGTAAAGAAAATACTCATTGGAGCTGTCCCCACTTTGGCATGCAATGGGTTCTGCCCAACTAGATAGAGATGATCAAGGAAACACTATGAAGAACATCCTACTTGTCTGTTGGCTTTCTCTTTTTTGAAGGTGGGCACTAGCTGCCAGGGAGGTCAGAAAAGGCCTTATGAAGAAGGTGGCACTTGAACTGAGTGAGGGTAAAGAATGTGAAGATAAAGAGGGAATACATGTCTCACTTAGAGGAAGAACAACACAAAGGCAAAGAGAAGGGAAATGGAGCTTCATGTATGAGCATCAGTAAGGCTAGTTTGGATCATGGGGACCATGAAAGGGAGTAATGTATAATAAGGTTGGAAATCTAGATTGAGGCTAAATGAGCAAGGGCTTTTAATGCCAACCAGAAGAATTTAGAGTTGATATTAGAGATAACAGGGAGCTACTAGAGTTGATTTAGGAATGGAGTGACATGGTAAGAACTGTACTTTCAGAAAATCTCAATGGATTGGATTAAAGAAACATTCAATACTCAATAAAATACGGTTATTCTGACAGACCACATGTTTCTTTGAAAACTCATAGGTCTTACTAAATTCATTTTCCCCATACTCATCTGCATCCTCTCCACTTAAGAAAAAAACTTAAAGGCCTAAATAGACTCCATATCTTCCAAGGATTAAACTCTTTCTGACTATTAAACTCCACAGTGACTTCACCCTCTTCTGGAAAAGATAAAGATTCACTGTGTAACTCCTATATTTATCTCCCCATTATCTCCCCATCTAGCCTGTAAATTCCTAGGGGTAAGATCAAGGTATACACACACGCACGCATACACACACACACACGGGTACCTATCTATCTATCTATCTATCTATCTATCTATCTATCTATCTATATACACATATATGTATATATAGCTAGATATACATATATGTGTGGATACCCCATCAGTGTTGTGTCCATCATAGTATCTTGTCATTAAGAAGTATTCAGCAATTGGTTGCTAATTATTAACTAGTTGGTTGATTATATACTACACAAAAAGGAATCTGAAAAGTACACACAGAATAGGAATAGCTCCCAAAATTGTCACTTGTCAAGTTGACAGATAAATGCCAGACCATCCCAGGTGTATGGAAGAGAATGCTGGATTCATTCATTTTACTTTCTGTAGACCTTCTGGGTAGAAGGCAGGCTCATAAAACATGTGTGTGAGCTGGAAAATTTGGGGGGCTTGCAAGGCTGAATTGTAACGCACAATTTAACAAAGTTACTCAGAAGGCCCGGGTGTTCCACAGAATATAAAGGTTTTCCGAGCTTCAGTATGTGCCAATGTTACGACAAACACTGGTTTGGCAAAAGATAATATTCTGACCCCAGTTTAGACCTTGAAATCGGGACAACAGAAGCAAAATAGCCATCCCATGAACCACTCCTGATTATAAGACTTCATGATTTGGGCCATACTTCATGATCTATAAACCTTTTGAGTTTCATGGAGGAGCAAGAGGAAGAAAGGGCAAGAAAAATAATAATGCCAATTGATAATTATATAGGAATTTAAGGTTTGAAAAATGCTTTAGTTACATTATTTTATTTGATTCTCATAATAACCCTGTACAGGTTTTATTATCTTTATTTCATAGATGAAGAAACTGAGGCTCAGAAATGTTAAGAAATTTTGCTGTGGTCACCCCTAGTTACCCAGCTCATAGGAATCCAAGGTGCTACATGAACTAAAATCTCTTCTAATTCCAAATCTAGTATTGTTTCCACTATGTTGGAGAGCTTGGTAGGAGAAGATGGGATGAGCAACAGACTAACTAGGCTGCCCTTGGAATGATGAAATTGATGCTATCAGAGTAACTGAAGCACTAGTACCCCTTATTGTCTCTCCCCCCATTGTCTGCCAACCCCACCCCCTCTCCAAGTAAGGACACCCCAAGATAAATATATTCCAGCCATAACTGTTTAGTACAATGGTGGCATCTAAGAGCTGGTTAGATTAATGGCATGTATGCGTCCCTTTTGGAGATCCCAGAGGAAATAACTCCAGCTTTAATTCTTATTTAAAGGTAGAAGTGTGGATCTGAATGTGGTATCAGGTATCACCCCCTTCATGCTCAGCACATCTTTAGAAAGGTCAGCTCTGGGAAAGATCGGAGCGTCTGAATCTTTTCCCTGGTGCTGTATTAAGGCATCTGACCTTTCAATGGTCCTAATTTCTCTCCCCCCACCTCCTACTTCAGCCCCCCTCATCCTTTTTTCCCTTTTTTGCAGTTCTATTATTTATTGAAGTAGAAAGATCATATATTCATATATAATACATATATATATGTTACATATACTTTTATAATTTCTAAAATCAAGGACTTTAACCAATGGTGCTACCAGACAAAGCCTCCCAGTTGAGTTAGACTTTCAGAAAGGATCACTTTGTGTACCCTGAAATTCAGGGTCCCCATTATATTCTTCTTCTCAGCTACCAAGAGATAACCAAGCAGTGAGCTCATTACACTAATTCACTTCAATATGCGCTTGAAAAGCGAGGAATTAACCATTGGGTTTGACTCCATATGGTTGGTTTCCTTAACCTGTTACATTCCAGAATAAAAGTGAAACAGTATCAAGATTCCTGCAAAAAGAAAGGAATTGCAGTAAGATGGAGAAGAGTTCTTTCTTTGGAAATGAACACTTTCTTGATTAACCTTCGCTTCTGCAGTCAGTGTTTTTTTTAGGGGAGGCAAGGGTTGTGGTAGAAGTGAAAACACTCACCCAGCAGTCACAAGTAAGGCTGTCCGGGTGAGGGAGCACATTTGGCTACTGGGTTAGAGGTATCTGGAATTGAATACTACTCCATTTAAGAGTTTGGGTGATAAAGAAATCAGAACCTTTTATCTGGCTCTATTGTATATTAAATTTCAAGACTTTGAAAGGAAATTTAGATCCACCCTTGATCAAAAGGAACACATAGCTGAATGAAGTTTGCCCATCCCTTGCACCAAAAAACTAGCCCCTTGTTGTCTTCATCATCCAATGCTTAATAAATGTCATTTTCCCTCAAGGAGTAGGGGGATTCCTTTAACATTTTAGAAGACTACTCTCCATACCCTCTCTGAACTTTTCCTCTCTGACTTCCCTTCTCTCCCCCACATCACTTTCTTCTTCCTTCTTTCCTTTCTTCCATTTTTTATTGACATTCCAGCCCTTGAAACAAGGTCTTTGCTCCTTTTTTCATTTCAAGATCTTGTTTTGGGAAAGCTCGAACACCTGTCCACTGATCGCTTGCCACTCTGCATCTGGGCCCAGCTGACAGGCTTGTCTGCTTTGACTAATGATGTGATTGATGGACAAAATAAGGAAGAACATACAAAAAAACATTTCTGTCTGGTCTGGTGTGTCAGCAAGCCTTCATCAAGTGGCTGCTGAAGGTATATTTTGCTGCATGCCTCATTACACAGTAATGGCATTCCCAGGCAAAGCTGTTTCTTTTCATGACACCAGACAGCAGGTAGCTTTATGGACTCTGGGCCTATCGAGCCTGGAGGAGAAAAGCACTAAAGAGCGGTCATTTCCAAAAGTGCCTCAAGTTGCTTTTTTGTTGTCATGAATTTAATATGAATCAACACAATATGAAATGAGCATGAGGAATTTTAGTGACTTGCCATCTTTTAAGACTGCTGTCTAAATAGCCATCAAGTAAAGGTGGGGGGCCTGGGGGGAGGAAAGGCACAACCTTTCCTTCTACTGAACCTGTTGCAAAAAGAAGTCATCTGTCAATTTTATTGCATTTAAAAAGTACACAGAAACATAGAGTCCAAAGAAATGTCTTGTTTTCCTGCTAAACATGGGGAAAATGCCACGTATCTGCAGCCAAAAGCATGTCACTCAGCTAACCAAGTGGCCATGGCCCTAATTCTAATGGCCTTTTTTGCAGAGGACCAGCATTTGTGGGGAGTGAGTATGGTAGAATGGTGTTTGCTTGGATCATTTAAAAAGAAAACACTTGTTAGGAGAAGACACTTCTCCCTGCTTCTTTGTAGAAGTGGAAGACTATGGTATAGATCGCTGAAGCTAAAACAAGACTTTTTCTGATATGATGATTGGATTTACTGGTCTTTTTTTCCCTCATTTTTTAAAACAATCATAAGGGATATTTTTTTGGAAGAGAGAAGGAAGAGGGATACAGTGTGAAGTAGAGGTGAGGTTAAAAAAGACATTAATAAAAATTTTCTTTAAATAATCGCAATCATATGAAAATGAACTCTAGCTATGATGTGAAGAAAAGAAAGTCGTCTACGAAGTTAACAGAATATTGAATTACAGTCATATTCTTGTACCTAAAAGGCCGAGCAGTTTTAAGAAAGGGAACCAAGAGGTTTATTTCTTGGTCTGCTTTTCACTTCATTAGATTACAGTTAAAAAACAAAGCACATTTACTTCAGCCTAGAGTTTCCATTTAATAATTTGCAAGGCTTTGGGGTTTTCTTTGGTAATTATTTCCTCTTTCATTTTTCTGGGGAGTTTATCTTGCCAAGGTATTTTATTACACGTCTTACTATTCTCAACTCTTTTTTTTTTTTTTAGCAGGTTGGATGGCCTCCAAGGAGAATAGCTTAAAATGAAGTTTCATTTTTTTAAAACACTTTTTGATTTTTTCTTAGTAATGTGATGAGTCTTTAGTGGTGGGTTATTGTGAGTAATATGGGGTTTTAATGAGTTGCGATTAGACAAACTCTCTTCCTATAATAAATACTAGACAATAAATTAGAAAATGTATATGAGATCTTTATTCCCACTTAAAAAGAGAGAAAGACATAAATGTAAATTCTTGTTATGATAAATGTAAGGGAGAATATTTTTAAGTGCATTTAATTTACTGGGATAGTAAGAGGCACTTTACTGATGTCTCTGACTATGTCCATGCTATAGTAATTACCAGACAATTCCAGCCAATCTTAGTGGTGCATTCACTTCTGGGTAATTCATACTTAGGAGGACAAATAGGCACCACTATCCATGGAGTAAGGAATGACTAATAACAAGGGTACTGAAATCAAACAGTAAGATCATTTGCCCTCCTGTTCTGTTCTCCCAGATGAGTCAATAACCATTTCTCCCCTGACTCCAAGAAAAGAAAACACAAATAAATGTAGGAGGCTGACAGAAACTGTCAATGTCTGTTCAACTGGTCCCTTAGACCATGAGACCTGAATCATGGAGTCTGGGGCAGGAATTCTTTTCACTGAAAGACTAAAACATGGTAAATATTCCATCAATTGGAATAGTGAGTTGAATATGATAGTGCCCCCTACCACCCTACCTGCTTTGGTATAATAGAAATCCTCATTTAGGAATTGAGAGTTCAAATCCCTGTTCTGCCACTTTCACAGTGACCTATAGCTAGTTTCTTCATTTTTCTTTGCCTCAGTTTTCTCTTTTCTAAAAATGATCATGAAGTTCTATCTTGCAAGTTCCCTTTCATGTGTAAGTCTACGAATCTCTCCCACTCCCTGATTCCAAGAGAAGGAAGGTCTGAAGATAGAGACCAGAACCTCTCTGCCAGTCATAATATTCTCTCTCAGAACTAGCATTACAAGCATTGTTGTGGTACAACAAAATAAAAGAAGATGAGGGGAGTGTGGGGTACTGGGTACAGGGAAAGAGAAGGGGACTCGGGAAAGCCAGGCACTGCAATCCATCAGTCCCATGGTAAGATAGTTTGTTTCAAAGACAGTGAGTACAGGAGTCACTGGGGAGTGAGATCGTTTAGCTGCAAAAATATTCTTTCTCAGCAAATTGCTTGAAGCCAGGGGGGAAGACACTTCCAGTTTGTTGGATGTGAGTGTAGGAACTGAAAGGAGGGGCTCACCTTAGGTTATTTTCTTTAATCTTATAGGAACCAGCCACCCGTTAACAGGCCACTCTATATATTACAACATACAATTTTTTTCTCCTAATCAGGTTTGTGCATCTTCCTTGATTGATTTTCTTTCATGAGACCCTTAATATTTTTCCGAATGGTTCCTACCTTTTGTTCAGAGATCTTCCTCCCCACTGTCTGTCATCTAATGAAGCCCCTTTAGAGATAGGCAAATGAGTAACATGCGGCCACAATGCCTCATGGCACCGATTTCTAGGACAATTTTATACTATGGTTGCTGCTGCTGCTGTCGGTGCTGTTATTTTAACTTCACTGGCACTATTCCCAAAAAGTCTCAATTTGGTAGGACTACAAAAGGCTCATTTAGTTTTTTGCTATGTGATCTTTCAAAAAATATTATTTGTTTGATAGGCATATGTTTTATAATTGGATTTTTTTTTCCCCATTTGTGAAAGCAGTTGGGAGTATTTTTACAAACTAAATTCAGTCATGTCGGGGACTGTCGGAAGGATGCCCCATATAACTTTTAGAAACCGATGCTCGGTAAGGTACACAGGGCCCAGAGAACAATATGTTCAATGACTAAGATAATGTATATGGAAATAACACTTTAAGGAAGCTAAATTCGCAGCTACTGTAATGACCACGTGGCATCCCCAAGCACAGGTAATCAAATGTACCTTTTTCTTTTCTTCTGGTAGACAGCTTGAGGAAGGGCTACTGCTGCAGAATTTTCCATACACATTCTACTGGGTCTTCCTTAGCTGGGTTTATTGTACAGTTGAGTTTGCAGTCACTCAATCAATAAGTATTTATTAAATACCTACTTTGCACCAGACACTCTGCTAAGCACTAGAGATACAAAGAAGAGATATAAATTGAGATGGGGATAAAAAGAATTTCAGACATGAGGCAAAGCCAATAAAAATGCATGGAGTTGGGGATGTGGATGGGTATAATTTATCTGGAAAGTAAATGCTACATAAAAAAGGGAGGGAGATCAAACTGGTTTTGTTTTTTAAAATAAAATATTTAGCATTTTACAAATTACAATGATATTTAGCACTGTTAAGCTAAAAAGCATTTTCTTCATATCTTTATAGGCTACATGGTACAGTGGAAATAGCCCTGTCTAGAAGCTCTGCGTTCAAATATGACCTCTGATGCTTACCTATGTGACTTTGGCCCAGGTGTCTATCCTCCCTGGACATCAATTTTGTCATTTGTAAAATTAAGGAGTTGAAGTATTGCCCCCTCTAAATCTCTGATCTTAAGTTACACAGTTCTCACTTTCTAGAGAAAAACAAACTCATAGACGCTTGGTGATTTGCAGTCACACAAGTACTAAGTGACAGAGAGGCCTAGGACTTGAACCCAGGCTTTCTGACCTCAGATAATATGATTTTCCTACTATCTCACAATGGCTCTCATTCTTTCAAAGGATTATTTCTTAGGATTCCATCTTTTAAGCCTTAAGAGGCTTCCCATCTTTCTCTACTTTATGCGAACAAGGTATAGCTTGCTGTGTCAGTGGGCTACTCTAAAGAAAAGGATCTAAGCATCTTAAATCCGAACCAGTCAGACTTGGAAAAGCTGCTCTAAGACACAGAATTACACGATTTCCTCAAAAGATCTTGCAAAGTACAGCATATTTCAAAAAGCTACAAACGAACATCTTGATCTCCTTAGAATTTGAGAGGGAGGAAGATTGTATGTGTTAGTGAACAGGGTCTCGAGATTCCAACTGTGGGATACTATGAGTGAAGGTACAAGTTCAAGTACTGGCTCCCAGTTTGGAAGACGGTGGAAAATGAACCTCTTTGCTATCTCAGAATCCATTAGAAAACCCTGTGTACAAATTACTCCATGGTCCTTATTTTATCTCAAGAAAGATAAGGTATGATAGGGTTAGAGCACGTTCCCCACCCTTGAGTTAGAGGAATGTACTTTTTATAATATTCTCTTTTTAAATTATTTTAATAATGTTTTATAATATTCTCTTTCTGACTAAATCAGAATTCCGGGCCACAGGAGTTCTACCTGGAAGAGAGGCCTCACTGCACCTCTGTGGGCTGTCAGATAGAGGGTGCTACAAGCCAGACCGAATAGAACCCTTCAGTCATTGATTGCCTTGTACACATCTGTTTCCCACCTTGGATAGTCCTAGCCCAGACACAACCCCCTTCCAGGCTTTGAACTCCAACTCAGATGAGGTGTGTGTAACACCCCATCGACACATCGTTTTAAATGTCTTTTGAGATGAAAATATCCTGGATCAGACTAAACTCATTCCAAATGTCATAGAGAATCATGGACTGAGAGAATGGCATGACATAGGAGAAAGAGACCAGGACCTGGGGCCAGAGAAGCTAGGAACCAGCAGAGGTAGTTACTGGCCCCATAATAGCTCCCAAGTGGGTAACACTTAAAGGTTTGCCAAACATTTTTCATACATTATCTCATGTGATCCTTAAAATATTCCTCTAGGGGAGAGGCTATAATAATGAGCCTATCTTCCTATTTTACAAATGAGGAAACTGAGTTGCAGAGAAATTGTCATTTACCCATAGTCACTCAGCTAGTATGGGATGAGATTAGAATTAAAGTCTTCCTGACGCCAAGTCCCTGGTATTAGCCATTCCACCACAATGCCTGTGGAAAAGTGCCTTTGACTCTCAGAACCTCCATGTTCTCAGCTAGCTAATGGGTATACATCATACTAACTACCTCACAGGGCTATTTTAAAGAAAATACTTTGAAAGCCATAAAGTGTAGCAGGCAAACTTGAGTTGTTCCTATCACTCACAATACTTTAAAGATTCCCAATGTTCCATAATGATGTTCTCTGTCTTTCCCCACCCTTCAGAAGCTAACATTTTCTACACTCCTAACAGCTCCTACATCCTCATCCCTGCCCCTCCATTCCTCTGATTACTGTATTTCCCTTGCCTGGAACGGGTTCCTTTTCCTTTGTTGCCTTTACAGTTTGTACCCAGCTCTGTATACATCTCCTTTATGAAACTTTCTCAGATTGCTTCATCTGCATTGGTCTCCTTCACTGAGCTCCAACTAATTGTATTATAATGTAGCACCTAATCATATGCTGTCTTGCATTCTTCTTACTGTGTTGGTCTTATTTATGACTATCACAGCATATTATAGTGGGAAGAGAATAAGATTGACCTTGAGGATTACTTAGTACAACCTGACAGTGTGAATAATTTGAGGTCCAGAATTGTAAGGAGGCTTGTACAAAATCACATGACTCCAAGGTCAGCTACTGTCCAGCTACAACAGACTTCTTTCTCAGTCAGAGTGGAAGCATGTCAAGGGCATGGATTAAGTCTTCACACAGGACTATTCACAATAAAAAGTCATAGAACTGAAAGAAACTTCAGAGATTGACTCCAGCCTTCCATTTTACAGATCATATGATCTTTGATCTAAATATTAAAAAAAAAACTTCACAGGTTATCTAATATCAGCCTTCTTCCCCCCTCTCCCCATTTTCATTTTGCAGATGATTAAAGTGGAGACAAGGAAAATAAAATGACTTCTCTAAGAACACACAGCTAGCTAGGTTTTCGGCAGACTTTATTAACATGAGAACACTGGGGAAAGCCAGACTATATTGCTTCTATCTTCACTTTCTTTTCTCTCAACCTGACCCGCCACCTCCTGCCTTTTGAATCTGGGTGCAGGATTTCTGCCTGCCATGGTTTTATGCCAGTCTAGACCATGACCCAGCAGGTTAAATGTCAGATGCATATTCTGACCAGCTTTGCCTATCATCTGCCTTTCACCAAAGGCAATTGACATAAACCAAACCACATCAAATGCACAAATCATGTCATATATAAAACAACAAAAAAAATTGAAAACCATAAAAGGTGAAAAAAACACAGCTGTGAAGAATATTAATTCTTACCTATAAATAGGACCAGTCCTACTTTCTGATCTTATTTTGAAATGAGAGTTATTGTAAAATGAAGAAAAGAATCTAAAATAATAGCAATTTAGGGCAAAGTGTGTATTATTAAAAGTTCTTGATGTTGAAGAGCCAAATGACGATCCCAGCCCTGAGATTTAATATGTACTCCACACAAAAATAAATCATGTAATATTTTCATGGCAGGCATAGAATTTTATGGTTTTTATGACGATCATGGAATTGGGATTCATATTTTATAGACAGCTCTAATAACATAAAGAAAATGCTCTAGAAAAAAAAGAGAGAGGGCTGCTTAGAAAAAGAGGAGTGATCACTCAGCAGAAGCTGCACTCTGACATAATTAAAACCCAGAGGTGAGGATTTCACCCCTCTTTTCCAGGCTCAAGGACAAGTCAGAGCACCAACCTCCTTCCAGTTGGAGGAAGAGACTGAGCAGCAGGGCCTCAGAGAAGCTGGCTCAAGGAAAACATGCTAGGGACCAAGGAGGAGGAAGATTTGGAGGAAACAGTAGCCTAACCCTATCTGATGGTACTGCTAAAGAATAGTGATTCAGGGTACAAATGACCATTGTTGGCTAGAGGAGGTAAGAAGAAAATTCATTTTTACTGTGGCTTCCAGATCAGTTATCAATCAGCTATCAAACTTGCCACAAGTGAAAACTCTTGCTATCTGCCCAGATCTCCTTTCTCTGTTTCAAAATAGAATTAAACCTTGGGGTGGAAGGAGGGCTTAAAATCAACTAAAATCAATCAATCAGAGTATAGGACATAGAGTTGGAAGGCACTACTCTAGAGGTCATCTAATCTGCAGTCTCATTTTACAGATGAGGAAACTCAGGTCCAGAGAAGAGAAAGGACTTGCCCATATTACCCAATTAGGAATGTTCAGAAACCGGAATTGAATCCAGGTTATAGATGAGATTCATAGGTTCATAGCAGTAATATTCTTTATGAGGTCATTTTGAATGACTCCCATCTTATAATGTTAACATCTCCCAATTTCTCCATGTACTTGTTTCCTTTTTATATGTGAGATACATATATGAAATATTTAAGAAATGTATGTTTATGTATATGAAACATGATAAAAATTGATGGGGTAGGATTACAAAGGGGTGGTAATACAAAATGATTTCATGAGTGTATTGTTTGTACATGTATATGATAGTATCTCTTCAATACAATATAAGTTACCTGAGGGTATGGACTTAAAATTTTTGTCTTTTATCCCTAGTGCCCAGTACAGTGACTGACACATAGTAGGTACTTAATTGGGTTATTTGCTGATTGACAGATCAGGAAGAAACCTAAGAGATCATCTAGTTGAACCCCTCATTTTGTAAATAAGGATATGGAGGTCCAGAGAAGGATCTGGGGCCACCCAGTTAATAAGATGCATTACCATAATTTAAACCCAAGTCTTCTAACTCTAAATCTCATGCTCATTCTGCTAGGCTCTGCTGCCAAACCTCTGTTTCCAGAGAGCGTGTCTATACAGGAGAAAGGGAAATTGTGAAGCTTTGACAAATCCCTAAACCCCTCATTTACTCACCCGCACACTGGCTATTGAACTTATCTGTGAGGCTGTTCTCTGAATGGATTAGTTGGTTTTGCCGCTTGACATGCTTGTAGGGCGTCTTGCAGATGTGTGTCACTGGTTGTAAGAGACATTGGGCATGAAGTTACAGGCAGACTAGTCAATATCACAGCTATTAATGGAAGACCTCAGAACCTGTACTCTGCTGATGAGAGTGGACAGGAATAGTAGCATAATCTTTATATTAAAAGGACTGCCTAGGATCCTAAGAGTTCAGTCTCCATAATGATCAGCTCTGTTTTGCTCTTTCTATAGATTGACTGATTTCAGTTAGTTGTCAGCGTACCTATTCCTTTTACGATTAGTGGGTAAATAATATCTTTATATTAAAAATGACTGTTTTCCAATAAGTTGTCATAGCTAAAGAATTCATCACCAAGTTGCCAGTTTCCTGGTGGCAGGCCTCTTATATGTAATTAAAGTAATCCCCAGAAAGGAAACTGTCTGTTGTTGAGATTGTACCTGAAATCTTTCTAGCGTGCTAGAACCTATCAGAGCTTGTATTCCCTGTCACAACCTGCAACAACCCAGCCTCACTTTTATGCATGATAAGGCACTGAAATAGTATTTTGTGAATAGAGATATGTTGAGTCCAACAAGGAATTAATTATAGAATAAAGGATGTCATCAGATGGGTGTAGGATCAGTAATAATGATAAACTTTCAGAAGAGACTTCTACTGCATGAAAAAATTCCCAACATACTGGGAACCTGAACTAACAGAATGGGAGTAAACATATAGGTTAACAGGGATGCTTGATCCACTTGGATGTCCCACCATTAGGCCCAATCTGCAGTGGGCAGATCTGGAATCCGTGCCACCCTCACTTACATGGGGGCCTCTGGAGGTACACTAGTAGTCAGGCACAAAGATAGGGCTTTGGTACCAGTCTGCTTTGCCCAAGTTTGGTGACTCCTTTCCCTGACAAGAAGTTAAGGAGTTTCCCATAGTTGGGTCAGGGGCTAGATCAGAGAGAGGTGAAATATGGCTGTGGCCCCATTTGACCTCATGACTGTGGTTTACAATCTCATGTTTTTTCTACTCTTTTGTCCTAGATATCTAGGACATTCAATTTAGAGACTTTAAGATTTAGAGATGACATCCTTAAAATGCTTTGACAGTGCCTGGTACACAGTAGGTGTTTAAAGAAGGTTCAAAGATCATTACTCTGATTTATTGATTGCTAGATCAGGTAAAAACTTGAGAGGTCATCTAGTTGAAGCCCTCATTTTGTAAAAGATGTTAACCTTTGCTTTTGAGAATTTGGAGTCAGGGGACTTGTGTGAATTCATATTCTGGCATTGCCACTTACCCCTTTTTTTATTTTAACCATTGCTTCTGATCAATCTGACCTCCCTTTCATAAACCTCCCAACTTGTCTTATTGGTCTCCCCTCCTACTTGTCTAGAGGGTAAGAGAGATTTCTATACT
The DNA here is from genome assembly GCA_023548195.1 of Bettongia penicillata ogilbyi. Lineage (NCBI taxonomy): Eukaryota > Metazoa > Chordata > Mammalia > Diprotodontia > Potoroidae > Bettongia > Bettongia penicillata. The sequence continues at coordinate 7,489,323 of JAJHZJ010000198.1, read as the reverse complement.
CAACTAAGCATGTATGTTATACCCTCTCTGAGCCAATTCCAATGAGACAGATTAAAGTGTGACTCCAGCACCCCATACACCCCACAACTTCTTCATTGTAAAAGATCTTCCTTTCACACCTCTTTTATATGAGAGTTTACTCCATTCTACTTCTCCAAGTGTATCCCTCTTTCTCACCCTTTAATTTCCCTTTTTGAAATCATTTCATCATAGTTAACTCACACTCATGCCCTCTGTCTATGTAGATACCTTCAAATTGCCCTAATAAGGAGAAAGTTCTTGAGAGTTTCTGGTATCATCTTCCCATGTAAGAACATGTACAGTTTAGCCTTATTGAATCCCTTGTGATTTCTCTTTTCTCTTTGCTTTTATATCCTTCCCTTGCATCTCATATTTGAAAGTCAAATTTTCTACTTATCTCTGCTCTTTTCTTCAGGAATGCTTGAAAGTCCTTTATTTAATTAAATATCCATTTTTTCTGCTGAAGGATTATAGTCAGTTGGGTGGATAGGTTATTCTTAGTTATAATCCTAGCTCCTCTGCCCTCTGGAATATCACATTCTAAGCCCTGTGATTCCTTAATGTAGAAGCTTCTAAGTGTTGTATTATCCTGACTACCACTTCATGATATTTGAATTATTTCTTTCTGACTGCTTGCAATATTTTCTCCTTGATCATGAAGGTCTGAAATTTGCAATAATATTCCCAAGAGTTTTCATTTTAGGATCTCTTTCAGGTGGTGATCAATGGATTCTTTCAGTTTCTACTTCACCTTCTGGTTCTAGGATTTCAGGGTATTTTTGTCTAGGCTTTTTTTTTTTTTTAAATCATGACTTTCAGGTTATCTAACAATTCTAAGATTATTTCTTCATAAATTATTTTCCAGGTCAGTTGTTTTTTTAATGAGATATTTGACATTTTCTTCTATTTTTTTCATTCTTTTGATTTTGTTTTATTGTTTCTTGATGTCTCATGGAGTCATTAGCTCCCAGTTGAATAATTCTAATTTTTAAGGAATTATTCTCTAGTGAATTTTTAAGGAGTTCTTTTCTTCAGAGAATTTTTGTACCTCTTTTTTCCATTTAATTAATTCTACTTTATAAGCTATTCTTCTCTTCAATGGATTTTTTTGCCTTCTTTACCATTTGATTAACTCTATCTTTAAGACATTATTTTTAAAAAATATATAATTTAAAATAATTTTTAAGTATATAATTGAAAATAAATAATGTATTTTTTTCAATTTTAAACATTTACTCTGAATTCACTTTGAATTCCCACTTTTCTCCCCATCTCTCCCCACCCCCCACTCCAGGACAGTGAGCATCTCATTCACCCCCTTCCCCCAATCTGTCCTCACTTCTATCACTCACTCCCTTCTCCCTTCTGCCTCTTCTCTGTTTTCCTGTAGGGAAAGATAGATTTCTATACCCCATTGTCTATACATCTTATTTCCCAGTTGCATGACAAAACAATTTTTACATTCATTTTTAAAGTTTTGAGTTCTGCATTCTCTCCTTTCCACCCTCCCCATCACCCCTCATTGAGAAAGCAAGCAATTCAATGTAGGTCATACATGTGTAGCCATGCAAAACACTTTCATAGTAGTCATGTTGCAAAAGACTAACCAAATTTCCCTCTATCCTGTCCTGCCCTCCATTTTTCCATGCCCTTGACCTTGACCTGTTCTCCATAATAGTGTTTGCTTCTGATTATCCCTTCCCTCAATCTGCCATCCCTCTATTATCCTCCCTCTCCTATCTCCTTCCTCCCCCACCCCCGCCTTCCTGTAAGGTAAGATAGATTTCCATACCCAATTAAGTGTGTGTTATTTCCTCTTTAAGCTAAATTTGATGAGAGTAAGGTTCATTTATTCCCTTTCACCTCCCCCTGCTCTTTGCCTCCATTGTAAAAGCTCTTTCTTGCCACTTTTATATAAGATGATTTGTTGTATTCTATGTCTCCCTTTCTCTCTAACTAACCTAACACTGAGAAAGGTATCATAAGTTATAAATATCATCTTTCCATGTAGGAATGTAAACTGGTAAACTTTAATGAGTCCCTCATGACTTCTCTTTCCTGTTCATCTTTTCATGTTTCTCTTGATTCTTGTATTTGAAAGTCAAAATTTCTATTCAACTTTTGACTTTTCAACAAGAATGCTTGGAAGTTCTCTGTTTCACTGAATGACCATTTCTACCCCTAAAGTATTATACTCAGTTTTTCTGGATAGGTGATTCTTGGTTTTGTAGCATGTCCAATTTTTCTCCCTATCACTCCCCTCCCCCTGCTTCCTAATACCTTGCTTCCTGATTACTTCTTCCCTCAATGTACCCTCCCTCCAACACACCCCACCCTTCCCTTATCCCCATCTTTTCTCTTTTCTTGTAGGGCAAGATAAATTTCTATACCCCATTCCCTGTATTTCTTATTTCCCGATTATATACAATAAAAATTCTCAACATTTGTTGCTGATATGTTGAATTCCAACTTCTCTTCCTCTGCCCCCAACTCCACTGAGAATGCAAGTAATTCAATATAAATTAAATATGTGTCATTTTGCAAAAGACTTCCATAATAATCATGTTGAATAATACTAATTATATTGCCCTCTGTGCTACTCTATCCCTCCTTATTTTTCCCCCCACAATTGATCTTGTCCCTTCTCAAAAGTGTTTATTCCTAGTAATTCCTTTCTCCCATTTGTCCTCTCTTCTATCATCCTTTCACTCCACTTGTCACCTCCTCCCCTACTTTCCTGTGGTGTGATATAAATTCTCATATCAAATTTAGTGAGCATGTTATTCCCTCCTTCAGCCACATGTAGAGAGAATAGCTTCATTTTCCCCCTCTCCCCTTCTCCCTTTTCTCCTCCATTTTTCTTATCTCTTTTATGAGTTATAGCCTGCCCTGTTCTATTTCTCCCTTTCTTTTCCCAGTATTTTCCTCCCTCACTCCTTAATTTTTATTTTATTTATGTTTTTGTGTGGATATCATCTCTTCTGATTCAACACACCCTGTACTCTGTCTATATATGTGTATGTGCGTGTGCATGTGTATGTACAATCTCTCCATCTGCCCAAATACTGAGAAAAGATTCAAGATTCATAAATATTTTCTTCCCATGTAGTAATGTAAATAGTTTATCTTTAGAGAATCTTTTATGATTTTTCTTTCCTGTTTACCTTTTCATGCTTCTCTGGACTCTTGTATTGTAAAGTCAAATTTTCTATACAGATCTGGTCTTTTCCTCAATATTAATGATTGAAAGCCCTCTATATCATTGAATAACCATTTATTCCCTTAAAGAATTATACTCTGATTTGCTGGGTAAGTGATTCTTGGTTTCAATCCCAGTTCCTTTGACCCCTGGAATATCCCATTCCAAGTCCTTCAATACCTTAATGTTGAAGCTGCCAGATGCTGTGCTATCCTGATTGTATTTCCTCAGTACTCAAATTGTTTCTTTCTAGCTGTTTGAAGTATTTTCTCCCTGATCTGGAAACTCTGAAATTTGGCTGCAATATTCCTGGAGTTTCTCTTTTTGGATCTCTTTCAGGAGGAGATAAGTGAATTCTTTCAATATTTATTTTACCTTCTTGTTCTAGAATTTCTAGAACAAAATCTAGAACAGGCAGTTGTCCTTGACAATTTCATGAAAGATGGTGTCTAGGCTCTTTTTTTGATCATGACTTTCTGGTAGTCCAATAATTTTTAAATCGCCTCTCCTTTATTTCTTTTCCAGGTCAATTGTTTTACCAATGACATATTTCACATTATCTTCTATGTTTTCATTCTTTTGGTTTCGTTTTGCAATTTCTTGGTTTCTCATAAAGTCATTTGCTTCCATCTGTCCCATTATAATTTTTAAAGAACTATTTTCTTCAATGAGCTTTTGAACCTCCTTTTCCATATGGATAATTCTGCTCTTTAAAGCATTCTTCTCCTCAGTGGCTTTTTGGATTTCTTTTGCTAATTGAGTTAGTCTATTTTTTAAGATGTTAATTACTTCAGGATTTTTGGGGTCTCCTTTAACAAGTTATTGACTTGCTTTTCATGGATGTCTTGCATTGCTCTCATTTGTCTTCCCAATTTTTCTTCCACCCCTCTTACTTGATTTTCAAAATCCTTTTTGAGCTCTTCCATGACCTGAGACCATAGTATATTTATTTTGGAGGTTTTGCCTGCCAAAGCCTTGACTTTTAGGTCTTTCTCTGAAGACCTAAATTGTTCCTCCTCATCCAAATGGATGGAAGAAAATACCTGCTTACCAAGAAACTAACCTTCTGTTGTCTTATTTTTCCCCCCTTTTTGGACATTTTGCCAGCCAGTTACTTGACTTTTGAGTTCTTTGTCAGGGCCAAACTGAGGGCTGAGATTCAGTTCAGTGGCTCAATTCCCCCATGGGTTTTAGCTAGAGGTCTCCAAGGGCCACCACTCAGGGATGAGATTAGATCAGCTGTTCAATTCCCCCAGGGGGTTTAGGTGGAGGTCTCCAAGGGCTGCCACTTAGGGCTGAGATTCAGATCAGCCACTCTATTTCCCCAGGGGCTTTGGGGGGAGTTCCAAAAATGGAAGCTGTTACTGCAGTGTGTACTGCCAGGGGTTCAGACCATGCTCTCCTCTCCTGGGTGAAGGACCCCTCCCACTGACCTTTGAAGCTGTTTGTATGTTGAGTAATCTGGGAACTGGTGCTGCAAGTGGCTCCATGAAGTCTGTTCAGGGTCCTGTCCCTGTCATGTGGGACTGCGCTCTGCATTTCCTGGGCTGTACTGCATGTGCTCCATGCTTCCTGGGCTCATGTTAGTCTATTTTTAAAGGTGCTATTTTCTTCAGCATTTTTAGGTCTCCTTTAGCAAGCTGTTTATTCTCTTTTTCATGATTTTCTAGCATCACTCTCATTTCTCTTCACAATTTTTTCTCTACTTCTCTTATTTGATTTTTAAAATTCTTTTTGAGCTCCCCTATGGCTTAAGACCATTCCATACTTTTTTTTGGGAAGCTTTGGATGTAGTAGCCTTGACCTTGCTATCTTCCTCTAGTTATATCCTGTGATCTTCCTTATCAGAAAAGATGGAAGAAAATATCCTTTCACCCAGAAAGTAACCTTCTACAATCTTATTTTTTCCCCTTTTTGGACATTTTCCCAGCCAATTACTTGACTTTTGAGCTCTTTGTTAAGTGGAAGGAGGTATACTATCCCAAGTTTCCAAGGTTTGTGTAGCTGTTTTCAGAGATATCTCTAAGGACTTGTAAGTTCTCAGTTCCTCCAAAGTGGCATAATCAAGGGAGAGGTGTTCACTCCTCTCCTGGCCTGTACTCTAATCTGTGAGCAACCACAAGCACTCTTTTTTGCCCTGGCACTGTGGGTAGGATTCCTTTTCCACAACTGCCACCACCTATACCATGCCAGCACTCCTTATCCCAGGACTGCCACTCAGGACTGCCACCCAGACAAGCTGCTTGATGCCCCCACAATCTGTAGGCTGTGAGCTGCAAAAATAGCCATTGCTTGCTGCCTAGAGGTGGGGCTGGACCATGCTCCCCTCTCACTCAGGTGAAATAGCTTTCTCACTGACTTTTTAAGCTGTCTTTGAAGTTTGTAGGTTGAGAAGTCTGGAAATCTCAGCAACTTCCAGAGATTGTGAGCCCTGAGGCCTGCCCCAGTTCCATCTGTGATGGTACAGAATGGGCTTTGCTCTGCTGTGAGCCTGGTGCAATCAGCCTATCAATCCTATCAGCCTTCCAGATTGTCTTGGTTTAGAAATCTATTCATTTTGTCCTTTTATGGCCTATGCTGCTCTAGAATTTGTTTAGAGCCATTTTGATAGATATTTTGAGAAGTTTCAAGGGAGAGCTCAAGCAAGTCCCTATTTCTACTCTGCCACCTTGGCTCCATCCCCTGTGTTATTTTCTTCAGTATTTTTTTGTTCCTTCTCTTCCAAGACATTGACTCTCTTTTCACAATTTTCTTGCATCACTCTCATTTATTCTCCCAATTTTTCCTCTATCTATTTTTTTGTTTGTTTTTTAAGCCTTTTTGAGCTCTTCCATGATTTTTTTTTGTGCTTGTGATCAATTTGCATTTCTCTCTGAGGTTTTTCGTTGTAGCTGCTTTGACTTCATTGCCTTCTTTTGAGTTTGTGCCGTTATCTTCCCTGTCACAATAGCTTACTATATTCAGGTTCTTTTTTGTTGTTTGCTTATTTTTCCAGTCTATTTCTTGGCTTTATATTAAAGTTGAGCTCCGCTTCTGGGTTGGAGGAGGCAATGACCTAAATTTCAGGTTTTCATATTGCTATTTTCAGAGCTCTCTCTGGGGGTCTGTACGTTTTCAGTTCTTCTAAGGTGGTATGATCTGAGGCGTGCAGTCACTGCTCTCCTGGCCTATTGTCTGGTATACAAGCTATCATAATCATTCTGTGACCATGATCCCTCCTCTCCATGCCACTGTAAGCGTTAGTCTGCTAGCGCTCCTCCTTGCCTGAGGACTGCAACTTGGAACTACTTATGGGCAACACAATAGAGTCCTGCACACAGTGCCAGCAACGGGACCCCTGTAATGCCTCTCTGATCAGTCATCCAACCCCCTTACCATCTGTGGGATGAGTGCTCCTAAAGACACTGCTGCCGGTACAGCTCCCTCAAGGTCTCCTGCTGGCTTGCACAGGCATGGTCTGTGCTGCACTGTGCTCCATCCTCACCCCAGTGAGACAGACATTTCCTGCAGAACTTTTAGGCTGTCTCGGGCTGGAAATTTGTCTTCCCCTCAACTTTTGTTGGTTCAGCTGTTCCAAAATTCATTTTGAGATATCATTTTAAAGCTGTTTAGAGGGTAATTTGGGAGAACTAAGGTGAGTATGTAGCTTAATTCCACTGACTTGGTTTTGCCTCTCCTTTTGTGACACTAAACAAGTCACTCACTTAATGTCTCTTGGCCTTGATTTCATCAGTTGTAAGTGAACCCAGGGTCCCCCAGACCCTGAACTCCTGCAAGTCAGACCCCAACAAAACATTGTATTCGTGACTTTTTACTTCCAACCCAAAATAAAATTCTGTGTCAATTGTTAGTTATGTCTTGTGAAAGGAGCAATATATCCCAGAATGCTGCTATGTAAGTGGGGCTATTTTTTCTCAAAATCCTATAACACTGAGATTAGGTCAGTTCTTTTCTTTTAAAGGTTATTAAAACTCTCCTTGATGTTTGGATATTTCAGTAAACTAAGGCTGGATTGTGGACATTACTTCAGAATCATTAGAGTCCAAAAATCTGCAGAAGTTCCAGAGCCTTTGAGACTTCTGACTTTGGCCCAACAGCATGACAAGCATTGGGAAGATGCTCTCAGCTGAATTAACATGTTATCCTTTCTGTATATCCTTGTTGAATAGCTATTATGGCCAATAAATAAAAATAAACATGCAAATACACTCATGGATCATGGGTGTCTCAATTTGATCCAATATCGAACCCAAATTGCCAGGGGACTGGTTTGAGTCAAGTTGAGATTTTTTACAAAAGTGAGAGACAAGGTCCCCGAATCTTGCATAGAGACTCAATGTACAATATGGGCAACAGATATGGAACAGCTTTTATTTACCCATCACAGAAAGTGCCTGAGATGAAGACTCATAACACTCCAAGAAGAGATGTAGAAAAATATCACATTATAATAACCTATTAGATTCTTTAGACTCCCTCCACCCACCCCAAGTAAAGGGCACTTTGTAGAATTGTTGATCCCACTCACCAACATTGAGTACATACCTACACAGAATATTTCATAGTAATGTAATGGAGGTTTAACAGGTCCAGATATTCAGAGTCTAATGGCATGGCATTAGCTCTCCAGCTGTTAGGGAGACCTCTTCAGAGGATCATCTTCTTTACTGAGAAGTGTACTAGGAAAATCTTTTCCATCTGTGAGACCAGTGACTGATTTTCAAATTTGGGAATTCTGAACAAGGCTGGGTATTTGCAATATCAGGATCAATAGCCTCAGATAAGGAAAAAGAAAGGCATAAAGCATCTTGAAATTGAAGGACCAGGAAGTACCCTTTCAGACTTATTAAAGCAAGCCTAGATAATTTGCCACATATTACTCCTATAATGTGCCATGTTCTTCTTTTGGGAGTAACAAGGAATGAATAAATCCCTCTTCCTTTCAGGGGACTCCAATTTGGAAGTGCAAGGCAGAGAAAGCTCAGGAAGGGAAAAGGGTGAGCCATTTTACAACTCCCTTTTATATATATATCACACAGAGAAAGTAGCTCCTTTGACTGGTGTCTACATTCCTGAGCCTCCATCAAATAATCATTTAGAGCCAACTCTAGTCTCTGAAACCCAATCAGTAAGGTGCTGATGTGAAAGTCTACCTCCAGGAAAGATGTCCTTTAGATGCCTGTAGCAAGGTCTATATGAACTAATGCCATCAAGTTGATTGGGGAAATTAATCAACTTGATCAGGGACTCTCCTGGTGACTACACACACACACACACACACACACACACATTATATATACACATATACATAAATAAACACACTCACATACACATATACACACATATGCACAAACACATAGACATATAATATATAATATACATATTAAAATAAATGTCTTAGACTAAAAGAACTTTGAAGTCCCTTCCATTTCTATGATTCTATAAGAGTGAATGAAGTACAGAAATTATTTTCATTTTGTATATTCTTTATGTGAAGATCAAGCAATCAAAATAGAATTATAACTCTATAGCTCAATAGAACCTCTAAGGTCTTCTCTTTTTACAGATAATGCAACTGAGGTGTAACTTGTCCAAAGTCATACAGATGGTAATTATCAGAGGTGGCATGTATTTTTAAAAATGTATTTGAATTTTGTTTATATATAGGTATACACACACATAATAAATTTTTATCTTAACTTGAATACAATATAAACAGAAAATTCTTTTAATGAATAGTTTAAATGAAAAGTATGAAGTGAAAGTTCAATATATATGCATTTACACATATATGTGCATATATATGTATATATGTGCATATAAGTATATTATATATATGTATATATATATATATATGAAATTAGAAATTTGGATAACACTGTCCTAGCATCCTTCATAATGTCAGTGGACACATCTAATATAAGGCCTTTCTTGAACTTAGTGAGTATTAGTATTCTTTCCCTTTTGAAATACTTTGTGATTCCTCATCTGAATATATGCTGTATCCTCTCAATAGAGTGCAAATTCCTTGAGGACAGAGCTATTTTATCTCTATGTTTATTTCTCTGTCAGCTACTCCAATGCCCAGCATATAGTAAGTGAATAATAAATTGTTCAGTTTATCAATTGGATAAAATAGTGATATTTCTGCTCCAGTTCTCTGAAATATGTGAGTACTTCCCACAACATATCATGTGGAACCATAGTTGAGACCAATTTTGTGGTTGTTTAGTCATTTTTCAGTTGTGCCCAGTTCTTTATGATTGCAAATGAGGTTTTCTTGGCAAGGATACTGGAGTGGTTTGCCATTTCCTTCTCCAGCTCATTTTACAAACAAGGAAACTCAAACAGGTTGAAGTGACTTGCCCAGGATCACACAACTAAGTATCTGAAGCCAGATCTGAATTCAGGAAGAGGTGTAGTCCTGATTACAGCCTGGCACTCTATTCATTGTGCCACCTACCTACCCAGTTTAGACCAATAATTATTGCTAAAAACATTTTGGGACCTAGAGGTGTTTCATACTGGAGTGATCTAGGATTGATCTTTTAAAATTAGATTTATTTTCTAAGGGCTGAACTTTCTATAACCTGAACTCATAGATTTTCTTCCTTATACTCCCTTTTTGCCCAACTGACAAAGAGACAGCAAGCAATTTCAGATGCGAAAAATGCATGGGAAAGACCTTGCAGGGCTTTCTGGAGAGCTCCTGGTGACCTTCAGGAGTGAGAAGTGTCTTTGTGTGCTCTCTCTAAGGGTGGGGCAGTGGCAAAGATATTAATAACAGTACCAACTGCCCCCCACTCCCAACCCAAATCAGGAAGACACGTTCTTACTGTAATCTCACTGTTACATGGCAGATGCAGGGATGACTGACACAAGCAGGGTGATTTTATCCCAATGTCATATCCCCATTATTCATGTATCTTCCTCCCTCACATTCAATCGTCAAGTTTTATTGATTCTACCATACTAAGATCCTTTATAACTGTCTCCTCACCACTAGGGGCTCGCAAACCCTCCAATAATGACCCACCTTTATCTTAAACTCTTCCAATTGCCACCAAATTGGTCTACCTGCTTTAAGTTCCCCCCCCACCCATTTTCACCCACTCAGTTATCCCTAATCTCAGGTCTGGCTATGATCCTCCAGTGCTCAAAAATATTCAGTGGCTCTCCACTGACTAGAATAAAATAGAAACTCCCTATTCTGATGCTTCAGTCCCTCTGATTATCCTCCACTCCACTATTCCAGCCTTACTTCCTACTATTCCCCTTCACCAACTGTATGGTCCGGTCACTTTGGATGATTAGCCAGGTTCAGAAGGCAGTACTCCACCTCTTGGCTCTATGCATTTGCACAACTATCCATTATACTTGTCAGGAACTGACTTCTCATTTCTGCTGCTGAGGATTCTTGTCTTCCTTTAAGGGTCAGCTCCAATGCCCACTCTCTCATGAAGCCTTCCCTAATCTCAGTAGTTCCCTTTTTAAAACTTTTTATAATGTATTTGTCTGACTAAATGCCCAATTCCCTTTTCCTCTTGAAATTTATTTTTACTTATCTGTATAAGTTGTATTTCCAGTAGAATATAATCTCCTTGAAGACAGGGATTGTTTTCTTCATATCTCTATATCCTTAGCATCTAACTCAATGCCTCATACATAGGAGATGCTTAACGTTTTTTAACTAAATTCAATGAGTTCATTGCATTCTTTTAAGGAAAAGTAATGGGGTGCAAGGGGCTACCTAGAAGGTCTCACTCCTCCAAAAGCTTAAAAAAACCCTATGTTTAAAGGTTTATGGTCATTTGCATTCTTATTAAATTGCTTCAATAAAATATTCAACCACAGCCCCCTCAATTTGACTCTTAACTTGATAAGACATAATTTGCAATTGATTATTCTTCAGACATTCAGGGCACAGCACTGAAATCTGTTCATCTCTCTCTCTGTCTCTTTGTCTCTCTCTGTCTCTGTCTCTCTCTGTCTGTCTGTCTCTGTCTCTCTCTGTCTCTGTCTGTCTTCCTCTCTCTTTCTCTCTCTCTGCCAATTTGAGACTGAAGGAAAAAATGGTTTCTTTGACCTTTGAACTGTCTGCACTGGAATTGCTAGGTCATTAGAGGCCGTTAAAAAAATCAAAACACCATGATCCTAATGCTATTAAGATCATTTAATAGACAGATACATGTGAATTTAGATCCTGCTTTCTTTTGTCATGGTAGGAGTCAGGTATTTTTCACAATCAGGCTAGCATCTTGAATAAACTAGCTCCGTATATAGATGTATATTTTAATGTGATTTGCTTGTATTTATTTGGGTGAACACAATTTATGCCAAGAAAAAAGGTTAAGAGTCCTGGAAACTGAATTATTCCATTTATTTGTAGGCCTGGATACAAAGCAGGCTGACATGAACGTACTTCCTCATCTTGCCCTGCCCCTGACCTCGACCCTAACCTAGAGAAAAATACTTGATTTAGCTTTCCATTCTCTCTGCTACCTTCCTCCCTCCTACATACTAGACCAACACCATTAGTACCTGGGAATTCATCAGCATGGTCTGCTATCTGCTGGTGAAACCCTGAATAAGTGCAAAACTCTACCTCTTTAAAAGAGTGAGCCATTTTATGAGACCACCATCTAATTTAGTTTAAGGATCTGTAAGTGTCTCTGGATCTAGGCAAACACAGCAAAGTCAGTTGATCTGCTGACTTTTAAAATAATATATAGCACGTTATGGTTTACAAAGGTCTTTCAATAAAATCCTGTGGGATATAGCATGAATATTCTTTTTTTTTTTTTCTGAAGAGGAAACTCTAGTCAAGGTAATTTGTTCAAAAATATATGGCTATTGTCAGGAGATGAGACTTGAACCCAGGTCTCGTGTCTAATTTCATAGTCCAGTGCTCTTCTCTTTATGAAGATTATAAAGGTGTCAAAGTTATCTTGTGTCTCCTCAAATCATTTTTGGTACTTCTTCAAGGAACTTGCTTATATTCCAATCCAGTTCTATTTTCCATTCTCTTGTGGTCTTGCTCTTGGCTAATTGTCAATTTATCATCTCTAAAGGTAGAGCTGCTATGTTTTCCCTCCCAAGAGTATTTATATTTTAATAGGATACTCTTGGACACTTAGGGATTCTCAAAATCAAAGGAATGAGTCCTTAATAGAGAAATTTAAGCAAGGAATTTGAAAAAAAAGTTTATTATGATATTTTTGCAGACAAGATGATGAGATATGTAGAGTAGTACATAGCAATACAGTGAATTTAGAACTCATGACTGGTCAACGCTCTTGTTAATCTGGAGAGTAATCTTTGGCAGTATCCCAAGGATCTACCCATGATTCTGTGCTTTTAAGTGGTTCTGATGAATACCTGAATGGCATACATATTAAATCTTAAGATGATAAAAATTCAGGAGGGATAATTAATATTTTACATGTGAGTTGGCATCTTAAAGGATCTCAACAGTCTATAACAATGGGTCAACATTAACAAGAAATGTATTAGGGATGAATACAATCTTATGAATTGGTTTAAAAGGATCAGTTTCCCAAAGGTAAGATAAAAGGAAGGGCATGACTTATCAAGAGCTAATGTGGAAAACATCTATAGGTTTTAGTGAACAGTAAACTCAATATGTTATCAACAGTTTGACATGGTGGTTAAAAAAAAATCTAAAATGTTGGCGGGGAGGGGAGACAGAGCAAAGATGGCAGAATAAAATCAGAGATTTGCTAGAGCTCTTCCCACAAACTCTGCCAAAAACATATAAAAATGACTCTAAATAAATTCTGGAGATGCAGAACCAACAGAATGATGGAGTGAAGCAAATGTCCGGCCCAAGACAACCTAAACGTTTGAGAAGAAATGCCTATTGCACCATGATGAGAGTAGAATGCAGTCCAGCATGGGCCATGCTGGCACAGATGGGACCTGAGCAGACCTGGGTGGGAGAGGGGGACAAAATCATGGGCATCTGTGGCAGTTTCCATATTTCAGTACCCCAAAACAAGAGGATAAATTGGAAGGTCAGTAGAAAAAACCTGTCAGACTTGTGTGAGAGAGCACAGTGGTCTGGCCCCAGCCTCAGGGTGGTGGAGGAGACAGAGGAATCCAAGGATCTGGTGAGGATCTGGTGGCAGCAGCAGCAGGAGTAGGTTCAGTGCAGTTTCTGGAACTCTAGGCCAAAGGATTGTGGGAAGATTGAGAGGTTGACAGTATATTCCCCCTCCCACTGGAAGCAGAGAACTACCTTGACAAATAGCTCAAAAGTTAAGTAAATGACTGGGGAAATGAACAAAAACCAGAAAAAAAATTAGACTATAGAATCTTATCATGGTGAAAAGACGATCGAAACATACAACAGAAGTAAACAACAAAGTCAAAACTCCTACATTCAAAGACTACAAGAAAATTATGAAGTGATCTCAGTCAATGAAAGATCTCAAAAAGGATGTTGAAAATGAAATAAGAGAAGTAAAGGAAAATTTGGGAAGAGAAATGAGTTACAAGAAAACCATGAAAAAAGAGTCAGCTGCTTGATAACGGGGACCCAAAAGAATGCTGAAGAAAATAGCATCTTAGACTAGCTCAAATGGCAAAAGAGATTCAAAAGGCCAATGAGGAGAAGAATGCCTTAAAAAGCAGAATTGGCCAAATGGAAAACAAGGTCCAAAAGCTCACTGAAGAAAATAATTCCTTAAAATTTAGAATGGAGCAGATGGAAGCTAATGACTTTATGAAAAATCAAGAAATTATAAAACAAAACCAAAAGAATGAAAGAAAAACAGACAATATGAAATATCTTATTGCAAAGACAACTTACCTGGAAAATAGATCCAGAAGAGGCAATTTAAAAATTATTGGACTACCTGAAAGCCATGATTAAAAGAAGAGCTTAGACATTATCCCTCAAGAAATTATCAAGGAAAACTGCCCTAATATTCTAAAACAAGAGGGTAAAATAGATTTGAAAGAATTCACCGATTCCCTCCTGAAAGAGATCCCCAAAGGAAAACTCCTAGGAGTTTTGTAGCCAAATTTCAGAGTTTCCAGGTCAAAGAGAAAATATTGCAAGCAGCCAGAAAGAAACAATTCAAGTATTGTGAAAGCACAGTCAAGACAACACAAGATCTAGCAGCTTCTACATTAAGGGATTAGAGGGCTTGGAATATGATATTCCAGAGGTCAAAGGAGGTAGGATTAAAACCAAGAATCACCTACCCAGTAAAACTGAATATAATGTTTTAAGGGGGAAAATGGTAATTCAGTGAAATAGAGAATTTTCGAGCATTTTTGATAAATGATGAACTGAATAGAAAAATTTGAATTTCAAATACAAGAATCAAGAGAAGCATGAAAAGGTAAACAGGAAAGAGAAATCATAAGGGACTTGCTAAAGTTGAACTGTTTACATTCCTACATTGAAAGACAATACTTGTTACTCTTTTTTTAAAGAATTTTTTATTTTCAAAAAATATGTAATTTATTTATTTTTCACTTCTCAACTTTCACTTCCATGAATTTGAATTCAAAAGTTTCTCCCCACCTCTCCCTACTCCCACCCCAGGACAGCATGCACCCCATCCACTCCTTCCTCCATTCTATCCTCCCTTCTATTACCCGCCCTTCTTTCATCACCCTTGCCCTCTACTTTCTCACAGAGATAAATAGATTTCTATACTCCATTGCCTGTATAGCTTAATTTTCAGTTGCATGCTAAAACACTTTTTAACATTCATTCTTAAAACTTTGAGCTCCACATTCTCTCCCTTCCTCCCCACCCACCCTCATTGAGAAAACAAGCAATTCCATATAGGTCATACATGTGTAGCAATGTAAAGTACTTCCATAATAGTAATATTACAAAAGACTAACCACATTTCCCTCTGTCCTATCCTGTCCATTTTTTCCATTCTCTCCCTTGACCTATCCTCCCACAATAGTGTTTGCTTCTGATTATCCCTTTATCCAATTTTCTGTCCCTTCTATTATCTTCCCTCCCCTTTCCCTTCCCCCTTGTCTTCCTGCAAGTGTGAAATAGATTTCCATATCCAATGAAATGTGTGTTATTCTGTCCTCAAGCCAAATCCCCTGAAAGTAAGGCTCAATTATTTCCTTTCATTTCCCCCCTCTTCCTCTCCATTGTGAAAACTTTTTTCTCTCTTTTATGTGAGATGATTTGCTACATTTTACCTCTCCCTTTCTCTTACTCCTATTGCATTCCATTCAACAGTGAATTTTATATTTTTAGGTATTCTCCCTTCATATTCAACTCACTCTATGCCCTCTCTCTCTCTCTCGCTCTTTCTCTCTCTCTATCTCTCTCTGTCTCTCTCTGTCTCTCTCTCTCTCTCTCTCTCTCTCTATATATATATACATATATATATATATACACATACACCCATGTACATATACATACCTACACACATAATATGCATATATACATATCTACCCATACACACCTATATATATATATATATATATATATATATATATATATATATATATATATATTCCTTTTAACTACCCTAATACTGAAAAAGGTCTCATGAGTTACAAATAACATCTTTCCATGTAGTAAAGTAAACATTTCAACTTTAATGAGTCCCTTAAGGCTTCTCTTTCCTGTTTACCCTTTCATGTTTCTCTTGATTCTTATATTTGAAAGTCAAATTTTCTATTCAGCTCTGATATTTTTCAACAAGAATGCTTGGAAGTCTTCTATTTCGTTGAAATTCCGTTTTCCCCCCAAAGTATTATACTCAGTTTTGCTGGGTAGGTAATTTTTGGTGTTAATCCTATCTCCTTTGACCTCTGGAATATCATATTCCAAGCCTTTGGGTCTCTTAGTGTAGAAGCTGCTAAATCCTGTGTTATCCTGATTGTATTTTCACAATATTTGAATTGTTTCTTTCTGACTACTTACAATAATTTGTCCATGACCTGGAAACTCTGGAATTTGGCTACAATATTCCTAGGAGTTTTCCTTTGGGGATCTCTTTCAGGAGGTAATAAGTGATTTCTTTCCATTTGTATTTTATGCTCTGGGTCTAGAATATGAGGGTAATTTGCCTTGATAATTTCTTGGAAGAGGATGTCTATGGTCTTTGTTTGATCATAGTTTTCAGGTAGATCAATAATTTTAAATTATCTCTCCTGGATCTGCTTTCCAGGTCAGTTGTTTTTCTAATGAGATATTTCATATTTTCTTCTATTTTTTCATTCTTTTGCTTTTGTTTTATAATTTTTTTTGTTTTTTATAAAGTCATTAGCTTCCATCTGCTCCATTCTAATTTTTAAAATACTTTGTTCTTCAGTGACCTTTTGACTCTCCTTTTCCATTTGCTCAATTCTGCTTTTAAAGCACTCTTCTCCTCATTGACTTGGATCCATTTGGGTTAGTCTATTTTTTTTTTTGAAATGTTATTTATTTTATTTAAGCATGCAAATTTTCATTTTTGAAGTGACTTCTGTTCCTTCTGCTTTGCAGAAAAAAAATCAAAGTGCACATTATAGCATGAAGAGTAGTGCAAACAAAATTAATTATGGAAAAATTAGAAAAATAAGTTTTTCCCCTTTGAGTAAAGCAAATATACTGACACTTGTCTATAAAACACATATATAAGGAGAAATAACAAATAAAAAATTAGCATAGTATACAGAACTATTTTACATATATTAACTCATCTAATAAAACAACACCTTATATTATTTGGGGCAAATATTTTCACCTAGATTTTTTTTTACATGAGGGAATTCCATTTCAATCAGGTTATGTAACTTTCCTAGTCATCTAGACAGAAAATGACACAGCCTTGGACTAAAGTCAAATATTCTGACTTCTACTTTCATTCTCTTTCCACATACCCACAAGTATTGATTGAATAGAATCTCTGCTATTGCTTACCAACTACAAAGGAATCAGTCACATTTGGTACCACTTGCCCTAGGCACAAAAACTGCTGTTTAGTTATAAGGACTATATAACAATTATATTTTAAAACTTTTATACTATATCATTAATTTTAAGGACTTACCATTTACCAGGAACTGTACTAGACACTGGGAATACAAAGAAACAAACACTTTTTACTTTCAAAGAGTGTACATTTAAGTAATTAGAACAACCGGATATAGCTAATCAAGGGGATGCACTAGACATTAATATTGTCAGCTAATCTCCAGAAATAATTTAGTTATAATTAATCAATAGGTGAATCAAAGAACTCCTGTTGGACCTGAAAAGGATGGAATAATGAAATGGAAAGAATATTGTGTTGGAAATCAGAGGATGAGGGTTCAACCCCAGATCTGCTTTTCTGCAACTATATTTGGCCTTTCTCTGACCAGTCAAACCCATATTGAGTACTCTAGGATCTGAAGTTTGTGATAATCAACATCTAGCTAAAGAGCTTTGTATTCTAATGTTTCCTGTTTGGGGCAGCTAATGGGCCAGTGGATAGTAAGCTGATCTAGTCAGGAAGACCTGAGTTCAAATCCAGTCTCAGACACATACTGTGTGACCTTGGGCAAGTCATTTAAACTTTGTCTGTTTCAAGTCCCTTATCTCTAAAATGGGAAAGATAGTAGCACCTAGATTCTAACGTTGTTATGAGGAAAAATTTAAATAATATTAATAGAGCACTTTGCAAATCTTAAGGCACCATATAAATCCTCTCTATTATTATCAGTAGGAAAGCTAGGTGGTTCAGTACTTAGAGTACCTAGCTTGGAGTCAAGAAGATTCATCTTCCTGAATTCAAATCTGGCAGGATAGTCTATTTTTAAAGGTGTTATAATCTTCAACATTTTTTGGATCTCCTTTAGCAAGCTGTTGACTTGTTTTTCATGATTTTCTTTTTGTTTTTTTATTTTTATTTATTTATTTAATTTTTTTACATTCATTTTCACAAATTTTTGGGTTCCAAATTTTCTCTCCTTTTATCCCCTCCCCCCACCCCAATACCCCAAGCAATCTAATTTTCCCTATCTCCAATCTGCCCTCTCTTCTGTCATCTCTCCCTTCTCTTGTCTCCATCTTCTCTTTTCTCCTGTAGGGCCAGATGACTTTCTATTCCTCCTTAACTGTATGTCTTCTTTCCTAGTTACAACAACAATATTAAACAGTTGTTCCTAAAACTTTGAGTTCCAAATTCTCCTCATCCCTCCCTCCCCACCCATTCCCTTTGGGACAGCAGGCAATTCAATATAGGCCATATCTGTGTAGTTTTGCCAATGACCTCCCTGATAGTCGTGTTGTGTAAGACTAACTGGATTACCATCCCTCCTAACCTGCCCCTCATTGTTTCTCTTCTGTCTTTTGATCCTGTCCCTCCCCAAGTGTTGACTTCAAATTGCTCCCTCCTCCCTTTGCCCTCCCTTCCCATCATCCCCCCCTTGCAATACCTCTTTCTCCCCCACTTTCTTATACTGTAAGATAGGTTTTCATACCAAAATGAGTGTGCATTTCACTCCTTCGTTTAGTCAAATGTGATGAGGGTAAACTTCTTGTTTTTTGTTTTTTTTTCTCAGCTCTCCTCTTTTTCCCTCCACTAAGAAAAACTCCTACCTGCCTCTTAAATGACATATAGTTACTCCCTTCCCTCTCCCTCCCCCTACATTTCTCTCTCACCATTTACCCTAGTTTCTTTTAAGGTATGGTCCCATCCGATTCAGTTCAATCTGTGCTCTCTATCTCTGTATGTGTGTGCATGTGTGTATGTGTGTGCATGCGTGTACATGTGTATGTGTGGTCCCACCAACTACCCAGATACTGAAAAGTTTTAAGAGTTACAAATATTGTCTTTCCATGTAGGAATGTAAACAGTTCACTCATGGTAAGTCCCTTAAGACTTCTCTTTGCTGTTTACTTTTTCATGCTTCTTCTCATTCTTGTGTTTGAAAGTCAAATTTTCTTTTCAGCTCTGGTTTTTTCATCAAGAATGATTGAAAGTCCTCTGTTTCATTGAAAGACCATATTTTCCCTTGAAGTATTATACTCAGTTTAGCTGGGTAGGTGATTCTTGGTTTGAGTCCTAGTTCCTTTGACTTCTGGAATATCCTATTCCACGCCCTTCGATCCCTTAATGTAGAAGCTGCTAGATCTTGAGTTATCCTGATTGTATTTCCACAGTACTGGAATTGTTTCTTTCTAGCTGCTTGTAAGATTTTTTCCTTGAGCTGGGAGTTCTGGAATTTGGCCACAATGTTCCTAGGAGTTTCTCTTTTTGGATCTCTTTCAGGTGGTGATCGATGGATTCTTTCAATACTTATTTTGTCCTCTGGTTCTAGAATGTCAGGGCAGTTTTCCTTGATAATTTCATGGAAGATGATGTCTAGGCTCTTTTTTTGATCATGGCTTTCAGGTAGTCCCATAATTTTTAAATTGTCTCTCCTGGATCTAATTTCCAGGTCAGTTGTTTTTCCCATGAGATATTTCACATTCTCTTCCATTTTTTCGTTCTTTTGATTTTGTTTGGTGATTTCTTGGTTTCTCATAAAGTCATTAGACTCCATCTGTTCCATTCTAATTTTGAGAGAACTATTAAATTCAGTGAGCTTTTGAGCCTCTTTTTCCATTTGGCTCATTCTGCTTTTGAAAGCATTCTTCTCCTCATTGGCTTTTTGAACCTCCTTTGCCAATTGGGTGAGCCTATTTTTCAAGGTGTTAATTTCCTCAGCATTTTTTTGGGTCTCCTTTACCAAGGTATTGACCTGTTTTTCATACTTTTGTTGCATCTCTGACATTTCTCTTCCCAGTTTTTCCTCCACCTGTCTAACTTGCTTTTCAAAATCCTTTTTGAGCTCTTCCAGGGCCTGAGCCCACCCACCACCCCCCTGGGGTGTCTGGGGTACTGAGGCCCCGCCCTCCACGTCTTTCCCTGATGGCAAGAATACGTCCTCATCTTCGTCAGATCCGAAGGTCGGGATCATTTGCATTTGTTGGAAAAAACTCTCTAAAGTCTTATTTTTCTTCCCTTTTCTAGGCATTTTCCCAGCCAGTTACTTGACTTCTGAGATTCCTTTCCACCCCCTGCCTGGATCCGCCCAGGTAGTGCTTGGCCTCTGAAATTTAAATGGGCTTTCCTCCTGCTGGCTGTCAATCAGTGAGCTTTAGTTCAGGTGCTGGGGTGGGGCCAGGGCTGCCTCCGAAACTCTGATCCCTCAGGGGCTTTATGCAGAGACTTTCAGGAATGGAGCGGGTGGGGGCGGGGTGTGGGGCCCGCCTCCCAATCTCAGCTCCCCTGGGGGTCCCGAGCAGAAGCCTTCAGCAACATAGCGGGGTGGGGTCTGGGCCGTCTCCCAGGCTCAGCTCCGTCAGGTTTTATGCGGGAATCTTCCGTAATGAAGATCCTGCCTGCTGCTGGGGTATTTCTGAGTCCTGGGCCGCTGCCGCCCCAGCCGCTGCCCACACCTCTGCCTCCACCGCTTCCTGCCCCCGTCCCTGCCGCCCCGGCTTCCTCCCAAGGGGGCCCGAGTCACGGAGACGCCCCGGCTTCCCCTCTCCTTCAGCCCGGCCTCTCTCACTGACCTGCTTCTGTGGGCGGAGGGACTTTCCCGGCTGCTGGAGCTTCCGTCTCTGAAGCCTGCTCAGATCAGCTTCTCTGGGGCCTCGGCCAGGGCAGCCCTGGGGCTCGGGTTTACTTTCCGGGGCGCGCCGGACCCTGGGGACGGGTCTTCAGGGCTCCCCGGAACGGAAATCTCTTCCACTCTGCTTCTGCACACCTTGTATTCACCCAGAAGTTATGGGGGACTCTTTTTACATTAATTCTATGGGCTTTGGTTTCGGAGCTCGTAAACGTGCGTCCTTCTACTCCGCCATCTTCTCATGATTTTCTTATATCACTCTCATTTCTCTTCCCAATTTTTCCTCCACCTTGATTACTTGATTTTCAAAATCCTTTTTGAGCTCTTCCATGGCATGAGATGATTGCATATATTTTTTTTGGAGGTTCTGGATGTAGAAGCTGTGACTTTTACATATTCCTCTGATGGTATTCTTTTGTTCTGCCTCATCTGAAAGGATGGAAGAAAATACCTTTTCACCAAGAAAGTAACCTTCTATAGTCTTATTTTTTCTTCTTCTTTTTGGCATCCAACCAGTTACTTGATTTTTGAGTCCTTTGTGAAGAAGAGGGTATACTCTAGAGACCAGTAAGTTCTCAGTTCCTCTGAGGTGGCACAATCAAGGGAGAGGACTTTAACTTCTCTCCTGGCCTGTGCTCTGCTCTGTGAGCAACCACAAGCACTCTTCTGTCCTGGAATTGCAAGTAGGTTCCTTCTCCACAGCCACCACCAGCTCCACCGTGCGAGCACTGCTCCTCACCCCGGGACCACTACTCAGGAGTGAGACCCAGATTGGCTCTTTGATTCCCCCAGGGCATTTAGGCCCAGGGCTCCAAATGTGAACAATATAGTGTCTGCTGCTATCCTGGGGCCGGGAGTGGGGCCAGACCACGCTTTTCTCTCACTCAGGTGAAAAAGCTATCTTACTGACCTTTGAAGCTATCTTCGGTGTATGTTGGTTGAGAAATCTGGGAACCACATCTGCTACCTGTGTTTCTGCACCAGTCCTCTCCTTGCCTTGTGGCCCACACTGGGCTGTACTCCGCTCTGAGCCTGGTGTGATTGATCTTTCCTGTTGGCCTTCCAGGCTGTGTTGGGCTGGAAATCTGTTTCACTCTGTCAATTTGTGGCTTCTGCTGCTCTAGAATTTGTTTAGAGTAATTTTTTACAGGGATTTTATAGGCTATCAGGGGAGTACCAGAGCAGGTCTGTCCTTCTACTCCACCATCTTGGGCCTGTTCCCAGTATTTGTAACTCTTGAGACTTTTCTCATTCTTAGGGTAGTTGGAAGTATTATATACATACAGACAGAAGGCACAGGGTGAGTTGAATAGGAAGGGTTGATATATAAAAAAAATAAAATTAAGGAGTAAGAGAGGAATATATTGGGAGAAGGAGAAAAGGAGAAATAGACTAGGATAAATTATCTCTCACACAAAAGAGAAATGGAAAAGCTTTTTCAATGGAGGGGAAGAGGGGGGAGGTGAGAGGGAAAGAGTGAACTTTAGTGTCATTGGATTTGGCTTAAAGAGGGAATAACATGTACATTCAATTTGGTATGAAAATCTATCTTAAACTACAGGAAAGTAGGGGAGAAGGGGATAAATGATGGGGTAGGGGAGATGATAAAAGGTAGGACAAATTGGAGGAGAGGGTAATTAGAAGTAAACATTTTTGAGGAGGGACATGGTAAAAAGAGAGAATAGGATAAATGGGGGCAGGTTAGGATGGAGGGTAAATACAGTTAGTCTTTCATCATATGACTGTTATGGAAATGTTTTGCATGACTACACATGTATAATCTATATTGAATTGCTTGCCTTCTCAAAGAGGGTGGGAAGGGAGGAAGGGAGAGAAGTTGGGATTGAAAGTTTTAAAACCAAATGCTAAAAATTGTTTTTACATGCAACTGGGAAATAAGACATACAGGAGATGGGGTATAGAAATCTATCTTGCCCTTCAAGAAAATAGAGGGGAAGGGGATAAGAGAAGGAAGGGGTATGATAGAAAGGAAGGCACATTGGGAGAAGGGGTAATCAGAATGCATGTTCTCTTGGGGTGGTGGAGGGCAGGGTTGGAGAGAACACAAAATCTTGTGAAAGCGAATGTTGAAAACTAAAGCTATATTGATTAGTTAATTTTAAACAAATCTAATAAGATCCTGGTCTGAACAAAGAGAAATAGACTATCCAGAACAGGCTGGTAACAGTGGTGAGGGGGTGTATTCCTACTGTTCTCTGTCCTAGTCAGATTACAACTGTAGTATCCTATTTCGTTCTGAGTGCCATATTTTATTGAAAAAAAAAATAGGCCTTCTCCAGAGGAAAGCAAGGAAAATGCTGAAGGGGCTAAAACCCTGTTTTTTGGAGGAAGAGTTGAACAAAACAATGATGGCTAGCTGGGGGGAAAAGGTAAAAATGGTGGTTTTAGTCTTCAGAATTTGAGAAACTATTGCATAGAAGAAAGACTAAACTAGTTCTGTTTATCCCCAGAGGACAGAAATAGAAGCAATGAGCAAAAACTAGAGAAGCAGGCTTAATATAAAGAAACACCTCCTAACAATGGAGAATGACTTGCTTTGGGAGAATTCATTACCTATTATGAGAAGTCATCAAGAAGAAAATGGATGATTCCTTGTTAGGGATATTTTAGACAATATTTCTGGGAAGACACAGGACAAATTACAGATTATAACCTCTGAAGATCCCACTAACTCCTAAATTCTATGGTTCTTTGAATTTCCAATGCATAGTTGCAACAATGGAGGATGTACTTTAATGTTGAACAACCATTCCAGTTCCTCTTCCCATTGTTATAAATCCATTAGCAAGGATTTGGAGTACTCTCTGACCTGGTTATTTGTAGTTTAAATTTTCTCTTATGAAAATTGTCTGTTCATATCCTTTGATCAATGATCTATTGGAGAATGGCTTTTACTTTACATGTTTGTATCAATTCTCTATGTATCTTGAATGTTAGAATTTAAAGTTGATTCTACCTATGGAAGTATTGTGGGTTTTGGTGAGGCACGTGACTTTTCTTTCAAATACAAACATTCTATAAGTCCTTTGAATTTTTTATTTTTACTATTCTATTAATACTCTTTTTATATTGTTGTCATTTATGAATGTCCCTTTGTCTTTCCTGTGGTAAGTACGTTTGAAAAAGGTATATCATTTTTCACCTCTATTCCACCATGCTTAATTATTAATCTTCTGAAGTCATCATAGATTTAGAATTCTGAAATCTGTTGGTGCTGTTTTGAATTACATTATTATGCTCCTCATATGAAGTATTTTCCCCTTATTCTGCTTATTTAATTCATTATTAGTTCATAAAATTTCTCTGAATTCTTCATGTTCATCATTTATTATAAAACAATAATATTATATGACTTTCATATACCACAATCTGTTTTGTCATTGTGCAAATGGTGGACATTCATTTTGTTTCCAGTGTTTTGCCACTATATAAAATGTTACTATAAATATTTTTATATATTAGTCCAATTCCACTGTCTTTGACCTGCCTAGTATGGTATCACTGGGTCAAAGTTTAGAGACTTTAAAAATAGAATTCTACTATTCTCCATAGTCATAGCTCCAAACAGATAGCACATAGTGTGCTTGTCTTTCCACGTCTCTACTCACATTAGCCATTTCCATCTTTGTCAACAGGAGTGAGGTGATAAAACTTCAGAATTATTCTGTTGTGTTTTGCATTGTTCTTTTTTTAAATATAAATTTATTTATTTAACATTTTACATTCACTTTCACAAAATTTGGGGTTCCAAATTTTCTCCCCATTTATCCCCTCCCCCGCCCCAATACACCAAGCATTCTAATTTTCCCAATCACCAATCTGCCCTCTCTTCTATCATCCCTCCCTTCTCTTGTCCCCATCTTCTCTTTTGTCCTGTAGGGCCAGATGACTTTCTATTCCCCATTAACTGTATGTCTTATTTCCTACTAGCAACAACAATACTCAACAGTTGTTCCTAAAACTTTGAGTTCCAAATTCTCCCCATCCTTCCCTCCCCACCCATTCCCTTTGGGAAGGCAGGCAATTCAATATTGGCCATATCTGTGTAGTTTTGCAAATGACTTCAATAATATTGGTGTTGTGTAAGACTAACTGTATTTCCCTCCATCCTATTCTGCTCCCCATTGTTTCTATTCTGTCTTTTGATCCTGTCCCTCCCCAAGAGTGTTGACTTCAAATTGTTCCCTCCTCCCATTGCCCTCCCTTCCATCATCCCCCCCACCCTGCTTATCTCCTTCTCCCCCACTTTCCTGTATTTCCCCCACTTTTCCAGATAGGTTTTCATACCAAAATGAGTGTGCATTTTATTCCTTCCTTTAGTCGAATGTGATGAGGGTAAACCATGTTTTTTTCTCAGCTCTCCTCTTTTTCCCTCCACTAAAAAGTCTCCTGCTTGTCTCTTGAATGACATATAATTTACCCCATTCCATTTCACCCTCTCTCCTCCCACTACATCTCTCTCTCACCATTTACCTTATTTTCTTTTAAGATATGGTCCCATCCTATTCAGTTCACTCTGTGTTCTCTGTCACTGTATGTGCGTGCATGTGTGTATGTGTGTGTGCGTGCATGCGTGCACATGTGTGTGCATGTGTATGTGTGTATGTAGTCCCACCAACCACCCAGATACTGAAAAGTTTTAGGAGTAACAAATATTGTTTTTCCATGTAGGAATGTAAACAGTTCACCTTTGTTAAGTCCCTTATGACTTCTCTTTGCTGTTTACTTTTTCATGCTTCTTCTCATTCTTGTGTTTGAAAGTCAAATTTTCTTTTCAGCTCTGGTCTTTTCATCAAGAATGCTTGAAAGTCTTTTGTTTCATTGAAAAACCATATTTTCCCCTGAAGTATTATACTCAGTTTAGCTGGGTAGGCGATTCTTGGTTTGAGTCCTAGTTAATTTGACTAGTGGAATATCCTATTCCACTCCCTTCGATCCCTTAATGTAGAAGCTGCTAGATCTTGTGTTATCCTGATTGTATTTCCACAATACTGGAATTGTTTCTTTCTAGCTGCTTGCAATATTTTCTCCTTGACCTGGGAATTCTGGAATTTGGCTACAATGTTCCTAGGAGTTTCTCTTTTTAGATCTCTTTCAGGCGGTGATCAATGGATTCCTTGAATACTTATTTTGCCCTCTGGTTCTAGAATATCAGGGCAGTTTTCCTTGATAATTTCATGAAAGATGATGTCTAGGTTCTTTTTTTGATCATGGCTTTCAGGTGGTCCCATAATTTTTAAATTGTCTCTCCTGGATCTATTTTCCAGGTCAGTTGTTTTTCCCATGAGATATTTCTATTTCACATTCTCTTCCATTTTTTCATTCTTTTGGTTTTGTTTTGTAATTTCTTGGTTTCTCAGAAAGTCATTAGACTCCATCTGTTCCATTCTAATTTTGAGAGAACTCTTCTCTTCAGTGAGCTTTTGAACCTCTTTTTCTATTTGGCTAATTCTACTTTTGAAAGTATTCTTCTCCTCATTGGGTTTTTGAACCTCTTTTGCCAATTGAGTGAGCCTATTTTTCAAGGTGTTATTTTCTTCAGCATTTTTTTGGGTCTCCTTTAGCAAAGTATTGACCCATTTTTCATGCTTTTCTTGCATGCTCTCATTTCTCTTCCCAGTTTTTCCTCCACCTGTCTAACTTGATTTTCAAAATCCTTTTTGAGCTCTTCCATGGCCTGAGCCCACAAGACATCCACCTTGGATGTCTGGGATACAGAGACCCTGACCTCCACGTCTTTCCCTGATGGTAAGAATTGTTCCTCATCATCAGAAATGAAAGGTGGGAACATCTGTCCCCCAAGAAAGTAGTTTTCTATGGGCTTATTTTTCTTCCCTTTTCTGGGCATTTTCCCAGCCAGTTATTTGACTTTTGAGATTTCTCTCCATCCCTGCCTAGATCTGCCCAGCTAGTGCTTGGGGTCTGAGATTCAAATGCTGCTCCCCAGCCTCAGGGCTTTCCATGGTGGAAGTGGCTGCTATTCAATGTAAGCTTAAGTTCTGGTGCTTGGGTGGGGGAAGGGCCACCTTCCAGGCTCAGTTCCCTCAGGGGATTTATGTGGAGATCTTCAGTAATGGCCCTGAGCTCCTGTCTGCTCTAGGAGTCCTGGGCCACCCTTGCCTCTGCCACAGCCTCCGCCACTGCCTCCCGAGGGGGCCTGAGTCACGGAGACACCTCGATCCCCTCTTGACTAGCCCAGAAATCTCTCTCACTGACCTGGAGCACCTGTGGGTGGAGGGACCTTCACGGCAGCTGGAGGTTCTGTCCCTGAAGCCTGCTCGGATCTGCTCCTCTGGGGCCACGTGGCCAGGGCAGCACAGGGGTGGGCTCCATGTCCGGAGTGGGACAGACCCCTGGGGACGGCTTTCCAGGGCTCTCTGGAACGGAAATCTCTTCCACTGTGTTTCTGCGTGGCTTGCAGTGCTCCAGAATTTGTGGGGAGTTCTTTTTACAGGAAATTTATGGGCTGTGGGTTCGGAGCTAGCATACATGAGTCTTTCTACTCCACCATCTTGGCTCCTCCCCTGCATTGTTCTTATTATTAAAATATTTGGAACAGATTTTTATGCTTCATGAAATTTACATTTCTCTAATGTAGGAAATTCAAACAGAAGATAATGAGAATATTGCTGATAGTATGCATTTATAGTAAGAACCTGTATGTTCATCTTAGGAATTTTCTGTTTTGGTCAAGGATTTGGAGCAGTCTTTGATCTGGTTGTTTGTAGTTTAAATTTTATCTTTTTAAATTAATTTATTTATTTTTGGTTTTCTACAATCAATTCCATAAGTCTTAGATTTTCTACCCCTTCTTTCCTCCTCCTACCCTGAGATGGCATGCAATCTTATATGAGTTTTACACACACATTTTTATTTACCACATTTTCACATTAGTTATGTTGCATAGAAGAATTAAAATGAATGGGAGAAACCATGAGAAAAACCAAGCCAAAACAAAACATAATGCAAGAAAATATTTTGCTTCATTCTGCATTCCAGTTCCATAACTCTTTCTCTGGATGTGGATGACTTTTTGACTCAGGTCCTTTGGGAACGTTTTAGGTCCTTGCATTGCTGTGAAGGGCTAAGTCTATCAGAAACAGTCCCTGCACACTGTGGCTGTTACTGTGTCTCCAGGTTCTGCTCATTTCACTCAACACTGGCTCATATAAATCCTTCCAGGCCTCTCTGAAGTCTTCTTGTTCATCATTTTTTATAGCACAATTGTATTTCATTGCATTCATATACCACAACTTGTTCAGTCATTCTTCAATTGATGGGCATTCCCTCAATTTCCAGTTCTTGGTCACCTTGAAGTTCTTGGCCTTTTATTCCTCCATGTGAATTTTAGCATCATTTTGTTTCATTCTATATGCTTCAGAAAATTAGTCATTATCCACTTTGTAGTGTGATTAGCAAGGTACTGCCATGCCAATTAATTTAAGTAGTATAATAATTGTTATTTTGGCATGGTATAATTAGTAGCAATGAATATATATTCAATTATTTAAATGCTCCCTTATTTCTGTAGAGTGTTTTGTAATTGTCTTTATATAAGACCTGAATATATTATGGTAGATTGAAAGTTTATAGTTATTTTCTTTCCAATGGAATCTTTCTGTTTCTGCTATCAAGAAGAGTTTTGTTGCTGTTGCTGAATCATTTTTCAATCATGTCCAACTCTTTGTGACCCCATTTGGGCTTTTCTTGGCAGAGATACTGGAATGATTTTCCACTTCCTTCTCCAGCTACAAGTTTTGTTAGAAACATATAAATAGGGCAATGATTTTTCTGGATTTATTTTATATCCTGCTACATTACCAAGTTACTAATTAGTTTCAATTAATATTTTCAATTGTTTCAATGAATATTTTTATTGAACACTAGGGGATTCTTTAGGTAAATCATCATGAACAACAACAAAAAAAGAGATTGTGTCTCTTCTTTACCAACTCTTATTCATTCCTTTCCCTTTTCTTGAATAATCGTTATACCTAGCATTTCAAGGACTTTAATTGGCAATAAGTGATGCAGTGGATTGAGCCTTTGGTCTCAAATCAAGAAGATCTAAGCTTAAATCCAACCTCAAATACTTATTATCTCTGTGATACTGGTAAAGTCACTTGAATTCTGTTGTCCTCAGTTTCCTCAACTGTAAAATGAGGATGTTGATAGCACCTAACTCCCAGGGTTGTAAAAAGCACTTAGTATATCGTGCCTGGCCCACTATACATGCCATATAAATGCTTATTCCCTTCCCTATAAGTAATAATATAGTCACAGTGGGTATGCTTATTTTACTCCTGGTCTTATTGGAAATACTTCTAGTGTTTGTCTTAAAAATGTCACCTTATGAAATTGTTTGTCATATTAAGGAAAGGTTCAATTATTAATATTTTGTAGAGTTTTTTATATGAAAGAATATTACATTTTGTCAAAGTTTTTTGTTCTTATTTATTTTATTTTTGCTGTTTTCCCCATAAATCTATTGATATAATGAGACTTTTATCTCCATCACTCTCATATCATGTTTTATCAATGGGATATTAATAACCAGTTACAGAATTTTCACATCAACTTAATGAGTGACTCTAAAATGATCATGTTAATGTATTTTTAAATTACAAGAATGATTAAAATTATTTACACTACTGATTTTTAATATGTGTGGTGCCCTGCTAGTTGTACGTAGCTGAACTCCATCACGTGGTCAGGTGGTTGGTTTTGGGAGAAGGTCAGATGATTCCAGAAGCTAAACTATTTTTTACCCTCTATCAGAATTGTTCCCTTCTAGAAGATAAAATGTGTTATATTACAGAGAGGATTGCCCATTATAGGGATGATTTCTTTTGCATAAAAGTTGGACTAGATGGCTGTTGAAATCCTTTTCACCTCTGAGATTTCGGTGATTCTACTGGACTATGAGGCTAATCTTCACCTCCATATTTGAGAACATAACTAAATTTAATTTCTCAAGGGTAGAGACTGAATTTTTTCTTCTGTGATATTCCTTAGCACCCCACATAGGGTTTCTTTGCGCTTAGTCAGTCTGCATTGTACTTCATAGATGAATGGATTATCAGTTGCTGTCACTGAGAGACAAGTATACCTGGGACACAGAATGGCTTTCAAATGATGTTTTTAGTTTATAGAGCAGTAAATGCTATGGTTGCAGTACTAAGAAGAAAAAAATGGCATAAAGTATAGAGTGTCGAATTCAGAGTTAGGAAGACTTGAACATAAATCCTGCCTAGGACGTTTACTTGGTGTCTTTTAAATCGCTTAATTTCTGTTTGCCTCAGTGTCCTCATCTGTAAAATAGGAATAGCAATAGCACCTAATTATCAGTTACTTTGAGTGTAAAATGAAATTATGTGTGTATATATATATATATGTATATATATGCATGATCTCATTTTATTGATCTTAAAATGTTATAGAATGTTAGCCATTATAATTATCAGCAACAATAACAAAAATGGTCTCTGCTTTGACTGAGAATACTCTCTATTCTTTATCTCTCTCTATCCATGTATCTGTGTCTGTCTCTGTCTATCTCTTCTCTCTCTCCTTCTCTCTTTCCTACCCACACTAGCAATCATATCTGTAGAAATCCTACACCATGCAAGTGTTTGAACAGTGAACAATTTGATTAATCCGAAATGTCTGAGTGGAGGAGTGGAGTCAGGCACTTCTTGCTGTGAGGAGTTTTCAGCTCATTTCACAGATAAAATTAACCAGATCTGGACTGAACTCACCACTTCCATGGGAATCCAGAAAGGAAGGGTTGAAGCTCAGAGTTCTATTCAGTTTGCTTCAGCCACAGCTTGACTCTGTGGTTTGAGGAATAAGGGGCCTTCAGTCAGTAGAGAGCACCAACACCTTCATTCAATTAAATTCGTTTCATCTCAATTCAATTTAATAAGCCTTTATTAAGCATCTACTATATTGTAGGCATTATATTAGGTAATAAAGGGAAAAAATAGAAAAATGAAACCGTCCCTACCCTCAAGGAGCTTATATTCTACCGTGAATATAAACTGCATTATATGCATATATAAATCAATTATGTATAATATTACATATGTATATATAATATACACACATAATAAAAACATGGAGAGGCAAGAGAAATACAAAGTAATTTTGTGTAAGACTAATAATAACTGGGAATATCTGTACAGGACACAAGTATAAGATATTTCTAGAGCCCTAAGGGGTACTAGAACTCCATGAAGTAGAAGTGATAAAGGTCAGCATTCTAGGCATAAGGGACAGCCAAGGCAAAGAGCTGAAGATAGGAGATGAAATGTTGTATATGGAAACAGCAGGTAGGTCAGTTTTCTGACATGCTGAAGTGTGTGAGGATGAATGATGTGTGATCAGCCTGGTTGGAGACAGATTGTGAAGAGCTTTAAATGCCAAACAAAGGGGTTTGTATTTTATCCTAGTGGCAATGGAAAGTCAGTGAAGCTTCTTGAATAGGGTGCTGAAACACCTCCCATAGTCCTAACTTTTTCTTTAGGAATATTAATTTGGCAGCTGAATAGAGGAAGGATGAAAAAAGAGAAGAGGTTAGATGGGGGGAGACCATTTGGGAGTAGTCTTTTATTTTGTAAATAGTGTTATATATTTTTTTTCCAATTACATGTAAGTATAGTTTTTAATATTCATTTTTTATAAGGTTTTGAGTTTCAAATTTTTTTTCCCTCCCCTTCTCCAGGATGGCAAATGATTTGATGTAGGTTATACATGTGCAATCATATAAACATATTTCCATATTAGCCATGTTTTGAAAGAAGAAACAGGACAAAGGGAAAAGCTACCAAAAAAAAAAGTAAAAATCATATGCTTCAATCTGCATTCAGACACCACACAGTTCTTTCTCTGGATGTGAATAAAAATTTTCATCATGAGTCTTTTGGACGTTTTAGATTATTGCATTGCCGAGAAGAGCTAAGTCAATCATAGTTGATCTTTGCACAATGTTACTGTTAATGTGTATAATGTTCTCCTGGTTCTGCTCACTTCGCTCAGCATCAGTTCATGTAAGTCTTTCCAGATTTTTCTGAAATTTGCCTGCTCATCATTTCTTATAGGACAATAGTCTTTCATTATATTCATATACCCCAACTTATTCAGCCATTATCCAATTGAGGGGCATTTCCACAATCTCTAATTCTTTGCAACCACAAAAAGCAGCTATAAATATTGTTGTACATATGGTTCCCTTTTCTTTTTTATGATCTCTTTGGAATACATATTTAATAGTGATATTGCTGGATCAAAGGGTATGCACAGTTTGATTGCCTTTTGGTCATAGTTCCAAATTGCTCTCCAGAATGATTGAAACAGTTTGTAACTCTACCAACAATGCATTAATGTCCCATTTTCACACATCTCTAACATTTATCACTTTCCTTTTCAGACATTAGTCAATCTGATAGAACTGAAGCGATATCTCAGAGTTATTTTAATTTTCATTTCTCTAATCAGTAATAAGTTGGAGCAATTTTTTTCCATGTCTATAGATAGCTTTAATTTCTTCAACTGAAAATTGCCTATTCATATCTTTTGACCATTTATCAATTGAGAAATGACTAATAATCTTATAAATTTGCCTCAGTTCTCTATATATTGAGAAATGAGGCCTTCGTCAGAAACATTTACTCTATTTTTTTCTTTCGGTTTCCTTTCTAATCTTGGTTGCATTGGTTTTGTTTGTGCAAAATCCTTTTAATAAAATGTAATCAAAATGTAATTTCCATTTTGCATTTCATTATGTTCTCTATCTCTTATTTTATCCTAAATTTTCCCTTCTCCGTAGGTCTGACAGGTAAACAATTTCTTGTTCTCCTAATTTGCTTATGGTATCATCCTTTATGTGTAAATCATGAACTCATTTTTACCTTATCTTGGTATACGGTATCAGATGTTGGTCTATGCCTAGTTTCTACCATACTGTTTTCCAGTTTTCCCAGCAGTTTTTATTTATTTTTTTTCTGCTTTTTTTAAAAAAAAATTTATTTATTTAACTTTTTACATTCATTTTCACAAAATTTTGGGTTCCAAATTTTCTCCCTTTTTATCTCCTCCCCCCACCCCAATACACCAAGCATTCTAATTTTCCCTATCACCAATCAGCCCTCTCTTCTATCATCCCTCCCTTCTCTTGTCCCCATCTTCTCTTTTGTCCTGTAGGGCCAGATGACTTTCTATTCCCTATTAACTGTATGTCTTATTTCCTACTAGCAACAACAATACTCAACAGTTGTTCCTAAAACTTTGAGTTCCAAATTCTCCCCATCCCTCCCTCCCCACCCATTCCTTTTGGGAAGGCAGGCAATTCAATATAGACCCTATCTGTGTAGTTTTGCAAATGATTTCGATAATAGTGGTGTTGTGTAAGACTAACTGTATTTCCCTCCATCCGATCCTGCCCCCCATTGTTTCTATTCTGTCTTTTCATCCTGTCCCTCCCCGAGAGTGTTGACTTCAAATTGTTCCCTCCTCCCACTTCCCTCCCTCCCATCATCCCCCCCACCCTGCTTATCTCCTTCTCCCCCACTTTCCTGTATTGTAAGATAGGTTTTCATACCAAAATGAGTGTGCATTTTATTCCTTCCTTTAGTCGAATGTGATGAGGGTAAACTTCTTGTTTTTTTCTCAGCTCTCCTCTTTTTCCCTCCACTAAAAAGTCTCCTGCTTGCCTCTTGAATGACATATAATTTACCCCATTCCATTTCACCCTCTTTCCTCCCACTACATTTCTCTCTCACCATTTACCTTAACTTCTTTTAAGATATGGTCCCATCCTATTCAATTCACTCTGTGCTCTCTGTTTCTGTATGTGCATGCATGTGTGTATGTGTGTGCATGCACGTGTGTACGTGTGTGTGTGTGTGTGATCCCAACAACTACCCAGATACTGAAAAGTTTTAAGAGTTACAAATATTGTTTTTCCATGTAGGAATGTAAACAGTTCACCTTTGTTAAGTCCCTTATGACTTCTCTTTGCTGTTTACTTTTTCATGCTTCTTCTCATTCTTGTGTTTGAAAGTCAAATTTTCTTTTCAGCTCTGGTCTTTTCATCAAGAATGCTTGAAAGTCCTCTGTTTCATTGAAAGACCATATTTTCCCCTGAAGTATTATACTCAGTTTTGCTGGGTAGGTGATTCTTGGTTTGAGTCCTAGTTAATTTGACTAGTGGAATATCCTATTCCACTCCCTTCGATCCCTTAATGTAGAAGCTGCTAGATCTTGTGTTATCCTGATTGTATTTCCACAATACTGGAATTGTTTCTTTCTAGCTGCTTGCAATATTTTCTCCTTGACCTGGGAATTCTGGAATTTGGCCACAATGTTCCTAGGAGTTTCTTTTTTTGGATCTTATTTTGCTCTCTGGTTGTAGAATATCAGGGCACTTTTCCTCGATAATTTCATGGAAGATGATGTCTAGCCTCTTTTTTGGATCAAGACTTTCAGGTAGTCCCATAATTTTCAAATTGTCTCTCCTGGATCTATTTTCCAGGTCAGTTGTTTTTCCCATGAGATATTTCACATTCTCTTCCATTTTTTCATTCTTTTGGTTTTGTTTTGTAATTTCTTGGTTTCTCAGAAAGTCATTAGACTCCATCTGTTCCATTCTAATTTTGAGAGAATGCTTCTCTTCAGTGAGCTTTTGAACCTCTTTTTCCATTTGGCTAATTTTGCTTTTGAAAGCATTCTTCTCCTCATTGGCTTTTTGAACCTCTTTTGCCAATTGAGTGAGCCTATTTTTCAAGGTGTTATTTTCTTCAGCATTTTTTGGGGTCTCCTTTAGCAAGGTATTGACCCGTTTTTCATGCTTTTCTTGCATGCTCTCATTTCTCTTCCCAGTTTTTCCTCCACCTGTCTAACTTGATTTTCAAAATCCTTTTTGAGCTCTTCCATGGCCTGAGCCCACAAGACATCCACCTTGGATGTCTGGGATACAGAGACCCTGGCCTCCATGTCTTTCCCTGATTGTAAGAATAGTTCCTCGTCATCAGAATTGTGCCCCCTCAAAGTAGCTCTCTATAGTCTTATTTTTCTTCCCTTTTCTGGGCATTTTCCCAGCCAGTTACTTGAATTCTGAGATTCCTGTCCATCCCTGCCTAGATCTGCCCAGCTAGTGCTTGGGATCTGAGATTCAAATGGGCTTTCCGTGGCAGGCGGGGCTGCTATTCAATGTGAGCTTAAGTTCTGGTGCTTGGGTCGGGGCAGGGCTGCCTCCCAGGCTCAGGTCCCTCAGGGGGTTTATGCAGAGACCTGAGCATCTGCCTGCTGCTTGGGGCTGCCTCCCGAGGGGCCCCGAGTCACGTAGACACCCCGCTCCCCTCTTGGCCAGCCCAGAGGTCTCTCTCACTGACCTGTAGCGCCTGTGGGTGGAGGGACCTTCCTGGCCACTGGAGGTTCCGTCCTTGAAGCCTGCTCGAATCTGCTCCTCTCGGCCGTGCGGCCAGGGCAGCTCAGGGGTGGCCTCTGCTTTCTGGGGTGCGACGGACCCTGGGGATGGCTCTCCAGGGCTCTCTGGAATGGAAATCTTTTCCACTGTGTTTCTGCATGCCTTGCAGTGATCCAGAATTTGTGGGGAGCTCTTCTTGCAGGAAACATATGGGCTGTGGGTTCGGAGCTAGCATACATGAGTCTTTCTACTCCACCATCTTGGCTCCACTGCCCCAGCAGTTTTTATTGGATAGTAAGTTCTTATCCCAGAAGCTGAAGTCTTTGGGTTTATCAAACAGCAGATTACTATAATCATTTACTACTGTGTCTCGTGTACCTAATCTAGTTCGCATATTCACCACTCTGTTTCTTAGACAGTACCAAATATTTTTTGATGAGAGCTGTGTCATAACATAGTTTTAAATCTGCAAGGCTAGGCCACCTTGCTTTGCATTGTTTTTCATTAATCCCCTTGATATTCTTGACCTTTTGTTATTCCAAATGAATTTTATTTTTTTTTCAAACTCTATAAAGTAATTTTGGTAGTTTGATTGGTATGGCACTGAATAAGTAAATTAATTTAGGTAGAATTGTCATTTTTATTATATTAGCTCAGCCTACCCATGGGTAATTGTTATTTTTCCAGTTGTTTAGATCTGACTTTATTTGTGTGAAAAGTGTTTTGAAATTGTATTCATATAGTTCCTGGGTTTATCTTGGCAAATAGCCTCCTAAATATTTTATGTTGTCTACAGTTATTTTAAATGGAATTTCTCTATCTCTTCTTGCTGAGCTTTCTTGGTAATGTATAGAAATGTTGATGATTTATATGTATTTATTTTATATCTTGCAACTTTATTAAAGCATTAATTATTTTAAATAGTTTTTAGTTGATTCTTCAGGATTCTGTAAGTATACCATTATAACATCTGCGAAGAGTGATAGTTTTGCTTCCTCATTGCCTAGTGTAATTCTTTTAATTTCTTCTTTTTCTTCTCTTATGGCTAAAGTTAACATTTCAAGTATAATATTGAATAGTAGTGGTAATAATGGGCATCCTTATTTCACCACTAATCTTTTTGGGAAGGCTTCTATCTTATCCTAATTACAGATAATGTCTGCTGATAGTTTAAGATAGATGCTACTTATCATTTTAAGGAAAGCTCCATTTATTCCTATACTCTCTAGCCTTTTTAATAGGAATGGGTGCTATAGTTTGTCAAAAACTCTTTCTGCATCTATTGAGATAGTCATATGATTTCTGTCAATTTTGTTCATTTGAGAGTAGCCTGAGAAAGCAATGATGAGGGCTTGATTAGGGTACCAACCATGTAATTGCAAAAGAGCATAGATTTGAGGTATGTCTCATTAGACTTAACAGACTTAGCAACCAATTAGACAGGGGAAGAGAACGGGGGATATTGAAAAGCTGGTTTGACTTCTAGTTTGTATAATGATTATATATAGTGAAATCTCCCCAGTGGAGAAGTTGAGTAGGATCTTCATGATAACTGATACATTCTTAATGTGGGGAACCTCAAAAAAAGGAAATGATGAAAATATTGTTTACAATATGCAAGTACAGATAAGTTCATCAGTGAAGGGAACACCTATCATGGGAATTTCCTTCCCCAAGCAGATCACAGATGAACTTGGACTTAGTAAGACAAATCCACGGGCCTGAGACACATAGAAGTTAAAAGATCTTCCCATGATCACAAAGCAAGTACATGACAGAGGGAGGATTTGAATCCAGGTCTTCCTGACAGCAAATCTAACACTTTACTGCTCTAATAAAGAAAGAAAAAGTTGAATATTGACAATTTTAGCATTAATCATTTTGAGCTAAGCTTCTCCTTCTTTGGGAGGAAAACTATGAAAAAAAATGTGGCAAAGTAATGATCATACTAATACTGAACCTTCTCAAGTTTCCTTGATATTTGATCCTCTTTGAAGTGAATTGCAGGTTCTGAATGGTTTAGTGGAGATCCCCAAACCTGGCTATCTTCTTGTCTAACTTGTTTGGGTCATCACGTAGCATTGGTTTGACTATGTACTAAAATATCCATGGTTTCTTCACTAAGGTACCTCAGTGTGAAAAAGGGAAATTCTTTTGTCAAAGTAGATAAGGAATTCTTAATCTTTTGGCATGTCATACACCTCTTTGGTACTTTCATTGAAGACTGTGGATGTCTTCTCAGAATAATATAATTAAATACATAAAATAAAATATATAACATTACAAAAATTGATTATATGGAAATATAGTTATCAAGATACATTAGCACATTGTCATTGGAGCTGTGAGTCAGTATGAACACTTTTGAAAGTAATTTTGGAATTATGCAAATAAGGTGACTGAAATATTTGTGCCCTTGACCCGGATATTCCATTACTAGGAAACCATTGATAAGCAGAAAACTCCCATTTATATGAACATATTCATAGCAGTGACAGTTAGGTGGCATTGTAAGTGGCATTAAGCCTGGAATAAGGAAGACCTGAGTTCAAATTTACCCTTGGACACTTACTAGCTGTGTGACCCTGGGCAAGTCCCTTAACACTGTTTGCCTCAGTTTCCTTATCTGTAAAATGAAAAGGAGAAAGAAATGGCAAACTATTCCAGCATCTTTACCAAGAAAACTTCAGATAGGGTCACCTAGAGTTGGACAAGACTGAAATGTTTAAACAACGAATAACAACTTAGTAAAGAACTAGAAACAAGGTAGACACCCATAGATTGAGGAATGGCTAAATAAATTGTGGCACATGATTGTAATGGATTACTACTATGCTGTATTAAATGACCAATAAGATAAATTCAGAGAAGCATGGAAATATCTACATAAATTGATGAAGAGTGAAGCCAAGTAAACTATACCGTATACACGACTACAGCAATGTGCATAGAAACAACAAACATACACCCAAATTGAAAGTGAATGTTGCAAAATTATAAGTGACAAGCAGAGTTCAAAAGAAGAGATACTCTTGTCCTATCCCTTTGGGGAGGTGAGAGGACACAAGTATTGTTTATGGCATAAATGTTTAGGCTTTTTCAATATTTATCAGTTATACTTTTCTATCATTTCCATTTTTGTCTAAAATATTTTTTGTTATATGGTATGGCTTTCTGGGTGAAGGAGAGGGAGGAAAACTCAGAGAAATGATGGTGTTACAAAAATATATCAATAAAAATGTATTTAGAAAAGAAACCATTATAGCATAGTAAAAAAAATTTCAGAGACTCCAGGTTAAGTACCCCTGATGTGAAGATAGGTTTAGAAATGACTCATTATGATCAATAATTTTCTGAGTTGGTTTGGGTCCATGTTGCCTTCCAAAAAGATAAGTTAAATTTTCTTTTAGCTCAAAGATGATACTATATGACCTGTGAGGTATATGGGAAAGAGCAACTAACTAGTAGCTTCATCTGTGGGTCTAAACTCACATTACATGATCCCCTGCCTTACTTTCACCACCCAGGATATCTGTCCTACTTTCAGCTACAGCAGCATAGGACCATGCTCATGGAACCCAGGTAGCTGAAGAAGAGGAAGCTGCTTCTATATTCTTAGTACTTATGCTTTGTCTCTGAGTTAGCAACATTTACCTAGGTCTTAGACTTTTTTCAAAGTATTATTTCCACTATTTTTGTTTCTTTCTAAATTGACATCATTTGCTACATGCTCTGAATCAGGAGATCAACAAGATCATCTTAAAAGACTCAACTCTTCCAGGACTGTTTTTGACCTCCATGAGAGGACAAGATTATGTCTGCCCCAAGTTCAAAAACTGTTTAGAGTCTAGAACAGGGTACTATCTCCCATGGACATTTGGTAAAGGTTTAATGGTAGAGGTGTGGACAAGTCTCCCAGCTTAGTGGCATGTAGGGAACCATGACCTCAATTTCTCCAAAACACTTCCATTCACTCTAGTCAAAATATATGCTCCTGTAGGCTGAACTCCACATATGGGGTGGAACTTGCCCAGCTTATTCGTTCAAAGTATAAGATTGCTACAGCGTCTGTCTTTTGCCCACGGGCACTGAATTTTACTCCAAAAATATTAGGAAGAGAAATAGTACACACTTGTCAATTTCCTTCAATATTTTATAATGCTGCCAGGATGTTATGTATTTAATTAACAAAATGCATGGGGAAAAAGTCAAATTAGTGGGCCACCTTTTCCTCCCAAATGGAAACCAGGCTCACTGGAGAAATGGTGCAATTTGGAAAAAAATAAAATAAAAGCCCCAGAGGAAATGTTTATCCAACCCGATTTTAGGACTAAAATCCTTAAAATACATCAGCTAGAATTACACCTTCTCTGTGAAATAACAGCAATTAGGACAGACGCCCTCCTCCAACACTGAATCCGGCAGCCTGGGTGACAAATATGTCAAATTAATACATCACCAGGTATGAAAGCGCAGTTAGAATTTGACTGAGGTACTTCCAGCCCGAGAAAGGGAACGATTTATCAATGCAAACTTAATAACATCTATTTGAATCTAACTAAAAATCAATATTTCATTACCAAATTGTTAGTGAGAATGAAGAAAAATTGCGGAAGTCGGGCAGTTTGGTGCAAGAGAAGCATCAGGAGTTCAATGTGCAGACGGAATGATTCATGAGGCCGCGGCAGGGCGAGGGTGAAGGAGGACGAGTAGAGAGAACTTGGAGGGGCCTTCTCACTTATGACCTTGGCAGTGAGAGGGGAAAAAATACAAGAAAATGAGAGTGACTGTCAACTCCCTCCAGCAATGGATCACACCATTAATCACCCCAAGCCCACAGAGAGGAGAGGAGAGAGTGGGGCTCAAGGGTTAGCGTCAAGAGGGGACAGTGCTGCTTCTTTTAACTCTTTGAACCTTGGATGCATGTGATGGGTGCTTTCTGAGGCCAGTGAGGGGAGTCCAGATAGCGCAAGCTAACCTCCTGCCTTTGGCCCTGTTTGCATGAAATAGTATCGAGGCTAAGGGGAACATGTTTATCCACTGGCTAAGATGTAAGGTCCAGTCCTAAGAAACATTTCCTTTAGTGCCAAAGAGGAGGCAGGGAAAGGCAAAATGTTTCTGACGTGATTGTAAGACATAAAGCAGGACAAATATATAGGTGGAGGGTGATCATTTGTGGGGAGAATAATATTACTGAAGTACCATTTGTTTTTATTATTGGAAGAATTGATCTGAATTTAAAACTACTTATTTTGATGTAAGCTCTTAGGGAATCTCAAGGCTTGACTTGGTTACCCCACACCACTTCAGATTTCTGTTTCATCCTCCAGACTGGAATTCTGACTACATCTTGCTGAGCAAGGAAGTTGAAGTTAATGGATCTGTCCTTTAGAATGGAATAAAGGAGAATCACATTAAGATATGTTTATGGAACCTACCTCCCCCCAACCCCTTCTAAATTAAAATTAGGTTTCTGATTGCCATATTCACTTGTATGGCTATATACAGCAATTGTGTCTTGCCTTTCTCCCAAATCATAGTGTTATCCAGCATTAATTGGGAAAAACTGCACTAATACTTCCTTTCCTTTTCTAAAACTATTGAAACAAAGGTTGTTTATCCTATCTTATAGGGATTCTTAACTTATGTTCTACTGACCCCTTGAAAGCCCAACAATTGGTTATAGAGAGGTCTGTAACCTTGGAACTCTAAATATTTTAATAACTATTTTGATATAATTGATTTCCTTTATAATCTTATGTATTTTATTTTCTGCATTTAAAAACATTTTGGAAGGAATCCATAGGGTCTACTAGTCTTCCAGAGATAGAAAGTGATCCATGGTACAAAAAAAGGTTAGAATCTCTGATCTTTTGCCTATGTTGCAGGTCTCCAAAATCATTAAAAAAATCTCCTTAAAAATAAAGGCTTGACTCTTGTCTGAAAAGAACTGCCCATACATCTTGAAAGATGTTAAAAATGTTCTTTCACATCCAGGTGAGGAAAGGAAGTTGCTGCAAAGGCACGCTTTGGTCTCTGGTGAGAAGATCCAGGTGTGTGAGATTGAGGGTAGTTGGGGGAGTATGATGTTATTCTGATGCTGGCAATATTTTTAGAATGGGTAGGCCTGCCATATCTTGTAATTCTGACCTGCTGTAGGAGCAGCTGCCACCCAGCGTACAGAGTTTAATTCATACTTTCTGAAAATTATCAAGGCAAAACTGCAACAGAGTGGGAAATACACTACAGCAGGATAAAGGAAGGTGAGAGGTTGATCACAGGCCAGGGGCATCTAAAAATGGCAGCATGACAC
This sequence comes from Bettongia penicillata ogilbyi, assembly GCA_023548195.1. Taxonomy (NCBI): domain Eukaryota; kingdom Metazoa; phylum Chordata; class Mammalia; order Diprotodontia; family Potoroidae; genus Bettongia; species Bettongia penicillata. Next base: position 7,447,749 of record JAJHZJ010000198.1, on the reverse strand, counting down.
TTTCAAGGAAGATAGTTTTTGTGAATAATGACAATTTATTGGGTTCAACTACATGAAGAATTCTATATGGTCCCAGTCCACTGACTTTTCCAGGGAAATCATTTTATGATATGAGAGCCATGAAACTCCCTTTTCCTTTTTCTTTTTGATACATGTGCTAGTTAATTTCATTTATAATCATCAAATTCTTTGAGCTCTACAGTAGTTTCTACTGCCAGCAGTGGTTGGGATTAGTAAAGCAAAATAATGTTTGCTAAACATAGGAAAGTGATCAGTTGTGCTTGATTTTTTCCCTTAGTTCTCAAGGCTAACATTTTGCTTTTCTAAAAAAAATAAAAATAGAAAAGCAACAATTTGCTGAATGAAGAACAATGAACTGAGAAACAGTAAAATAAAAAGCCATCAGATTAAGAACTGAAGTATCAACAGAAATATAATCAAATAATCTGATAATTCCCCATGTACTTTTTTCCCATAACATATAGAAAGACTTTTTGGATATGGTGATGATATGGATATGATTTGGATATGGAGTTGTACACTCACACACACACATACACAGAGAGACAGAAACAGAGAGATCAGAGAGAGAGAGAGAGAGAGACAGAGAGAGAGACAGACAGAGATGGACAGAGAGAGAAACAGAGAGACAGAGAGACAGAGAGAGAGACAGAGACAGAGACAGACAGACAGAGAGAGAGAGAGACAGAGACAGAGACAGAGAGACAGAGAGAGAGAGAGAGAGAGAGAGAGAGAGAGAGAGGGGGAGAGAGAGAGAGATTTGGAACCTGACTAGGCTTCATTTTAGTAACTAAAAAACTACTCATGGCTCCTCAATCTTTAATGTTTCACCAACCTCACCCTGTGATTGCTAGGTGCTTGGTGCTGAAATGTAGAGAAAGAGTGTTGAAACTTCAAGATGAGTGTGACTTTGATATACCATAGTGCTGCCTCCGGAAGAAGGGACAGACCTTGCCTGGATGCTATGGTGTCATCAGCCAATCAGCAACTCTGATACCACAGTATCAGTTCTGCTGAGAAGTGAGAGGGCAGTGGAGTGAGATCATTTATTTCTAGGAGCCATGCCAAAAATGCATGCTATCTGTTGTTGGTTGAGGGAAGTTACATTAGCTAAATGTGTGTATAGATCACTAGACATTTCAAAGGAGAATGTACTTGTCCCTAAATATATTTGTCTGTTTTTATACACCCCCTATCTTTAACCACAAGGAACATGTGAACATAAGGCCAATGAACCTTAGAAAGGAAAGGAGATATAGAGATCATCTGATCCAATATATTCTATGGTTGAGGAAACTGAGACCAGGAAGGTGAGACAGGACTTACTTAAGATCCCAAGTCACTCACTTAAACTACTGAGTGATGGAGTTAGGTTTGGAATTCAGGGATTCTGATTCTGAGCCTAGAAGCTCAGGTAAGATAATTCTGAAGCTAGAACTACATCGGACCAGCACTATAACTTTCAAAAAATAAGTACCTATCCCAGGAAAACAACTTCTAAAGACTCTAGAATTCTGATCAACTCAGTGACTAATCTGATAATAAAACATATTTCCCATCTTTTGAATAGTGAAGTGATAGACCAGAGGTGTGTTTGTGTGTGTATGTGTGTATACATGCACGTATATACACATATGTGTATATGTATATATTATATATGTAGGTGTGGGTGTATATGTATACATATATAGCATGTATATATATATATTTATATAGCCCCCAAAGTCTTAATGCAGTTTTACACTTGAGAAGTAAGTGCTACAAACTTACAAAAAAACCTTCAAAAGGTTAATTATTTAAAAGTTTAAAATATTGATGCATTTCTTATTAAAATTTAATGTAACCACCGTCTTGGCTATACATCGCTCAGGTTGATTTTCGAACTTTGTAAAAATTTTTATCAGCTTCTACTCAGTGATTGAAAGGATTTCATTTGTAGTCCTATCCTTAAGATCATCCAAAAAATGAGGTTTTGACATGACAGTTTTGACGGGACTCTGCAAGAAAAAGTCTAATGGACATAGATCAGGTAACTGAAGTGTCCAAGCAAAAGGACCTCGTCTATTTATCCACCAGTCTGAGAAAGTGTCCTCTACAAAGTCTCACACAAGTAATACGTAATGAGAAGGAGCCCTGTCTTGTTGAAATTAAAATGTATTATTCAAAATTCACAAAGCTAAGCAGGTGTAAATGACATATAAGTAATTAACTTCCAAATGATCTTTTTTGGGGTGAGTTTGTAGCTTTTTGTGCTTTTCAAGATATTAAAACTTAAAATGACACTAAAATTTTCAAAGCCCCTATATTTTTAGTCATGACCAAAATGCTGATTTGGTTTGCCTGACTATATTCATTTATCATGAGTGCTCATTGAAGGCAAATATTAAGAAAAATTAAAAGAAATAAGTATCTCCCAAAATACTTATAGTGGGTGGGTGACAGAAGTCGCTAGCTATCAAATACACAATTCTTTGCCAGCCCTCTCATCTCTCCCACTACTCAGGCTCTGAGGTTTAACTTTAATTGTCATTTTATCAAATAGTCTTTAAATCATATATTACTTCCTTTTTCACAATGGAAAAATAAAATGAAGAAATGCCAGAAGAGAGAATGAATGGAAGTCCATGCCACATGGCTTTTGTCTTCTTTATCATTTCCTTGGAGTAGTTAAAATGAGAAGCTAATTTACCATGGAAAAGGAAAGTGTGGCCCTTGCTGGCACAACACTGAAGGATGCTCCATTCAACTCCTCCTTCCCCTCCCCCTTCCTCATGGGATTAGTCCTTTCCTAGATAACACGGGATACCTCTCTGGGGTGACATCTGATTTCTTTGTCCTGTCCATATGCAAATCTACTGAAAGGCCTGCAGTGTCTGGCTATGGTATAGTTGGTGAGGCCTTTGTTCACCTTCTCTAAGTGTTTACGCTGATCTAGTATCCTAATCAGATTCCTGGATAGAACTATTAGTTCTATAGCATCAATTGTGCCATGGTTATCCTGAGCTTTTTGAGTTATTTAGAATAAAGAGAATTAGCTTCGTCAGATTTTAGTGGAAACTTAGAGCTTTTCTTTTCCCTCCTTAAAAAGAGGAGTAGGAGTCAAAGAAGCTGAGTTCAAATATTAGCTCTACTATTTACCACCTGTGTGAACTTGAAAAAGTCACTTTGGTTATCTTTTAACTACTTTGGATACATTTGTATTTGCTAACTTTATATTTCTAATGTATATATTTATTTGCGTATTGATCCCCCCATTAGAATGTAAGTTCCTAGCCAGTAGAAATTGTTCCATCTGTATTACTTGTACTCTGCAGCCTAGCATAGTGCCTGATGCATAATAGGCATTTAATAAAGGTCTTTTGATTGATTGACTAACTTTTCTGGGCCTCAATTCTTAATATGTAAAATGAGGGTATTTGACCAGATGGCCTTTCAGCTCTAAAAGCACTATGATCCACTGAATTCTGAATTTCTGAAAACACCTTCATAGATTCAGTGCCTTTGCACTGTGTCCTAAGGAGATAATTAGCTTGATCTTTTGTGTGTAGTATTAAGAAAGACTGTTATGGGGAAATCCTTTGACTAAAAGCTCCACAATGTATCAGCCTTAGTGCAGGTCTTAAAAATATGGAGCTACCATATGAATCCATAAAATCAAGTTCCAAAATTATTTGCAAATTTTAAGATATAAATTCAACTTTTTTCTTCTTATACATGTCCAAAGAGGAAACAACATTGGGGGAAAATCCTTTTAATCATGACAAGATTAAGGGATTTTTAAAAACTGAGTTGTAGTCACATTTATATTCTCCGATAATTTCTTAATTTTCTTTCAAATCACCTTTTATCTTCATAAAGTGAACTGTAAAAATCCTTTGGAATTCCATAATGTGCCAAGAAAAATGGGGGGGAAATGAAGGAGGCCCCTACCTTTTAATCATTCTGTTCATAAAGTGCTGTAACTGCAAGCCAGGAAAAAAATGGAGACTAGTGTCTGAGGTATTCTGTGCCATAAACTCCCATAATAGAAACAGATGGTGAAACTGCCTTGGAAGTGAAGAAACTCCTGTACTTGCAGCTCACCCTAACATATGAAGAGATTCAGGGCTGACACATGAAGGAATGCATTTGGAATGAAGCCAGCGGTACACTCTAATTCAGCCGCCAGTGCTCACACTGGAGATGGGAGACCCACAATTTCAGGATCTGGAACTCCAGAGAGCTCTGGGATTTAGAACCCTGTGGAACATTCTAACAGTTCCTTCCTGCCCTGTCTGGAAGTTCTACACATTCGAAAGGACTGTCCACATTACTATCATCAAACACATTTCTGTATCTTGACAAATGACCTATGAAAACAATGGTGGAGAATTGCCAACCTCCCCAAAGCTTTCCTGGACTCCTCTATTTCTTCTTTTTCATTTTCCTTATACCAGCGACTGTAGATAGAAGGGAAATTAGATAACCACTAAAAAGTAACATAGTTCATGATCATAGTATTGGTTGAGAGCTAATGGGACCCTGGGCTAGTCTTGGGTCTGGCAGTGCTGGACTGTATGAACTAAGGAGCAGTAATTAACTTGTCTGGGAACCCTGGAAGGAAAAAAAAAAAAACCAAAACAAACCTCTCCTCTCTAGGAGTATGAAACAGTCTTCATTTCCTCGATTACCTTTGAGGTGGGTTGGTTAAAGTGAGAAGCTAAGGAGTTGTGTAGCCTTTTGGTCTCCTTGAAATTCCTCCCAGCTGCTCCATTGATAAAAAAACCAAAACTGAGTTTTCCATCGTTTGCATCTTTCTCAGGTGGGTGTCCTGAGTTCCTGGAGAAAGAACAAGGACCTGTTTATCCATTTTCTTTCTCTTCTTGGGCATAGGCTGAAGGAGTAAAGAGTCACAGTATTACAAAATTAAAGCTGAAAGAGACCTTTAAAATGATTTACTCCAAACCCATAATTTTGTAGTTTAGGAAACTGAGGCACAGAGATGGTAATCTGCTTTAAGTTACACAGTGAATTAGGAAAAATGTGTGTCTTCTTAGAGTCAAGTTGCTTCTTAATGAAGTTTGATATCCAATGTATGTATACCCTCTTCCAGGAAAGAAGATGACCAGGAAAGTGCTACCTTAGTTTTTTGTTTTTCTGGTGAGTGAGGTAGATGTCTTGAAATAAAATAAAATTTCAGGAGAATTGGTTCTGTGGCAGAATCTGTGACCAGTTCTGGGTTCATTGAACATGAATTATGGAGATCTATAAGCATTCTAGTGTTTTCTGAATAAGGACTGAACCGTGGCTCATGATTCAGAATTATTTTAGTGGGTCTTGTCTATGGAGGTAGATAATGAACAAATATGCTTTGTCGGTAGCAGTAAGTGATTATTGGGGTAAGGAGTGGTTGGAGACATTTTGACTATGAGAAATAAATGCTAGGAAGGGGTAGAGGGAAAAAGAGCTTTAGAAAATTATGTATCTCCTCAAAAAGAAGGAAGAAGAAGAAGAAGAAGAAGAAGAAGAAGAAGAAGAAGAAGAAGAAGAAGAAGAAGAAGAAGAAGAAGAAGAAGAAAAAGAAGGAGGAGGAGGAGGAGGAGGAGGAGAGGAGTAGAAGAAGAAGACGAAGGTTAGTGAGATTTTTTTTAAGTACCTGGAAGACAAGGGAGTTCAGAATGAAATAGACAAGCAGGGCAGTTTTGAATATCAAATATTGAATTTACTACCTGCTTTTTTAAAAAGCAAGATCAAAAGAATAGAAATTTTCAGTTTCACACATAATCCTCTTTTTCTGTTCTACTTTGTATAGAAATGTGCTTTATACATTTTTTAAGTTCTGAATTTAAAAAAATGAAAAAATGTTCAATGAGACAAATGAAACCAATGCAAGTCATTTTTAGACCAATACTCTGAGTTTTTCCCTTTGACCAAAGATTAAAAAAAAGAAACTGGAGAGGACAGATGTATCATGTTTTCAAAGCACCTCCAGGCCTCTTGTCACTTGTGAGTGACAGTAAGAAAGTATATGAGTCACACATACTTTGACAAAAAGCTTCAGTTGGTACCTCCATTTCTCTGTGAACATCCTTTTGTCTCCAGTCTTGAACAACTCAGGGGTGTACTCTTTAACATAGTGATTCACACAGTGTCCTCCCTGAATATAGTGAACTTAATAAATGTTGGATGAAATAGTATAAGACTTATTGTTTATGTTCATAGATCGAACTGGGGTAGGGATAAGGCAGAGTAGGCCTTGCCCTTCACCAGTGAAACTTAGAGGTTGCAAAATTTTGCCATGTGCATTCCTTCAGTGACTCTTAAGCAACATAATTTTCTTTAACTGTATCTTAATTATTTCTTGCCTTTTTTCCCCATGAAAAATCGTAAACTTGATTTCTGAGCACATTTCACAGTGTTTGCCCAGAAGGGAAGAATTGTGTTGCTTGTGCAAGGCATCAAAATCACTAATTATGACACTCACTACATTGTCTCATGGGTTTGTCTTATATCTTACATAAAATATAAGTATCATCACTGTCATCATCATCATCATCATCTATATGGTATTTTTCTGTCTACCTAGTGTTTTCCTCACCACTTGGTGAGACTGGCAGTACAATTGTTGAGGGATCAAAGATATTCAAACAAAATATTATCTATCAATTGGAGATTGGTTCAGCAAATCATAGGATATGAATGCAATGGAATTTTATTTTGCCATAAGAACCAATATGTAGGAAGAATTCAAAGAAACATGGAAATACTTATGTGAATTGAAGCAAAATAAGCAAGCAGAACAAGGAAAATAAGATAAATAGTAATAATATAAAAACATAACTGAATACTGTGTAATTATAATGCTAAGCTTGGTCCCAGAGAAGAACTGAGAAAATATATGTGCTGGGAGACTATAAGTATAGAATATTCCATATATTGTCAGACATGGTTGATGAATTCCTTGTTTTCCTGATCTGCTATATGTTTTACTTTCAAAACGTGGTTCACTGAGTAGGGACAAGGGAAAGAGGGGATATATCAGAAAATACATGTGATATAAAAACTAAAAAAATCTATGTACAATTTAAAATATATAGATGAAAACTTTTTTATAGATGAAGAAGGGCAAGGTTGGAAAGATTTTGCAAGAATAAGTTAATGCAATCAGGATAGGAAAGGAAGTAGTTGACTGGGGAAAATGTGTTGCTATCAAATATTTCTAGTAAGGATCTGATACCTTTGATACAGAAGATATGCAATTAACAGACCAAATGCCATAGCCCTAAGATAAGTGGTAAAAGGATATGAACAGAGTTCTCTAAAGATTGCAAACTATCAACAATCACATGAAAAATGTTTCAGATAACTAATAATATAAGTATTGAAAATCAGAATAATGCCAAAGTTCCACCTCAAGCAAGCAAACTGACAAAGGTGACAAAAATGTGGTCAGTATTGGAGATGTTGTAGAAAGTGTGGCTTACTGATGCTTTGTTGGTAGAGCTATGAATTGGTCCAATCATACTGGAAATCTATGTGGAATTATGTCAAGAAAGTGACTGATATCCTTTGATCTAAAGATTTTAAACATTTAAGAGATGTTAAGATGTTTAAGAGAACAAAATGAAAAGTTCCATTAGTTATAACAGCACTTTTTATGACAGTTAGGCTGTGCAATGGATAGAATATTGGACTTGGAGAATGGAAGGCTGAAATTCAAATATTGCTTCAGCTTCTAGTTGTGTGACCTTGCACAAGTCACTTAACTTCACTTAACTTCAATTTCCTCATCTGCAAAATGGAGATAATAATAGATCTTATAGGCTTGTCATGCAGATCAAATGAAATAACATGGAAAATATGCTACTTATTAATATAATTAGCAAAGAATTAGAAGTAGATTTCTATTGATTGGGGATTGAAGAAACAAATTGTGGTACATGAATGTAAGAGAATATTACCGCACTTGAAGAAATAAGGAACATGGTGAATACAGAGCAGTATGGAAAGAATTATATGGACCAAGGAAAAACCAAAATAAGCAGAACCAGGAAAAATATTCAAAACGACTACAAAAATATAAGCAGAAAGAACACAAACCAATCAAAACCCAATGCTGTGAAATTATAGTGAGTAAGATTATTTTCCTCAACCCTGCTCTCCTGTGAAGTGGGGGACGATGGGTATGGAACATAGCATATAACAATGGACTTTTTCAATATGTTGTTTAGTTTTATAGACTTTTTTTGTCTCCACTGACTGTATCTTTCTTTAAAAAGTTATTTATTTAGTATTTTATTTTCCCTAGTTACATGTAAAAATAGTTTTTAACATTCATTTTTAAAACTTTGAGTTGCAAATTTTCTCCCTTCCTCTCTCCTCACTCCCCTTCGTTGAGAAAGTAAACGATTCGATATAGGTTACACTTGTGTATTCATGCAAAACATTTCCATATTAATCATGCTGTGAAGGAAAACGTAGACCAAAATAAACTTTAAAAAATTCAAGAAAAATAAAGAAAAAAAGTATGCTTTAATCTGCATTCAGATTCCATCAGTTCTTTTTTCTGGGGATAGATGGTATTTTCATCGTAAGTCCTTCAGAATTGTCTTGGATCATTGTATCGCTGAGAATAGCTAAGTCATTCACAGTTGATCATCTTACAATATTGCTGTTACTTTGTACACAGCACATTTCACTTTGCATCAGTTTATGTAAGTCTTTTCAGGTTTTTCTGAGAGCATCCTGCTCATCATTTCTTGTAGCATAATAGTATTGCATCATAATCACATGCTATAATTTGCTCAGCCAATTCCCAATTGATGAGCATTCCCTTAATTCTTTGCCCCTAGAAAAGAGTTGCTTTTGTATTTTTGTACCTATAGGCCCTTTTCCTTTCTGTTTTTTGCCTGTTTTGGGATACAGACCTAGGTCAAAGGGAATGCATGGTTTTATAGCCCTTTGGGCATAGTTCCAAATTGCTCTATAGAATGGTTGAATCAATTCACAACACCAGCAGTGCAATAATGTCTCATTTTTCTGACATTCCCCTCCAACATTTGTCATTTTCCTTTTCTGTCCTATTAGCTAGTATAATAGGTATGAGGTAGTACCTCAGAATTGTTTTAATTTGCATTTCTCCAGTCAATAGTTATTTAGAGCACTTTTATGTGACTATAGATAGCTTGATTACTTCATCTGAAAATTCTTCATATCTTTCAATCATTTATCAATTAGGGAATGGCTCTGATATTTAGAAATTTGACTCAGTTCTCTATATGTTTGAGAAATGAGGCATTTATCAGAGAAACTTGCTTCAAAAAATTTTTCATAGCTGCCTTTGATAACTGTATTCCCCTCCAGCCTATTTCCTTACTGATTATTCTATCCTCTCTCTCCTTTCACCCCATCTCTCCTCAAAAAGTGTTTTCTTTCTGACTACACTCTCCTCCCTTTTTTTCTTTATTTGAAGGGATAAGTCTCTGGTAAGGCATGAGGAGAGGGACACAATGAGAAATGCATATGTGCATAACAAAAGATAATTAAAATTTACAATAGAAAAGATCATAATTTTAGGGAGAGCAATGCTGTTGAATGACAAGGTTGTAAACCAGATTGTGGAGGGTTTAGAAAAGAGATAGAAGAGAGGAAGTGAAGGCTCTGAGCATAGATGGTTTTTTCAAGGAGTTCCTTTGAGTAGGGGAAGAGAAAAATAGGAAGAGTACTAGTAAAAATAGGGTGCTGGTCAGCCCTGGAGTGTTCACTGTGACAAGTGGGCTCCTCTGGCTGCTGCTGAATGGTGTCTAATTATGTAAGCTTTTTATCTCCCTTTCTGACTCTCTGGACTCTGCAAAAGAAATCACCTGCACCCCAATATTCCGTTAGTCCTCCCTTGACTTCCTAAGTACAGAATCCACTCTGGGTCCCCTCCATAATTCGCAGTGGTTAGGGGACAGAAAGGGGAAATGTGCAGATTTAAAAGGTAGGGCTTCTTGGGACACGGTTTCAAAGCCATATCCCTGGTGACATGATTGGCTTCAGATTGGTTCCCAGGGGGCCCCATTCTGTTTCACTGGGTAGGGAAGGGGGAGTTGAAACTCAGCTCTGGTTAAATCCCAAGAAGAGAGTTGCCGATGTTGATTTGTAGTTTGACAGTCAAAAATAATCCGACCATCGCTATGCATGTGATTTATACAAGTGTCTTAATTGGCATCTTGATTATATGATTGCATGAAGTGCTGTTTGCTAGGTGTATCTCTAAATAGAAAAAAAACAGAGCTATACAGCTGTGCAGGGTATCCAAAGCTCTAGGTAGAGTGAGAAAAATGAAATTTTATTTTCCTGTTCGGTTCTAATTTGCTTGCTCTAGCTTTAGCCTCTATGCGGGAAGGACCCCATAACAAGAGACTCACCCCACCCCAAAACAACAATAATCTCCTTAAACTATGTGACTCTGACTGAGGCACGACTCAGGATGGATTGATTGCCCCCATCCCCACATCATGTAGAGGGGACTCCATCTCAGAAATGCAACCTCTCCAGGCAAGATCACAGCTAATTATTTTAGAAATACAGTTTAAAGGCAAGTTATCTTAACTTTATAACTAATCTGGTGAAGATCTAAGAGAAACTTGAAAATCATAAAACATTCCAGAACATTATATTTTATGCAGTCCAGAATGTGACACATGGGGTCTTTAATAATTCACTGCTTGTTAACATTAAACAACTGTTAACATGCTCAAATAATTAGTTATGCTTGCTTGACATGTTTGCATCTTTAATAATTGATGCATTTATCTTAATTACTAACAGTATTATGGTCGTAATATGCATCTTTTTTCTATCTTAAAATTCTAACAAAAACTGACTTTTTGCCAAAAATGATTATGCTCTAAGTTTTAATTACTCATTGTAATTAAATTGCATGCTGCAGTATTTTACTAAAATATCTTTCACAAAAATATTTAATGCAAAAGAGGTGATTTGTTGTTTATGCCGCCAAGTTAGTAAATATTTCATAAGTTTGATATTACCCTTTCAGAGTGGATATAAAATAATGTAGGTTTCAGGATGTGAGTCAATTTCAAAGCTTCAGTAGCTAAGGGCTCCCCCCACATACTCCTACCATTTTTTTTTTTTGAAACGCACCATAAGTACTATCTGTCAGAAGTTTCTGTCATTGGAACCAGACGTAAACAAAAGAATTGAAACCTTAACATCTGGAACAGGAGTAAAAAGAATCTGAAATGGTACTGATCCAAAGGCAAATGAAAAGCCCCTACCCCCTTCACCCTTCACTCTTTTCTCCCCCTGTGTGAAACTGAGGCAGAGCTCTGCTTGGGTTGGGAAATTAATGAAAGGCTTCAGGGGAACTTAGCTTGTGACCTTTGTTCCTATGTATTTTACAGAAGCAAGTTCACATGAAACTAGCAGTATCTTTTTTCCTAAGAAAAGCTAGCACCCCTACAGTGTATGGTGAAAATCAAGGAAAGGCTACCCTAATTATAGGAACTAACCCATCCAAGCCTATTTAAAATTTCCTTACAAGGCACTTTATGTACATTATCTCATTGGAACTCATGATAACCCTGGGGAGTGTTTATTCATTCCATTTTGTGGATGAACAAACTGAGGCCTGGTGAGGAGGACTGGTTTTTTCATGGCCACACAGCTTGTGTCAGAGCTGGGATTTGAAGCAAGGTCTCCCTTAACTCCGACTCTAGTGCTCCTTCTCCTACAACACCATTTTGATTGAGGACAAAAATTGGATTTACTCCTAGAAGTAATAAGTCCATTGTTTACATGCTCTTTACCCACTTGGGGGTCCAAATTCCTCAGCTTTAGAGAGTAGCTTACCCCATATGGCAGCATCATCCTAAATGTGGGGTGGCTGAGGCATCCAGAGACAAGCTGCAAGATGGTTCATTAGTTATTTATTTGCTGTTATAAGTTATTAGAGGTTTTCAAGATGCAAATCAAGCAATTATAGGGCTCCCTGAAAATGACAGGCAGGGCAGAAACTAACCCATTGCCAGGGGAGAGAAGTAGGCTGGGGATAAGCCTGGAGATGCTCAGCTTCCTTGGAAGGCCCCCCTCTGGCCAGTGAACATGAGTAGCTGACACTGACATTACTTCTCACCCGGAACACACACACATGCACACACAGACACACACACACACACACACACACACACAGGCAAGAATAGCAGTGACAAAGAGCATCTGAACTACTGTGAGTAGAGGTAGGCACCAGAGCTTGACCAAGTACCTTCTTTGAAAGACTCACCCAATGTTAGTCAGCAAGCACACAATTTAGCACAATTCACAAGAGCATCTTGAAGGGTGAAGTTCTGGGTGTTGGGAAGTTTTCCCTTATATATGACCTAAATTTGCTTCCCCTTGACTTTCCCCTCATTGTTCCTAAAGGTTTTGCCCTCTGGAACCAAGCAAAACAAATCCGTCTTCCACATGACTAGTCTTCAACTACTTAAAGAAATCAAGTACTATTTGCAAATATTCTCTTATCTGGGCTAACCACCTTTAGTTCCTTCAACAAATCTTTATTGGAAAAGACCTCAAACCAATAAAAGGAGAGGATCTCCATTCCCCCTCTAGAGACTGCTGCTATTAGAAACCTGAACTAGAATTTTCATCTTGTTATTCTGGAAAGTGAGTTCCCTAGAAATTGGGAAAAGACTATAGCTAGTGATAGTGCGAACCTTGAGGCAGGAAGGCAACAAGTCGGTTGTGCTCTCAGTGAAATGTTTACCAGTGGGCTATGAATATGTGTAGGTGCTATGAGATCTTAGCTCTTTGATCTTGGACAAATGCCATCTCTCTGGGCCTTAGTTTGTGTAAGCCAAGTTCATTTAGATGGTATCTGAGACCTATTCTAACTCTGACATTCTAGTAGATTCACATTTCTGTAGCTCAAAATCAATAGGTTCTCTGAGTTTTGAGAAGTACTTCCGCCCAGAGTCTGAGGTCTATACTTCTTCTTTGAGATTAGAAGAAGACAAGAACAGATAAGGAATTCACCTTGAGCCATAAAGCAAGATGCCTCTACATCATTACTCAATGGACACAACCATCTCCCTCAATAATATAGTTAGAAGGAAAATATATTTGTGTTCTCATGGGATTTAGAGCTATCAGGATCCTTAGAGGTCATCTAATCAGAACCCCATGATTCACATGTAGTTTCAGTCGTATCTGACTCTTTGTGGCCCCCATTTGAGGTTTTCTTGGCAAAGATACTGAAGTGGCTTGTAGGTTCCTTCTCCAGCTTGTTGTATGGATGAGGAAACTGAGGCAAACAGAGTTAAGTGATTTGCTCAGGGTCACACAGCTAGTATGAAGCCAGGTTTGAATTCATGAAATTGAGGATTCCTGACTCCACGCCCTGCACTCTATCCACTGTGCCACCTAGTTGCCCTTACAAAAATGGATTTGGAGGCCACAAAAGTTTAAAAATGACTTGTTCAAGGTTATAAAGTCAGAATATGAAATCAACATGTTCTTTCTTCAGGGTCAGTGCTCTTTCCACTTTAGGTGTAGAAGTGAGTAAAAGTCAGAATTCATATGTATATTCCGGGAGAAAGAGGCAGGCTTATTGTACTGAACATTTTATACGCATTTTATAGGACAGTTATACTTTTGAAAGAATATATTGTGTTAGAGTGCGTTCTCCATGGCTGGAAATTATGGGGTAAGGGAATGATGTTTGGGGGAGATGAAGCCCCTGGAAAAGCTGCTGTCCCTGACTCTACTGCCCATTTTCCAGCTGTAAATCCATCCCATTCTCTCAGGTGCGCCAATTCCATGCCTTCTCCCCTGCCTTCATAAATACCACTTGTCTGATGAGCTTCCAAGGAAGCCAGGGAGATGCCTAAAGTAATACTGTTGAACCAATGGGATGCCCCAGCCTTTCCAAACACTGGAGCCAACAGAATAACAAAAAGCAAGCAGGAACTGCTGAGGGCTGAGTATGATAGGCCTGGTCTTTAATCATGTGTTTTGGAGGCATTGTGCTTTGGCAACGGAAACAGCCAGTTGCCTAGAGGATATGATGTGAGGAGCAACAGGAAGGCAGAAAATCAGTGCAATATAAGGGAGAGAACAAAAGCCTATGAGTCCAAAGATCAGAATTCTAGTCCTGTCCTAGGAGGTTGCACACTAAATAAGCATGTAATCTTGGGTAAGTAATTATCCTCTCAGAACTTTAGCATTCATATAGCCTAGTCTCCAAGTTTAACAAACGAGGAAACTTTTAACTCTGAAATCCTATGATTGACATATCTCTAATGTCTCCCACATTAAAAAAAGAAGAATTCTACGCTGCTGTTAGAAAATATGCCATTAGCATTTCATTCCTATGGATTAAATATTTCTTCTTTCAGTATCTCTTCTCCTCCTGATAAGTTAACTAGAAACCCTAATGCAAGAAGGGAAATCATGGGTTTTACTGAGCCTTGGTAGAACTCATGAACAAGGGTATATGGAAGAGTAAACTTTACTCAGAAGAATCAAGATAAGTAAAAAGTGAAGAAGGAAACTAGAATTTTATGCATTGTTTATTTATTTTGTATTTTATTATTCTATTGCAAGGATCCACTTGTGTGAAAACACAGAAACCAGAATGAGGAGGCAAGACAGAATATCTGAATGAACAGTAACAGAGAAAGAAACAGAATTGTAGTATTCTACAGACCACAAGGACAGAGAAAGGAAATAGATAAGGAATTCAGCAAGCAGATTTCAAGCCTGCCATATGGCATGATATAATAGCGATAGGGGACTTAAATGATGTAGACATCCTCTCTCTGAGAAAATCAGATCTTGCCTTGCCCTTAAATGTGATTTGATCCTTTAAAAGGTTGAAGGGAAGAGCTAAACTTCACCTACACCATGCCAGAAACTGGGTTCTGGCATGAGAATGAAGGAAACCTCAGAGGAAAGTTGAGGAGAATGTGAGTGAACACTTCCTCTTAGAAGCTGCATAAAAGAAGGAGTGAAAATTCAAGCCTAGTGTTACATCTACCCTTGATTTTAGGAGAGCAAATTTCAAAAGAGGGAAAGAAAGGTTAGGCAAGATTCCACAGGCAAAAAAATTCTAAAGGTGAAGTCAGGTCAGACAGGAATGCTTGCTCTCATGAAAAGAGTGCTGAAGAAACAAAGAAAAGCAGGTACAGAGAAGAAGGAAATTTGAGCTTGTCTAAAGATGTCAGTGTGGACGTACAAGAAGCTCATTGACCAAATTAGACAAAAAACGAGAAATAAAATCAAACAAATGAAACAAAAACGAAACCCAAATGATCCAGAAGATGGAAACTATCATCTGATGGAAGATAAATAAGAGAATATGGTGGAATACTATGAGGATAGTGCCCAGACTGCTAAAACTCGAAATGGGCTAAGGATGTTTGGAAATGCAAAGGACAACAAATTGTTTTGTTTATTTTTAAACTATTATTAGAGAAGGGAGAATGACATAATGATAATAAATTACACTCTAATTTTTATTTTACTTGACCTCACTTTACCACACTGTATTTTATGTTATTCTTTCCTCAGCTTCTCCCCAGCCGTCGTGCTGCCCAGAACAGAGACCATGCCCTTGATGACTTAACACTTTCAGCTCTTTTACCCTAATTTCCAGTTTGGGAATCAAATAAATCTACCACTACTGGAAAGGATATTTCAATTTACTCCCCTATGGTTTTGTTCACTAGCACAGGTAGCTTTACTAATCAAAATACCTTTCCTTATTCATCATTTCCTTCTCCACATCCCTCCCACCATTAGAATGTTCAATTCCCTGAGGGTGAGAATTTTATTAGCTTTTGCCTTTCTATTCCCAACATATACCACAGTTATTGATATATAGAAGCATTTCCTTCTTCATTCATTCACTCGCTCACTTATTCATTCAACAGAGAAGATATAGAATTACTCCATGTTTTCCTCCTCCATTTTTCCACCAAGAAGAACCACTTTTAGATTTGAAAGGAGAGGACAAAAATGGTCATAGAGAATCAATATGCAAAATAGAGAGATAGAAAACACCCAGCACCAGACCTCCATGGCAGTCCTGGGGCATTTCCAAACCATGCTGTTGGGTGTGTATCCTAACCCATCTAGCACATCTTTATGTACTGTCTTTTCCTATAACAAACTTAACCTAATCAACAAGATCTCTTTCCCCAAAATTGGTCTTTTCTATCCTACCTTTGAAACAGCTAGGTGGTACAATGGATAGATGCCCTAAGTTCAAATTTTACCTCAGCCGGTTCCTAGTTGGATGACTAGTTATATGAGGAAATTATTCAACTCTGTTTGCCTTACTTTCTCATCTGTAAAATGAGCTAACAAAGGAAATGGCAAATCACTCTAGTATCTTTGCCAAGAAAACCCCAAATGGATTCACAAAGAGTTGGACATGACTGAACAGCAACGTCTCCATACCAGGCACTATATCAATGCTTTATAAATATTAACTCATTTGTTCCTCCCCAAAATCCGATGAAGTAGGTGCAATTATGATACCTATACTATAGTTGAGGAAACTGAGTCCCAGGAAGAATAAATGACTTGACTGGGGTCCTAGAGTTCAGTAAGTGACTGCGTTAGGATTAGAACACAGGGCTTGTTGGCTCCAAGGTCAATGCTTTGTCCACTCTATCACATTGGCTACATATCCTCTATGTCAACTATAAGAAGTGAGCCATGTTTAACTTAGTTCGCTCTTCCTTCTGCCATGCTTTATCTTCAGAAAGTTTATTAAATCCATCAACTATAGGAACCAGAATGGACAAAGCTCACTTATGTCCCTTCTAGAAGCTGCTGGCCCCTCAACTTTAGCTCTGACTACTGGATTTTAGGACCCAGGACAACCGCCTTCTTCTATATTAGAGGTCATTCTTGTTTCAGATTTCAGTTTCTCTCACCCTTGACCCACTAACCATGTACCTGGAGATATACTGCTACTTTCTCCCTACCCCCAGCTCTGCTCTCCCTAGTCTTATCCCATACAAAAATACACCAATCCACAAAGCTCATTTGTCTTCCAAGTTTTTATTCATCTTCTCTAATCATTCTACTCAAGTTTCAAACCTCAGGCTCCCTTCCCATCCTTCTAGAAATCTCAGTGTTTTGACACCTTTTTTGCCTCTCTCTCTCTCTCTCTCTCTCTCTCTCTCTCTCTCTCTCTCTCTCTCTCTCCTCTTACTACCTTCAAGTTTCAGCTTAAGCATCACCACGAACATGAAACCTTTCCTGAAGATACCTACCCCTTGCCAGTGCCCTCCCTCCCAAAACAAAATTATTTCCATTTTGCATATATTACATATATGTATGTATGCATATATTATATGTATAAATACACATATATACATACCTATCTAGATATATGCACATATATTCATGATGCCTCCCTCATAATAATGCCAAATCCTTCAGGTCAGTGACTTTTTCACTTTTTTGTGTCCCCTCAAGGCCTAGCGCATAAATATTCAACAAATGTTTGATAACTGATTGATTGACAAAAACAAATTCTTAAGTAGATGACTGAGACTGGGTGTTTCTGGAGCATCCTCAGCCCACTGGCCTACACTGACTTGGACCCTGAAGCACCAGGCCCACGCTTTCATAACTTCCTCACTAAGGCCAGCTCTCCCTCATTCTCCTTCCTGAGCAGGGTTTTGCTCCCACCTTAAAATCCTTTCTAATTCTGATTCTGTGTCCCTAAACAGCAGCCTCTTGTTCCCTCTCATTGTCTGAGTTGACTCCCTCTAGGGCCAAGGACAGAGTACAGTTGGCTCTACCCTCATCTATTATTTCCAAGTTCTCTGGGCAGATGACTCTTGTCCTCCGTTATTCCCATGGAAGCATCCCAGGCCTTTTGGTGAGAATCTTTTTTTTCTTAACCATATGTAAATATTAAGAAAATACTTTCCCTCCCCCAGGAGCAGAGTCCAAGAGGGCAGTGCTCTGAGGAACTTGCAGAGAAAAGATGGAAGGGGATGAAGAAAGGAGGGAGGTAGGGAAGTGAGAGCAGCTTTTGTCCCTGAAGATCATTTTCCTGTGGATGTGTTTGACTTTTATATTTTATAGTTAAGTTATGTATCTGAGCACTTGGGAAGTGGGGGGAAAGTGCAATTTTATGAGCCAGGGACTGAATCGAAAACAATAGCACATTTAGGTCCTTTAATTTTTTTGTTCCCAGAGATTTATTTTGTTTTATTATATCTGACAGCAGTCAACAACAGTGTGCAGGCCAGCCCAGCTCGGCGCTCCCTGTACAGAATGGTTTGTATTCTCTGTGCATGGGGCAGACATTTTTCACTCCATACATCATTTCTAACTTGCAGCATTGATTCCAAGAAGTAACATACATAACCTTGTTCTCCAGTCACAATTCCTCCATGCCAGCCCTGCCAATGAATGTTTGGGTGCAGCCACACGTACATTTTTAGATTTATCTTAAAGGAGGTGAGTGTGTGATTGGTGGTAGAAAGGCACATAAGGAAATGTGTATTTCAACTTTCCCTTCTTTCTTAATAAAAATGAACATTTACGTCAGAGTTTGTGAATGAGTTGGGGGTGGGAGAAGGGGGCCTTTTTTGCCAACAGGAGCAAATATGAGGCAGATGGCCCCAATGGACCTTGAAAACCAATGTTGTTTTCATGGATAGGCATTTTGACCCTAGGGAGCAGCCCTTCAGTGCAGAGATACTTGGTTTTAATGAAATTCACTTGCCCAAACCCTCAATCCAAAATCAGAATTTCTTCTCTAAGTTTGAGGAGAAAGAGGCAAATAGATGCAGTAGGCCATATCCCTAGTCCTTGATACTAGAGTGTTTGGAGCTAGATTTCTTGAGCTCAGTAATTCTGAGAAGTAGTAGGCTCAGCTGATCTGGTTTCCACATAACGTTCAGCATCATTATGATGAGCCTTCAGGAATGAGGAAGGCCACCAGGTTGCCTAAGGAGGCTTGAACTGGCCCAAGTCAAAAATGGAACGGGTTAAAACTTCCATGCCTATCAGCTATAGGATTGGGCCTAAGAATAGCTCCAGCATCCTCAGCCTGGGCAAGATGGGAAGACCCAATTTTTTAAAAAAAAGAGGCAAATACCAATGAAACACACTTATTTAAAAAAAAAATATATATATATATATATATGATATTTTTGTTTGCATTTGTAACTTCATACTATAAAGAGCTCTCCAATGAGGAAACTCCCTCTACTATTGCAGCTCTGAAATCATTCTGTAATTTAGCATTAGAAATAACCATGTTTGCTAACATTTATATAGCACCTTCAGGTTTATAAAATGCTTTATATATACCATCTTATTTGAGTCTGTGAGGTAGGTACTGCTATTATCTCCTTTTTACCCAAGAAGAAACCAAGGTCGCACAGGCAATATGTATCAGCATTGAGTCTGGAACCTAGGTCTTTCTCATTCTGGAATTATTTCTCTAAAATGTTTCATTGTTTCTCTAAGGTATTGATATCAAGACTAGTGACTACTCATTACATATTATTTTGTTATTCATAAGATCTTTCCCCATAATGATTTTATAAGGTAGTCATTTTTATAATAATGGGCATCATTATATCCATTTTGCAGATAAGGAAGCTAGAACCGCCATGAAGTCAGTCCATATCAGACCAAGGACTTGAACTGCTAAATTTGAACTTTCCACACTCCAAGCCTGGTGTTGTCTCACTGTACCATATTGTCTCTCTTACAAGGAATTTCATCCTTTCAGTGAACAATTATCTACTGAATAATGACTAACATGTAAATACATATATTATACATGTGCACATATACACATATACACGTGTGTATACATATACACATATACATATGCATGTGCATGTATATGTATGTATATATGTATGTATGTATGTACATATGTTAAGGAGCAGCTAAGTGCCACAGTGGCTAGAGTGTCAGGCCTGAAGTCTGGAAGACTCCTCTTTCTGAGTTCAAATTTGACCTTAGATACCTATATGTGTGTGACTCTGAGCAAGTCACTTAACCCTGTATGCCTCAGTTTGCTTACCTGTAAAATGAGCTGGAGAAAGAAATGGCAAACCATTCCAGTATCTTTGGTAAGAAAACCTCAAATGGGATCATGAAAAGTTGGACAGAACTGAAAATGACTGCACAACAAATATATATATATATATATATATAATGCATAAGCTATATATGCAAAATGTTATATGATAGATATACTATTCATATAATATATAACATGCATGTAACATGTATATGCATGTGTACACATATACTATACAATGCCCACATGTATATGTGTCTATCTGTATATATACACATGCATTACATGTGCATATATACACTTTTGTAAGATATATGCATGTACGTGCATATATACTCTGTACCTATGTATTATGTAAATAAATACACAGATGTATATAGTACTTGAAAGTTTTATACAATGCTGTATCTCAGTTGATCTTTACAACTTTTTGAAGTAGGCTGTGCAGGCATTATTAAACCCATTTTATAAATAAAGAAGCGAAACATGATGACCTTATATAAAGAACACTCATTCTAGCACAGCATTTGGGTTTCAGATTCCATTTCTGACACGACCTATGTGATCTTGGGCAAATCATTCAACCTTCTGGGCCTCAGTTTCCTCCCCTGTAAAATGAGGGGTTTGGACCAGGTGGCCTGTAAGGTTCCTACCAGTACCAGTACCAGACCTCTGATTGGGTTGGAGTTATTATCATTGCTCTGAGAGGTTAAAGAACTTACCTCTTCTCAAACAGTGAGTGAATATAAAAAGCAGCATTCAAACCTAGGTCTTTTCTGACTTCAGATCTAATGATACAATGATAGAATTTTTTTAAAGTGCCTGCCCTCAAGAATCTCAAATTCTACAAGACTTAGGAGAGCAAAGGGACTAAGGACTAAATGGTTTCCTAAGGAAACACAAGTAGGAAGTGACTGACCTGGAACTGAGATTAGAAATTATGCTGCCAAGTCTCTAACACTTGCCCCAAGCAGCTCTTGCAGAATGTCTTTCTTCTGACAATCACCCTTCCGTACTATCAGGTTCAGAATCTCAGTCACAGACTCAACTTCTCATTTTCCCTTATCCCACATATCCAACCAGTTGCAAAGTTTTGTCATTTCTATCTCTTAAATCTATCTTCCCTCTCTCTACTCACACAATCATCCCCTTCATACAGGTTCCCATCATCTCTTATCTGCATCCCTTATAATCACCTTCTTTGGGATCACCCCGCTTCTGGTCTCTCCCCTTAGCTATCCATCTCAACCCTGCCATCCACCCAGAGCTATTCCTAAAGCTCACATCTGACCAACTCCTCCCTTGTTCACTAAACTGAAGCAGCTTCCTATTACCTTGAGGATCAAACCATCAACAAACATTTATTAAGCCTGTACTACATACCAAGAATTGTATTCGGCCCTATGGATACAAAGACCAAAAAAAAAAAAATAATAACCCCTGATCTTTAGAAACTTCCTTTCTCCAATATGTAAGGACCTCTGCTTTGGCCTTCTAAACCCTACAGAACTTGGCCCCAACATAGCTTTGTAGGATTATTACATTGTTTTCACATACTGTAAATTCTGCCAAACTAGCCTTTCTGTTCCTCACACATGATTCTCTGTCTCCCATCTCTTTGCCTTTGCTTTCTCCAAGACTGAAATGCATTTCTGTTACTTAGAATCTCTGGTTTCTTTCAAAGTTCATCCCAAATGTTACCTTCTAAGTAATGCCTTTCCTGATTGCCCAGCACCAGTTTATAGTGTCCCTGCCTTCCCTAAATTACTTTGTATTTATTTTATGTATGTTTATATATTTTTTGTATTTCAATACAAAAGAATATATAAATATTGTTATTGTTATGGGCAATTAGGTGAAGCAATGGATAGACTATCAGGCAAGGAGTCAAGAAGACTCATCTTCCTCAGTTCAAATCTGTCATCAGACACTTACCAGCTGTGTGACTCTGGGCATGTCACTTAACTCAGTTTACCTCAGTTTCTTCACCTGTAAAATGAACTGGAGAATGAAATGGGAAACCACGTCAGTATCTTTGCCAAGAAAACCCCAAATAGTGTCACAAAAAGTAGGACATGACTGAAATGACTGAACACAAAAATTGTCTCCCACAATAGGGTATGAGATTAATTAGAGAAGTTTGTATTTCTTCCTTTGCATCCTTGGCACCAAACACAGTGCCCAACACACAGCAGGTATTTATTTAATTGTTGACTGATAGATGGAAAAAGGAATAAACAGAGGTCCAAAGGCATTTCTGAGGGCAGAATACTGAGGCTTTTGCAAAGTTTTACACAGAGAACATGAGGATTTAGAGTGAGGATTGCTTGGATTCTAGAGCTGGGTATAGACCACATTCCTTATAAGTACAGATTTTTGACAAAAGAACCAGGGTGGCAGAGTATAAGCCATAACCCAGAAAAATTCTATCAACGTTCCCCTCCAAAAAACTTTAAAATAATTCCTCAAGTTGAACTCTGGAGCATCAGAGCCCACAAAATGTCAAAGTAAAACATTTTTTCCATCCCAAGACAACTTAGAATGTTGATAGGAGAGGTATGGGAAACCAGAATGTAAGTGCAGGCCAAAGTGCAGAAACAGCACCAACAGCTGGCAAGGGAGGCTACCACAACATCAGTGACAGCAGCAGCTTCAGGAACTCTTAGGCCAAAGACCCTAAGAAGTTTGGACAACTGGTAATAAAGAGATGAAAGGAAAATTTCTGCTGGCAGTAGGTGCAGCTGGTATTAACTGGCAACTCAATTGCCCGTAAGCAGTTCTGGGTCACAGTTCCAGGAAAGCAATAAGAATTAATGCTTGCACCTGCAGAGAAGCAGGATCCCTTCCTAAGTAAAGACCAGGAGATCAGGAGCACTGTGACCACACCCCTTTACAGATCACTCCACTTTGGAAGCATAAAAAATCTGAACAAGTTCTGAAAACATCAGCACACACACACACACACACACACAAATAAAACAAAACAAAAACTCTGAAGCTTGGGACAGTGCCTCCTCACCTAACTACAGCATAACGTTCAAAGTCAAGAAATAGACTGGAAAATGAGCGAACAACACAAATTTGACAGTTAAAAAACTATAACAGTATCAGGAAAAACCAAGACATAAACTCACAAGAAGACAACAATGTGAAAGAGTTAAATAAAGAGATAAGAATGGTAGAAAAAATGGGAAAAGAAATCAGAGTGATGCAGAAAGTTATAATTAGAAGTTTGGAAAAAGAGGCACAAAAATACTACAGAAAATAGCACCTTAAAAAATCAGAAATGGTCTAATGTTAAAAGATGTACAAAAACTCATTGGTGAAAATAATTCCTTAAAAATTAGAATTAGGCATATAAAAGCTAATGACTCTCGAGACATCACAAAACAATACAACAAAGTCAAAGAATGAAAAATAGAAGAAAATATGAAGTAACATCAAAAAAACTGAACTGAAAATAAATTAAGAAGAGATAACCTAAGAATATTGTACTACCCAAAACCCATGATCAAAAAAAAAAAAGCCTAGTCATCATCTTCCAAGAAACTATCAAGGAAAACTTTCCCAACATCTTAGATCCAGAGGGTCAAAATAGAAATTTAAAGAATTCATTGATGAACTCTTGAAAGAGATATCAAAATAAAAACTCCTAGGAATATTATAGCCAAATTCAAGAGCTTCCAAGTCAAGGAGAAGATATTGCAAGTAGCCAGAAAGAAAAAATTCATATATCATAGAGGCACAGTCAGAATCACACAAGATTTAATAGCTACCAAGTTAAAGGAACAGAATGCTTGGAATATGATATTCTGGAAGGCAAGGGAATTAGGATTTCAACCAAGAATAACCTACCCAGCAAAACTGAGAATAATCCTTCAGGGGAAAAAGTAGATATTTAATGGAATAGAAGACTTCCAAGCATTCCTGATGACAAGACCAGAGCTGATTGACATTTAAACAAAAGACTAAAGAGAACCATAGAAAGATAAATATGAAAGAGTATATAAGCAATTCAATAAAGTTAAACAATTTATATTCCTATATGGGAAGGTGATATATACATCTCCTAAAAACCTTATCATCATTAGGGCAGTTAGGAGTCTACATAAGCAGAGGCATGGATATGAGTCAATTATGCTGAAATGATCTAAAAAAATTAAGGGGTAACAAAGAAGGATACTGTAGAAGAAGGAAGAGCTAGAATGGGGAAATTTTTCTCACATAAAAGAGGTGTGCAAGGAAAAGCTTTTATAGTGGATGGGGAAATAAAAGGGAGGGGATGGGCAATATTTGAACTTCACTCTCATTGGAATTGGGTCAAAGAGAAAAGAATACACACATACACAAACACACACACATACAGGGTATAGAAATCTGTCTTCCCAATATGGAAATAGAAAGGTAGGGGAATAAATAATTTGTGGGGATGACAAAAGTGAGACTGGATTAAAATAGGTAATAATTAGAAGCAAAACAGAATTTTGAGGAGGGACAGGATAAAAAGAGAGAGAAAAGGAGAAGTAGAAAAAATAGGAGGGAAGGAAATACACAGTAATCAAAACTGGGAGTGGGATATGGTCATCCATATGACAGAAGTAAATAGTAGAATGAATTAGAATCTACATGGAACAGAAAGAAACATACAGAGTTAAAATAAAGGGCTGGAGCAAAATCTTACAAGTCAGCTGAAGTAAAAAAAAAAAGCAGGGGTAGCAATCAAGATCTCACACAAAGTAAGAGCAAAAGTAGACCTAATTTAAAAAGATGATCAGGGAAACTACATCTTACTGAAAGTTACCATTGACAATGAAGCAATATCAAAATTCTTACAGCAAATTTCTCTGATAAAGGCTTCATTTCACAGATATGTGAGTCAAATTTATGAAACGAGTCATTCCTCAATAGGTAAATGTTCAAAGGCTATAAACAGGCAATTTTCAGAAGAAGAAATCAAAGCTATCTATAGTCATGAAAAAATTCTCTAAATCACCATTGATTGGGAAAATGCAAATTAAAATAACCTCACATGTATCAGAAATGACAAATACTGGAGGAGATGAGGGAAAATAAGTAAACTAAGAAGCTGTTGGTAGAATTGTGAACTATCCTAACCTTTTTGGAGAATAATTTGGAAAACTACCCAAAGGGCTACAAAACTGTACATATCCTTTGACCCAGACATACTCCAACTAGACCTGTACCCTAAAGAGATCAAAGGAAAAGGACCGATATGTACAAAATAATTTGCAGCTGTTCTTTTTGTGGGGATAAAGAGTTGGAAATTAAGAGAATCATCATTATTTGAAGAATTGTGGAACCAGCTGTGGAATATGATTGTGATGGAGTACTAATGTTCACAGGGAAATGATGAGGGGTTGGTTTCAGAAAAACATGCAAAGATCTAAAGATCTAAAGTTAAGTGAAAAGAACTAGAAGATCATTGTACACTGTAACACCGATATTTTAATGATGATTAACTGTGAAAGACATGGCTACTTTGATCAAAACAATAATCTAAGAAAATTCTAAAGGAATCATCATGAAAAAATTCTATCCTCCTCCAGAGAGAGAACTGAGAGTGCAAATTGAAATATAATTTTCTCACTTTTTTTTTTTTTGCTTTTTGGTGATATGGTTAATATGGAAATAACTTTTTTATGATTTCATGTGTATAATTAATATTATTTTTCTTGCCTTCTCAGTGGGTGGGAAAAGGTTTGGAGGGAGGGAAATAGTTTGTAATCCCTTTTAAAAAGAAAAGAATATTTTAAAAAATAAATTAATAAAATTGTTTTAAAAAAACCCTAAAATGTAGATTATCCTGTAAATACTCAACAGAAAATAGCACGTGTCAGTACTCTTTTGACGATTTATATACCAACTTCGTGGTTTCTTTTAGACCTTAATTTCTTAGAACATTGAAAATATGTGCATACTCTCCAGAATTCTGCAGTAACAATCACAAACCTAACCCAAATCAACCTGGGAGCTAAATGGTCCTAAAAGGAGCAAGAATTTGCAAAGGGAGAAAACATGACTTTTCTAGACTTTTCAGTAGGAACTTGTTAGTTCTTCACAGATGAGTTCCCTCCAGAAACACTGTTTTTCAAAGACCTTTTTGGATTGTGGCATCTGTAAAGTCAGGTTCACTGAAAAAGTAAATTTAATGGTTCCCACTAATTCAAGATATACCTTCTCCTGTTCAGAATAATAATAATAATAAACCCTTTCTCTTAATTACACCTCCATTTATTCAGAATTAGTATTTAAAATCCTAAATTAGCATTCTGCACTTTGGCTCTGACAGAGCCATTACTTTTTATACTAAAGGAAAGTTAATTCTAAATTATTAAAGCTGGGTACCTGAGTGAACAAATGAACAGAGCATCTTCAAACCAACTGGATGTCTGAAGATTTTTGCTCATGGAGAAATACAAACTGGATTAGAATCCATTACTTTTTGTTTTCTAGATTCATATATATGATGCTATGATGATGTTGGTTCTCACCTGTTACTCAGAGGGAGTCATATATAGAAAGAATAATTGAACAAGTCAGCAGCAGGGTAAAGAACTACATGCCCAGCCTAGTATCCAAGGCACTTCTCTCGCAAAAGACCATGGGAAGAAGTTGGAAAACAATGCCCTGGTGGAAGAGAAAAGGAAAGAAAAAGAAATGATGGAAGAAGCAGTAGGGTAAAGAGAGAGAAGAAGAGAGGAGAAAAGAGAAAAAGCAGAGAAGAGAGAGAAGGGAGAGGAGAGGAGAGGAGGGGAGAAGGGGGGAGGGGAAAGGAGGGGAGGGGATGAGAGGGGAGGGCAGGGAAATGGAGAGGAGATGTGGAGGAGGGGAAGGAGGGAGTAGGAAGAGAAGGAAGGGGAGAAGGACAAGTTGAGGAAAGTGGGAATTAATAGAAGGAAGAAAATGTAAGAAGGAAGGAAACAGAAAGGTAAAATTGATCAAATTTAATTTAGAGAGCTGGGCCAGCTTTGTTAAAAAATGAAAAATTACTTCTAGGATACTATGGGAAAATATTGAGGACCTCCCTATCCCCACTTCTAAAACATATGTGTAATTACTACTGGATATCTGGGAATGAGACAGGATAAGTCTGTTGGACCAGGGATCAGAAAATTGGGGCACTGTAAAGGAGGTGGTAGAATAAATCAAGGACAAACTTCTCTAGCTCCTTTTCCCCCCCAAAAAACATTAATTAAATATCTGCTATGTGTTGACTACTATAGCTACAACAAAACAGTTCCTAGTGTAGATTGGGGTAAAAGAGGGCAGAGTGTGTTGGTGGGAGCAGAGTTGAACATAATGCCAATTTTTTTGAATAATGTTTTCACTGTAACATAATGAGCTCTAGCTTCTGGGATGGTCATCACTCCAGACCTAAGAAGAGAGGGAATATGGTTTATATTGATGCTTCTCAACTCCACAAAGCAACCGCCGTCTTAACAACTAACCAATGATTATTTCTGTGGTTGAAATTCAGTATCTTTTCTTAGAGTACTGAGAAACAGAGGAGACTTCGCCCCCAGAGTGCCAGCATGTAACTATGATCTCATGACCTCTAGGACATTGAGAGAGACTGAAAATACTGTAAGCAAATGATACCTCTGAGTCACAATGGAGCTTATCTTCCTGATAAGCCAAGTTTCTCCTAAAACTGTGAACTCACACCTTTCCTAGGGCACTGACTCTCACAATCCGCATTACCCCAAACACTCCAAACCTGTGATTTCAGGTGGCATTTGCTACTTCCATAGATCAGGCTCTAATTATTTTTTAATCTGCAAACACCCATGATCATTTACATGATTTGCTTATCAGTGGAAATTTGATAGCACTGCTCTCAATGTGGATTTTTTTACAGAGGCAGTGAAACAATTGGATTGATATCTGCTTAATTCAGTTGAATTCCAGGTGATTTGAATGTCTGCTCAATACATGTCTAGCAACTGGACTGACTTTTAATAACATTAAATAAATATTGGTGATGATATGATAAGGGAATGGGGTGGGGTTCATAAGTCATTCAGGTGAGAAAACAACTTTGAACATGAAAGGGACCCTTAGTGATTTTAAAGAGAATGTTTTGTTGATAAGCATGAGTTTATAATGATTACTTGATTGTCATGGGACAAAGAGTTTGAGTGTGGGGGAGCGGATAAGTCAGAGTTCTACTTCACTATCCACTTCTAGAGAGAGTTCTTAATAAACTACCCCTGCATTTTTCATAGGGAAACACTCACACCATCTCTCTATCCCCAGTCTACTTATAAAGCATTCCTGCTTGTGTCCAATGGATCAGCATGTACAGGTGATATAGAGTTGCAAGAGAAAACTCCCAATGAATCAAATTTTAAAAAGTCTCAATTCCACAGCAGGGTCAAATGCAATAAGGCCTGGCCTGGAGGAAGAGGCAGCCAATCAGGTGGCCGGTAACTGGACTCTTTGGCACCTTGCAGAGGCCGGTTGGTGGAGAAATCAAAATATTGAGATGCAAAACAAGCCCTTTCCTTTCCCTACTCCACCCCCTGAAATGAATCAACTACACCTTGTAATATTTATAGACTGACAATAAATATTCATAAGCACTCATGAATATTTGACTTGTGCTAAATATTCATTTGTAGCTGAAAGTTCTGACTGACCCTCTAAGTCCTGGGCCCAGCTGATGGGGGGTCAGGAGGTTCTCCTGCCATTCTGCTGTGAAGCGCTTACATTTATCTGCTGCAAAATAGTCTGACTGGCACCGAGGACCGTCTTGTTCGGTTTTAAAATGCCACAAATAACAGATTTATAGATTTTTCTAAATACATTATTTTAGCTTGACAGCATTAATCATTCATGCTTCCTTCCTTCATTTTTCTACCTGCAATGGATTATTGAAACAGAAAATAACAACGAGAAAGGCTACAAGCAGAATCAAAATGTCAAGTTTGTACTTACAGTTGTATGTGCATAGACAGGGTCAAGAGCCTCAATTATTTGTATATGTACACAGTGGTACTACATGAAAGGTTATGTCACCTGAAGCTATTTTCTTGCAGATTTAAATAGGACTGATATTCAGCTCCACAGTCAGCCACTGACATGGAACATAGAATTGTAAAATACTATGAACTCTCATGTCAGGACCTAAAATATGAATTGGGTGATTGCAAGGTGTAGCTGTGGGCAATCCCACATATTGTGGTGCAAGGCCTTTAAATTACTTTGTGTTATTCCTGACCTGTTCTTTTCATTTAAACATATGCCCAGAACAAGATTGTAGCACTTGGTCAAGGGAAAAAAAAAATATCAAGACTTTCTATTTTTCAAGAAAGGTTGCTTTTGGAACCAAGATGGAGCTTGTAAAGAAATATACAAACAAACGTTAAGGAAAAGGTCTGTACCAGGTACTTTCCCAGTGGTCTCTTTGTTGATTGTTTTAAGTTCAGACAAGAAAAGCTATTCATTAGTCCTTTTCTATTAAGTAGTTGATATTTCACTTTTGGGGAGAAAGTATGCTTCTTCCCCCCATGCTATAACCATGGTCATTACATGGCTAGATTCATCAGGGCAATTTGTCTTTTGATCAATAAAATCAGTGCTCCATCAGTGGATCAAGAAATGATGTTCTGTCTGTTATGAAGAGGGGATAGCTGCTCCATATTCTATTTTGTCTAACCAATCCTACTCATCTTTCCAAGAATGGCTAAAGTTCATCCCCTTCTAGGAAGCTTTCCCTAACTGTTCCACTATATATTGATTGTTCCTTCTTCCGATTCTTAGAAAACTCACACTTTATATGATGCTAGCTGTCTTGATTTTTATTATCTAATTTTTTTCAAATTTTTTTCAGTCTTCAGATAAGATGTTATCTCTTCACCTAGACTACAAAGTTTTCTAGAGCAAGGGCTAAAAAGTTAGGAGCACAGATGTGGTTTTCATCATTGTTACTAGTCAAAGTCAAGAGCTTCCAAAAAGCAAGATAGACTGGGGAAATAAATAGCTAATCAAAAAGAGGGTGTCTGGCAACATGATTCAGATCTCTAGACCATGGCTTAAAATATAGGAATGACTAGACTGTTGGCCGATGCTGGATCCAGCTGATAAGAGGTGGTAAGAATGCATTTTCTTCAGTCACAAAGGATATAATAGATCATTTTGGTTACATGAGTCATGAAACAATTGCAGTTAGGAGAATACAAAGGAAAGCTATTGAATAGGAAAAATATTTGTATCAAATATCTCTAATAAGGTTCTGAGATCCAAGATATACACCGAATTAATGCAAATCTGTAAAATCAAGAGCATTCTTCAGTGAATAAATAATCAAAGGATATGAAAAAAACTTCTCAAAAGAAGAATTGTACACTATTAACAACTGTATGAAAAACTGCTCTAAATCACTAATATAAAAATGTAAATCAAAATAGCTCTGAGGTTTCACCTCATGTCTGGCAAATTATGAAGGATGAAAAAAGAACACAGTAAATGTTGGAAAGCCTGCAGATACAGAGACATATGTAATACTCTGGTAGAACTATGAATTGGTTCCACAACTTTTGAAAGCAATTTGGGACTATGCTTAAAAACGACAAAAACATATTCTTTGACCCAGAGATACAGCCACTTAGTGTATATTCCTAAAGATATCAAAGGCAGAAAAAAAGGTCTAATAAACACCAAAATATCCGTAGTAGCACTTTTTGTTCTAACAAAAAACTGCAAGGAAAGTAGCTGGCTATTTATTGGGGAATAAATCATTTGTGGTCCATGAGTACAATGAAATATTGCTGCATCATTGCAAGTGATGAATATGAAGAATTTAGAGAAGAATAAGATGTATAGACTGATGCAGAGCAAAATAAGTAGAATCAGGAAAACAACCTACACAATGATTACAATGATATCAGTAGAAAAAACAACAGCCAAAATAATCAAGGTGCTGTGTTAATCATTTTACAATTATTGTATCATTAGCCCTAAATTTTAACAGTTGAGGAAACTGAGGCAAAAAGAGGTTAAGTAATTTGCCCAGGGTCACACAGGGCAAGTGTCTGAGGCTAGATTTGAACCCAGGTTTTTCCTGACTCCAGTCCTCATAACTCTATCCATTGTGTTATTCAGCAGCCAACTAATTAGAAAGACCAAGTATATTCCCAGAGGAGGGAGACTTTGAGTGTTTGTTGACTGTTACAAGTACTTTCAGACTCAGTTGATATGTTAGTTGGTTTTACTGCACTGTCTCTCCTCCCCCCACACCAC
This sequence comes from Bettongia penicillata ogilbyi, assembly GCA_023548195.1. Taxonomy (NCBI): domain Eukaryota; kingdom Metazoa; phylum Chordata; class Mammalia; order Diprotodontia; family Potoroidae; genus Bettongia; species Bettongia penicillata. Next base: position 7,416,410 of record JAJHZJ010000198.1, on the reverse strand, counting down.
CCCCCATTCTTTTAAGAAATTCATTGTTACAAGAGAAGGTTCTCTAGATAGGAGAATGGAGAGGATGGAGAGGAGAAGGGGCAAAGTTGTAATATATTCAGAAATGGATATAAAAACAAAAAAAAATATTAAAGGATATATTTGCCTGCCATCTTGCAAATCTGATCAAAAGAGATATTAACTGAAAAAGAAGGAGAGAGAAGACTGCCTACTTAGATCTGCCAAGCTAGATACCCTAGAGATTAGCTACAACATAAGAATAGCAGTAGAAATGCCCAGAAATTCACAAGAGAAAAAACATCCTAGAAAAGAAGCAGCATTAAGACCATGGCCTCAGATGTCAGGATGCTGATATATAAAGTAGGGTGAACAAACAAGGTGAACTAAAGATCTTAAGACAGGGGTGGGAAACGTGGGACCTTCACAGATCAAATCCTTTTATTTAGGGGATTTTTTTTTTCTGTGAAATTTGGATTCAACCAAAGGGTTGAACTCAACACTTGAGGACCTAGAGGGCCACATGTGACCTCAAGGTCACAGGTTCCTTATCCCTTTCTAATGCAATGAGGCAAATTTGACTTCAAAAGTTTAGCAGTGAATTGGTGGGATAAAATCCATGGCTAAAATATTACCTTTTAAGGGTATACCCATAAGGAAAAGAGTAGATAAGAAAGTGAACAAAAATCACATAATATAATATATATTTATGGGAGGTAATTCAGGACCAAAATGGGGAATTATAATGGAGAATATTTGGATGAAAATGAATAGAATAGAAACAACATTGTCCTTTGATGTATATAAAGCATACTTCCTGAACAAAAAGTGTAAATACCTGAGGAATTTGAGAATCAGAACAGAGGTCTGATACAGAGGCATGACACATAGTATCCAGAAATCTGCCCAAAGCAGAGAATCTTATAATCTATTAATGTACCTTACTGGAAATTTCATTTTTTGACAAGTGGAAGCACCAATGAGGGAAAATTCTGTACTGCATATGATTCTCATCAACTGTTTGATGATGAGAAAATCATCAGAATCTTTATAGGAGTGGGCAGTGGAGCAGAGAGTACTCCATCTTTGCATTATGGAAGTAAGGAAAACCCACCACTGATAGGTATGTCCAAGATTTGAGGAGAGCATAATTAAAAGAGTCAGCAAAGGAATATATAGGATTCCACAGAATAAAATTCTACAGGGGAAATCAGACCAGAAGAAATAAGAACCTCTCAAGATTGAAATTTCAAAGGCAAAGCAAGAAACAATTATGTTGAAGAAGGAGAAGGGGAGTTGCCTGAAAAGATGCTGTGATTACAAAGGGAACTCATTGGCCAACTTAGGTATTTTAAAAATCAAGGCAAGAACATGAAAACAAGAATTTTTAAAAATATTTTGAATATTTGAATACACAAATGTGGCATATTCCTATGAACACAATGTCAGGAGTGCTAAAGTCTGAGTCTCCCTCAAATTGTTAACAGCAATAAAAATGGTTTTGTTTTTGTTTGTAAAGCTATGCTAGAGATAAAGAGACCCAGTGAAAGGACAAGGCCACTGATTAGGGTAGATGGAATCATGGTACTGGTCAGTAAAGAGAGGCCAGAACTACTCTATGAATTTTTTGCTTCTATATTTTTCTGCCAAGAATAATAATCTTTGGACTACAAAGGGGACTAAAATGGTTAAATGGGAGTTAATGCCTAAAGAATCACTCAACAAGCATTTATTAAGGACATGCTATGTGCCAGGGACTGTACTCAAGATAGGTAATAAACAATCCTTGATGAATTCAAATCACCAAACCCAAATGAACTACATCCAGGGTCCTGAAGCAGTCACAGATAGAACAAATGAGCCACTGTCCATGACTTTTAAAAGATCAATCAGTCAGAGGCAGAGCCAAGATGGTGGAGCAACAGAATAGACTTTCTAGAGCTCTCTCTCCAAGCCCAGCCAAATACCTGTAAAAAATGTCTCTAAACAAATTTTGGAGCTACAGAACTCACAGAATGACAGAGTGAAGCAAATCTCTAGCCCAAGACAACCTATTATGCCACTCTGGGAGCAGAGAGCAGTCCAGTGTGTGCTGCAGTTTCACAGAGGGGACCTGAGCAGAGCTTGAGCAGATGGAATTTCTCACACCTGTAGTGGTTTCCAGACTTCATGACCCTAAAATGCTGAGGATAAATTGGAAAGTCAGTGGGAAAAGTCTGTGGGACCAGTGCAGGAGAGTGGAGTGATGCGATCCCAGCCCCAGGGTAACAGAGTGGGAAAGGAGTGAAGGAATTTGAGGCAGCCACAGCAGTACCAGTGCAGTTGCAATTACTGCTTCTGGAGCTCTAGACCCACAGATTGTGGGAGGATCAAAGGCCATCCCCACTGGAAGCAAAGAACTACCTTGACAAAGGGCTCAAAAAGTCAAGTCCATGACTGGGGAAATGAGCAAAAACTAGAAAAAGAATCAGATTATAGAACCTACTTTGGTGACAAGGAAGACTAAAGCATGCCAACAGAAGAAAACAAAGTCTAAGTTCCTCCATCCAAATCCTCCAAGAAAAAAATATGAATTGGTTTCAGGCCACAGAAGAGCTCAAAATGGATTTTGAAAATCAAGTAAGAGAAGTAGAGCAAAATTTAGGAAGAGAAATGAGTGATGCAAGAAAATCATGAAAAATGCGTCAACTGCTTGCTAAAGAAGATCCCCCAAAAATGCTGAAGAAAATAACACTTTAAAAAATAGACTAATCCAAATGGCAAAAGAGATCCAAAAAGCCAATGAGAACAAGAATGCCCTAAAAAGCAGAATTGGCCAGATGGAAAAAGAGATCCAAAAGCTCACTGAAGAAAATAATATCTTAAAGATTGGAATGGAGCAGATAAAAACTAATGACTTTTTGAAGAGTCAAGAAATTATAAAGCAAAATCAATGGAATAAAAATAATAGCTGATAATGTGAAATATCTCATTGGCGAAACAACTGCCTTGGAAAATAGACCCAGGAGAGACAGTTTAAAAATTATGGGACTACCTGAAAGCCATGATCAGAAAAGGAACCTAGGCATCATATTTCATGAAATTATCAAGGAGAACAGCCCTGATATTCTAGAACCAGAGGGTGAAATAAATATTGAAAGAATACACAGATCACCTCCTGAAAGAGATCTGAAAAGAAAAACTCCTAGGAATATTGTAGTCAAATTCCAGAGTTCCCAGGTCAAGGAGAAAATATTGCAAGAAGCTAGAAAGAAATAATTAGAGTATTGTGGAAGTGCAATTAGGATAGCACAAGATCTAGTAGTTTCTACATTAAGGGATAAAAGGATTTGGAATATGATATTCCAGAAGTCAAAGGAGCTGGGATTAAAAGAAAGAATCACTTACCCAGAAAGACTGAGTATAATACTTCAGCGGGGAAAATGGTCATTCAATGAAATAGAGGACTTTCAAGCATTCTTAATGAAAAGAACATAACTGAATAGAAATTTTGACTTTCAAACATAAGAATCAAGAGAATCATGATATGAAAAAGTGCTCTAAATCACTATTGATTAGAGAGATGCAAATCAAAACAACTCTGAGGTACCACATCACACCTATAAGATTGGCAAACATGACAGAACAAGAAAATGATAAATGCTGGAGAAGACGTGGGAGAGTTGGAACACTAATTCATTGTTGGTGGAGCTATGAGATCATCCAACCCTTCTGGAGGATGGTTTGGAACTATGCCCAAAGGGCTACAAAAATGTGCATACCCTTTGACCAAGAAATATCGCAATAGGATTGTATCCCCAAGAGATTATAAAAACGGAAAGGGTCCCATGTGTATCCCCAAGAGATTATAAAAACGGGAAAGGGTCCCATGCTATAAAAAATATGTATAGCAGCGCTCTTTGTGGTAGCCAAAAACTGGAAGTCAAGGGGATGCCCATCAGTTGGGGAATGGCTGAATAAATTATGGTATATGAATGTAACGGAGTACTATTGTGCCATAAGAAATGATGAACAAGAAGACTTCAGGGAGGCCTGGAAGGACCTATATGACCTGATGCTAAGCGAAAGGAGCAGAACCAGGAGAACTTTGTGCACAGCAATGACCACAGTGTGCGAGAGTTTTTTCTGGTAGACTTGGAATTTGTAATAACACAAGAACTTACTGAGAAAAAAAAGAAATCCCAATGTCGGTCTTCTAAGGCAAAATGCCTTCCACACTCAGAGAAAGAAATATGGAAGTCATTCGCAGAATGTAGCAGATCATGTTTATGTGTGGGTGGGTTTCAGTGTATTATGTTTTGATTTGTTATATGATTTCTTCCATTTATTTTAGTTCGACTACATAGCATGACTATAGTGAAAATGTGCTCAATAGGAAAGTATATGTAGAACCTATACAGAATTATATGCTGTCACGGGGAGGGAGGGGGGTAGAGGTGGAAGTGTGGGGGGGGGATAAAATCTTAACTTTAAGGAAATGATTGTAAAACATTAAAAAAAATAAAAAAAAGAGAATCATGAAAAGGTAAATAGGAAAGAGATATCATAAGGGATTTACTAAAGTTGAACTCTTTGCATTCCTAGATGGAAAGATAATATTTGTAACTCTTGATATTTTTCTTGGTATTTGGGTAGTTGGAGGGTTCATATACATACAGACACAGGGCACTGGGTGAGTTGAATAGGAAGGGATGACATCTAAAAAATAAAATTAAGGGGTGAGAGAGGAATATATTGGGAGGAGAAAGGAGGAAATAGAATGGAGTCAATTATCTCTCATAAAAGAGACAAGAAAAAACTTAGAAGGGGAAAGGGATGTGAAAAAGAAAAGTAAAGTTTACTCTCATTACATTTGGCTTAAGGATGGAATAACATGCACACTCAATTTGGTATGAAAATCTCTCTTACACTACAGAAAAGTAGGAGAGAAGGGGATAAGCAAGGGCTGGGGAATGATAGAAGGGAGGGCAAAAGGGAGGAGGGGATAATTAGAAATATACACTTTTGGGGAGGGACAAGGTCAAAAGAGAGAATAGAATAAATGGGGGAAAGGATAGGATGGAGGGAAATATAGTTAGTTTTTCACAACATGACTTATATGGAAGTCTTTTTCATAACTACACATGTATAACCTATATTGAATTGCTTGCCTTCTCAGTGGGGATTGATGTGGAGGGAAGAAGGGAGAGCAGTTGGAATTCAAAGTTTTAAAAGCAAATGTTAAAAGTTGTTTTTACACACAACTGGGAAATAAGAAATATAGGTAATGGGGTATAGAAATCTATCTTGCCCTGCAAGAAAATAGAGGAGATGGGGATAAGGGAAAGGAGGAGTGTGATAGAAAGGGGGGCCAATAGGGGAATGGGTAATCAGAATGCACAGTGTCTTGGGGTGGGGAAGAGGAGAGATGGGGAGAAAATTTGGAACTCAAAATCTTGTGGAAATGAATGTTGAAAACTAAAAGCAAATAAATTTTAAAAATATCAATCAGTAAATCAATATTTATTAAATTCCTACTATGACCCAGGCACTGTGCTAAATGCTATAGTGCTAAGCACTGTGCTAAGATTATGAAGAACAAGAGAACCACTAAAGGACTAGAGGGCAAATTTCCCGGTTTTCAAAATAAGTAAGATAATAATCTGCACTATTGGCCAGAGAGGAAGAGAGAGGGAGAGAGAGGGAGAAAGAGAGAAGGAGAGAGAGAGAGGGAGAAAGAGAGAGGGAGAGAGAGAGGGAGGGACGGAGAGAGAGCAGAGAGTGAGAGCAGACAGAACAGAGAAAGATAAGCTGTGAATGGGAGCAGGTGACCTAAGGAGCAGAGGAGAGAAGCAACCTGTGTGTGGGTACAGGGAGGAATTTGTCTAGGGGAACCTGTTTTTGTAGGGAGGCCTGACCGAAAGTTTAAGGTGTCAGTGCCCCTTAAATAAGTGATAAGTACCCTGTTAAATCTTACCTCCTCATATTCTAATGATGTCCCAAATAAATATTTTGGTTTTGCCTTTGAGGAAGAGAGTTCATTATATTTTGCAAATTTAACTTGGAAATATGCATGCATATTCATAGAGGCTGTTTTGGGTATTACAGTAGCGTTACAGTCATACAGTTATTGTATCTGAAGTAGAATTCAAACTCTAGTCCCTTGTTTTTCCCACTATACCATTTCTCTTCCCATTCAAGCATTTATATGTTTTATTACAGATTTCTTTTCAAGTACCATTTGGATTAGGTGAGCTATAAAGCTTCTTTCCACTCTCAGTTTGTGATGGTGTATCCTGTCTTCTGTAGACCAGAGAATCAACCAGAATACCTAACAAAGGTGTGCGCAATGACATTCTATCCAGGAAGGGTCAAGATTCACCATTGAGAAACTAAAGGACCCCAAATGACAAACAAGCACCTCATTCTGTGCCATTTGTCTCCCAAAGTGTAATAGAATCCTAAGAAATCATAGATCAGGAGATACTTTTCAGACTTACTGGAATTCATTTTGTTTTGCATTTTCTCCTGAATGAGCATGTTAAAAATGAACTGTGCCATAATACCTAACAATCACTGATTTTAACCCTGAATTCAATGTTCCACACAGCCGAAGATTGTACCGCAAACTTTTCAAGGGTAGAGATCAGGTCTTTATCTTTTTTCTGTCCCTATAAAGTCTAGAACAGGGCTGTGAACTTAGTAGGCACTCAATAAATTCAGAGCAAATTAACAAGGTCGCCATCCTGTGGGCTTGCTATCTACAAATGAACAAGATCTTTGTTTTTTTTTTTTTTTTAATTTCTGAGCCAACCTGAGATAGCAGGATTTTTTTGGTTTTTCAGTAAAAGTCTCAATCAAACTTTTTGATATGTAACTACATTTGTAATACCTTCTTGAAAATGTAACCTCAAGTATTAACCTACTTGTCAAGAAAAAATGAAACAAAAAACAGTGTGAACCCCATACTTTAATATTGCACAGATGAGCTAAAGCATAGAAGAAATGAGAAACCTATCAGTATTAGACAAGTCTAGCAGGAAGATTGGGTTTTGCTTAATAAATGAACTCTTATAGCCATGTGGTAAAGGTAATCATTATGAATTCTTGGAGTTATCCCCCTTAACAGTTAAATCGTTTGTCCATTACTAAATTATTTGTGGGTAGATCTGGCTATTCAGTCCACAAATTGTACCTTCTGGTGTCCATGGGTTTCATTGCCCCTCCTAACACCAGAACTTGTCTTGGACTCCAGTGTTTTGGGTTTGGTCCAGCTGAGAATTCACAGAATCAAAATATGTTAAAGGTAGATGGTACATTAGAGGTCATTTAGTTCGAACTTCTCATTTGACAGATGAGGAAATCAAGATTCAGGAAACTGAATTCATTTGCTTAAGGTCACACAATGAATCAAATTGAATTGTTGAAAAGTCTAATAAAAGGTGATTTGAAAAGAGGAAGGACACTAGCAGCTATGGATCAGGAAAGCTTCAACAGGATTACCCTTGAACTGAGAATGAAAGGAGCGCAAGATTGATTGACAGAGATGAGAAAGAACGCTAGGATCAGAGCCCAACTCTTTTGATTCCTAGTTCATTATATTCCCCAAATTTGTGTAACTGGTTCAATATTCACTGTCTTCAAAGTCAGGACTGGGAGCACCTGATGGTCAATGAGGATCCTCCAAGGGGCTGACTCTGGGAAGGTTTCTTTTAAAAAAAAAAATGCTAGCTTCTTTTTTCCCCCTCTAATAACAGCTTACTTTTATTTATTCCTTTAAAACTTCAGAACAATTTCCTAATTTGCCCCCTCTCCCTCTGAATTCTGCCTGGTAGCAAAGAAATAGTTGAACAAAACTTAATGGTCCAAATGATCATATTTGATAGTATGAACATCATTATATACTCCTAGTCCTCCATATCTCTATGGAAAGAAAGAAGGTGTGTATGAAATCTCTTCTGTTCCCTGGGCCCAAGATGTAATTATGATTAATCTGTGTACAGAAGCATTTTAGTATTATTTTTTGCAAACTATTGTAGTTGTATATATTTTTCTATTGGTTCTACTTTCTATACGCTACATCAATTAATATAATTAATCAAGCTACTCAACTGGGTACACAAATCCAAAGTAAAACAGTCATTGTACCGAAAGAGCTTGTGTCCTATTGGGATAAAGAAGATGTGTAAATGAATACACACGTTTGTAAAGATATATATATATGATATATATATATATTCAAAATAGATACAAAATTTTAAATCTCCAGTGCCACAGTTTCTTTATCTGTAAAATGAGGAGCCAGATTAGACTAGCTCTGTAGTTCCTTTTTCTCTAGAGCTATGAGTCTATGATTTTATGATCCTAATTACAATGTAATTTTTTGAGGAGTGGGGAGAGGTAGAGGCAGAGACTAGAAATGGTACTTCTGCTGAACTTCAAAGGGAGCTGGAAATTCAAAGTCTTTTGATGTTTCTCTGAATTTGTCATATTTGCATTCCATTGTATTCTGTTACCTTCCCATCTATTTTATCACTTTGTTATACTTCGGTGTGTTCAGTTATTCCACGTTCAGTTGGTACTCCCTTTATGGTTAGTTGTAGGTTTTTGTGTCGCATGTGGGGTCTTTCTGTCATTGACCTCTGTGGATTACATGCACAGAACTAGGATGACTAAGTCTAAGGATTTGAACAGTTAAATGATTTTCCTTACATAATTCAAAGTGTTTTCCAGAATTTGAGTGTTGATACTGTGATACTATCTACAATATTATATTTGGTATAAATTAGTTATTATGACATTTAATTTTCAAAAAATTATTTTAAATGTTTTAAATTTTAAAATATCTTATTAAAACTATTGGATAAACTTTTATCATTCAGTTTGATGCATTTCATTTTTAGAGGGACAGTGGTAAGGATTAACATGTAGGGTTATGGTTTCATTTCACTTCCAAAGCTCTCTGCCTACATGAAAACAGAAAACCACTGCCTCCAGAAACTATAACTTTGGTAGCTAAGCAGTTTCATTAGAAACCTAGAAGATGTTATTCTAATCCTTTTAAGCCATGGTATGTCTAAACTATCCAGCATATATACTCCTTTTTGAAGAAATAGCGAATGGAGAATTAAATAGTTAATCTGGGTATTACCATAAATAAAGACATTATTTTTTTAAAAAAAGGTCTCCTTAATAAACCATTTACCCAACCATTTACTAGAAAATGATCCTCGCCCAACAACAGAGTAATTCATAAACAGCTGTTAATTGTGATTCTTCAGGTAGGTGGTATCAACAGATCACTGCCTGTTGAAAGTTTTAATTAGATTTATTAATTCCAAAATGCAGTTGAAATGTGAGGAGTATTGATTGTAATGGCCTGTGTTTTAAATATAATTAATTCATCATCTGCATAATTGCCCATTACCTATACCTTAATTGTGGGGCATAAAACGTTGTTTATCAGAAACATGGTACTAAGTGGAAGGAAGATCCCCCTGTGCTAACTTGTGATTCTTGGTATTTTCATCAAACGTAGCAATAAGACATTTCTATTTCTTTAGGGAGAAAAAAAGGATGCAACCACCCATGTCTCCAGCGATAACCAGTATACACAGACATCCTGATAAACAGGATGCATTTACAATTCTTTTATTACTACACTCTTTGACAAGATAAAGTAAACACGATTTTGAGGAGCATTAAAACTGCAAGAAAGCTAAGCTACTGTCCAAAGAAACTAAAAAATTCTCATATAAATGCACTTTACTTGGAACTGACTCATGGGTGATGAGGATATTCCAACAGCTTGACAATTTTCATACAATACCAGGAAGAATTTCATGCTTTTCCTTCATTTTACTGCTGCCACCAGTCAAATACATCTTTTCTACTAAAATTATACAAATCTATGATTCTTTCTGCTTTTTCCATATACCATAAATCCTGAAGATAGTTCATGTACCTACAGACTTTTTTACAGTCCAAGCTATGAAATTAAAAAACAAAATAACAAAATATTAACTTTCAAAAAAATCTGAATTTGATAAAAGTCTAGTGATTTTATTTTGACAAGATTTATCTGTATTTCTATGGCAAATGACAGGTAAAAGTTGGGTCATTGGCTGACATATTTAAGGTACCACAGAATTAGGCTGAATACTTTATCTAGATTTTTCTGTTTGCCTTTTTCCTCTGTTTGGCACCTCCTGTTAATAAAAATATATGATGTGTGTATTTGAGTACATCAAGGACTTGTGAATCTATCAATAAAGGAACTTTGAATATGGGAGTTTCTTCTACCAAGACTCATGACCTCTCGGTAACATAGTCCTAGGCCTAAAGTAGTTAATTCATCTGCCCCCCGTCACATAGGGCATGTCAGGGGAGAATATAATTCCAGTTTTTCCCAACTTCAAATCTAACATTATCTTCACTAAATTAAACTATTATCTTTCATTCTTATGTGTATGTGCATGTGTATATGCATATGTATGTCTTTGCTAATGACAAAAGAATCAGGAAAGGTTTTCTGCATATTAAAACTCCATATTAAAGGGAGATATTCTATGAAGTTCAGGTGAGGAAAGCGTGTATTAGAGGCATGGGGGGCAGCCATTGCAAAGACATGGGGTCAGAAGAGAGAGTCCAGTGTGTGAAGGACAGAAGGATGGTCAGCTTAGCTAGGTTGAAGAGGATGGGCAGAGGTGTAATGACCAGTGAAACTGGAAAGATAGGTCAGGGACAGATTGTATAAAGTTTGAAAGTTAAATGGAGGAGAAATTTATATTTTATCCTAGAGGCAATAGGGAGCATCTGAAGTTGATTGCAGAAGAGAGTCACATAATTATTTATGTGATAAAAGAAACTTGCTTTGACACCGGTACATAGGATGGAGTAGAGTGGTGAGAAGTTGGAAGCAGGGAAGTGAGTTAGGAAGCTATTGCACTAATCTGGGTGAGAGAGGATGATGAGGGCCTGAACTAAGGTAGCAGTTGTGTGAGTGAAGAAAAGGGGTTACAAGGTCTAAATGGGAACTCCCTTCACTTGGGCAGATTGAAATGCACCTGCCCCTTCACATCCTATATAATTCTTGTCTCTATCTTTGCATACTCCCTCCAAGAAGATTTACCCAATGGACTAGATTGTTTCCTCTGTTTCTGCTGGAATACTAGGTTATCTATCCATTAATTCTTGGTGTGTGATTCATCTCATTTTTTTAGTCAGTCACATCTTTGATTTATGCTACTTTTACATGCCCCATGAAACATACGTTATATGGTGAACTGGTTACAATATACAATTGTATACAATAAAACGTATTATACAATACATAATATTGTACATACAATAATATTGTATACATAATATATACAGAGAGACAGACAGAGACTGAGGCAGAGAGAGAAAAACGAACAGAGAGAAATATATATATGTACATATACATAAGATTTATAATATACAAATGTATACTTTGTAATAAAATAAAATAATACATGAAATAATCTATTCATATCATACCAAATGAAAGAATAAATGAAACACATATCTTTATTATTTTTAAATGTGTGTAAAAGGCTGAGGATTGATTTGATTAAATCAATCAAACTACCCCCACTTCATTTAAAATAAATGACAAGATACTAAGCCCTGATACATTTATCAGGTGAGAATAAAGCTTCATTACTCACTATGTTTGAGAGGCTAGGACACTTCCTTGATCAATCAAAGACATTTCAATTATGTGCACCAGAAAGTCTGTTCTGATTGGGTGATGGATGTGGTCACACCTTGAAGCCTCTACAAAAGAAGGAGTTCATTCACAACTAGGAAGAGATTTAGATGCTCTGACCCTAGAAGGAAAAGTACTGGTAGGTGAGGCAAATAGCAAAAGGATAAAGAGAAACTAGGTCTGCGCCTGTGGCAAAGAAGGGAAGGATGAGAAGGGAGGATCATTCACCCTAGAGGCTTCTCAGAACAGAAGATTTAGGATGGCTACCAGTCATGCCAACTTCCTAAAAGACTGAGGAAACTTCCAAGAAAAGCTCTGTTTTTTTGGTTTTTCTCTCTCCCCTTCTCTGACTTCCCTTCCAGGTACTTAGAAAACACTACAATATACTCTGCTGTTTCTTTGCTTAAATGTTTCTGGTAACCTGAAACAACCACAAAGAGGCCAGGAATTAGCAAGAGAGAAATATAAATGCAAATTAGGGCAGAGAGCCAAACCTCTGCATAAATGTTGGAATTTTCTGAACTGGGGGCTCAGAGTAATTGTAATGGTATTTCTGACTTTTCATTTTATATAAACTCCTAAAGTAGAAGATGAAGGGACTATTACATTACCCCAGGTTTAAAAGAAGCTAATTATTGTAAATGAGTGCTATCCATATATAGTTGAGTATGCATATATATATTTGTGTATATATAAAAAATACAGTTTTCCAAAAGTCTTAAGTAAATAAAAGTGTAAAAGTAAACACACCCACGAATATGTATCTGTATAGAGATACATATTTGTGGATGTATTTACCTAATTATATTAATAATAGAATAGCTGTGTAGTTTGGAGCAACTTAATAAACCTGTGTCTTCACTTCCTCATCTGTAAAATAGTAATGGAAATGATGCCTCCCCGCCACAAAGGAGATATTATGGGGAGAGAAAATATGTACTGTATGAGGCTAGCCTGTGCAGAAGGGGTAGTTGGATCAAAGGAAAAGACTTTCTTGTTCTAGCTGTCCTGTGTCTTTGGTTACCAGTGGTTTTAACTGGTTCCTTCTATGTCTTTTTTGTCCCTTGAGTCATTTTATAATGAATTCAGGTTGTTTTTTGTCCCCCCCTTTGATGGAATTTTTCTCCCTGTAAGAATGTTCTAATTCTTCATGAAGTATTCTGATTGTTTTAATGTTTAGTTTTCTGAAAAGTACTCAACGATGTCCAAGAGGGTAATAACCAAAAAGGTAGTTTTAAGTGGAGGTTGCAGGAATGCTTCAGATGGCTAAGGAATAATTCTGTTTCCTGCTTTCTGACATATATTATTAGTCCTGATTTATTTTTACTTTCTTCTTCCATTTTTTCCCCCTGCTACATTTAAATTTAACCCTCTTCTCAGCGACCCAGGAAAAGATCAAAATGCTCTTTATATTCCTGCAATGTAGAAGTGAGAACTGGATCTTCTCTTTAATGAAGCTAAGCAAGGCTGAGCAGTATAAGGAACAAAGGAAGGAAGGGTGATCAATTATTCAGTACTAGTAATGGTGCTGATGTAGAGGAGACCAAGAAGATCCAGAGAGAGATGACGTGAAGTAGTTTGTTTCTTCTGAGTTCTGTTTATCATCATCTTCGTAAATTTTAAAGTTTTTTATGAACATGAGTTAGCATTTGGGGGTTTGAGGAAACATGACCCATCTACAGACCTTGGGAGTGTTTTAAGAACAGCAATGGTCATCACAAACACTTCTTGCCCAATGCTTTTTTCCAATCCCTATTCCTCTAAATCTTACCAACATTATTTGTCCTTCTTTCCATGGACTTATTTGCCTGCCTCAGTTATGCTACTTTGTCCTATATTTCTCAAAGTGAATGTCTATCATTTCGGGAAAGCTTAAACTAAAATGGTGTCGTGTGAACATAGTGCATTATTGTTCAGGAAGACACAATACCATCTGCTTAATTCAGAGAGGGGAACACGGGAAGATTTGTGTGAACTGATACAAAATTGGGTGAAAAGAACCAAAAGAACAGCGTATAAAATAAGTAGAATAATGCAAATTAAAAGATCAATTTTAAAGGAATCCAAATTGAATAACTGACAAGTCAATAAGGGTTCCAAAGAGCGGGGAATGAAACAGAACTGTCTCACAGCAGAGAAGGGAGGTGAATACAAGGTCAGAAAAGTGCATTAGTTTTCAGGTACAGTCCCTGGCTGGGCATTTTTGCTTAATGGTTCTCCTTTACAAGGGAGGGATGGGAAGAAACAAAGGTACAAGGAATGAGCATTTATACAGTGCCTAATGTATACTAGGCACTAGGCTAAGACTATGGTATAAAGACAAATGGCTTCAAGAAAGCTTATTTATAAAATATTGCATGAAAGTGTTGCAAATCAAATAATAATAATAGTTTTCTTAAGTTTGTCTCCTAGACCTAATAGAAATGTGTTGGAGCTTTCTCCTTCCTGCTCTTCTAAGTATCTTGGTGTTAAAGCCTGGTCATTGACTCATTTATTCCTTCCTGGAAGGAAACACTGTTCCCTAGACTACAGCATTGGCCCAGAAATTGAGGGGATTTTATTTCTCTTACCATGGACTAAACAGTTCATTCACCCTCATCTGCTTAGATTACATCTCCATATGACCAACTTCCTTAGGAATTCCTGCTTATACTATTATAATTTAGGAAAACTTCAACTTCCTATTGTCCTTTCCCCTTCCATCATTACAACATCCTTGGGAATTGCAGCTACTGCGACCCCTATTTTACAGGTGAGTAATAAGAGCCAAGTTCCCCCACCTCCAAGGAGAGGGTTATCATTAGTTCACACAAACCTTTGGAGGCACCAGAATCTAAGCTAAGAATGAACAGTTGTAAACCACTCAGACTGCTTTGGACAAAAGATAACATGAATATAAAGTGAAGCTTTGTTACTATCTAAAAAAATGTAGTCATTAACAAAATAACCCTTACTCATGGAATAAAATTTTTGAGGGAGAGAAGAGTGGAGAAGGCAAGTGGTTTACATGATTATCAGAAAAATCGATCAAGAAAGTCACCCTTTAATTAAAAAATATATCAAAACCTTTCTTGATAATGATCAACCTGTTACACTGGAGCAATTAAAGTAGTAATTTTATTTACTGAGTTACTGCCAAGTCCTATGATTTTTTTTTTGCAATACCCTTGTGATAACTCAATTGGAAATATATGGTAAATCACGGTAATGATGGTGCATTATCTTACAATAACTTGTGCCACAAGCAATTGGGGAGTTTATCTTAGGGGTCCATTATACAACCGAAAGTCCCATTGACACCATTTTGTCACATCTTAGGAGTCTCTGAAGAGTTCCTTCTTTGAACTAGAGTAATTCAAGTCTATGCCTGCCATAACTCTGGTTATGTTGCACATTAAAGCTCATTGTGGATGGACACTTTTCTTTTTTTTAATTTAAAAAAGTTATAGCACAAACAAAAAGCAAAACATTTCCCCCCAGCTGGGCTCTTTGATGGAGTGCTCTTCTTTTCAAAGTGGGATTCCTTTACTATCATATTTCCAGCTAGTAAGGATCAATGTGCAGTGGATAGAATACTGGGCCTGGGGTCTGGAAGATTGATCTTCCTGAGTTTAAATTTGACCTCAGACCCTCACTAGCTATCTGACTCTGGCCAGTCATTTAACCCTGTTTGCCTCACTTTCTTCATCTGTAATATGAACTGGAGAAGGGAATGACAAACTACTCCAGTATCTTTACCAAGAAAACTCCAAATGAAGTCACAAAGAATCAGACACAACGGAAACAACTGAACAAGATGGAACACTGCTTGAAACTTTAAGGCAATAAAATTCATCATTTCCTGTAGAATATAAACTCCTTGAGGGAAGTGTCTGCTTTGCTTTTTGTCTTTAAAGTCTCAGCACATAATAGGTCCTGATTGTTAGATATGATAACAAATCCAATTAGAGACTTGGTATGGGACACTTTACAAATGATGACATGGAAAGACTATTGGAATGGGAAAAAAAATCCAGAGACCAGGACCCTAATCCCATCTCTATTATCAATAAACATTATTACCTCAGACAAACTATTGTCTCTGATTTAGGGTCAATTTCCTCATCCCTCAAAAAAGGGGATTGAAATTAAATTATCTCTATTTTTCATTCAGTTCAAATGACTCCATCCTATGCCTCTATAAGACTCACTTGGCAGAAGACCTGACCAGAGTCCTGGTGACCTCCTTCACTTCTTTGAAATGCATGGTTCAAGGCATGCCATTCTTAAAAAGTGTTTTATGCTGTTAAGACAGCAAATGTTGTAAGAATATTAGTTAATAAATAGTGTTTATGGAGAAAGTTGGGGGACATCAAAAACCTTTTCAGGTCTTTGTTTTTGAGCAGAACTCCACACTCCTCCCTAGATGCTGCCATCTGTAAGGCTTAGTAGACCAGTGGCTTGACCCAATATGGAATTGTCTTTATTTAATAAGTTCAATAAATAGGAAGAACTTCATGTATGCACAATCCCATTTTAGCTGCAATACCTATAGTTCATTTTCTGTAGTGGCCTTCCCTGAAAAAATCTTTCTTAGTTTCTCTAAAGTAGTGGAGTATTTAACTTCATGTCATTCTATAAACTGGGTCAACATTCATTTGAATAGAATTTATTTCTTGCAAAATCATAAGGCAGATATCATCTAACAAGTTACCTAGAATCTATTAGACATAAAATCACTATAGTTACAATACATGATTTAGACCTATAAGCGAATTTGTTGTGTGTTAGTCTGATTTGGGAGTGTTTTTTTTTTTTTTTGGTCAAGTAATGAATGCTATAGAATTTAACATTCCTCATTTGCCCTCATCTCAGGGAAGCATAAAGTCAAGGTCAGTGCCCAACTTCAATAATTAGCTCACCTCAGGTTCATCTTAACATGGAACTGTATACTCACAAAATCTCAGAGTTGGAAAGAAACTCAGAGGCCGTCTGGTCCAAAGCTGTTTCATTCATGCTCCCATATCTCCAGTTATTCGCACAGTGCCTGGCATATGGTAGGTGCTTAATAAGTACTAGTTGATGGATTAATTGCTTGATTGACTCTACTTGAAGCAGGAAATTTTTCTCCAACATCCCCAACATTCTTTCTAGTCCCTTTTATTGGAATTTACATGGTTTTTAATCCCTAATTTTCTTATTTTGTAATATATATATAGCATATAACAAAGTGTATTTTATACATGAAAATTCTGTAAGTTACTCTCTCATTTCTTTGGAGAATGGAAGTTGATATAAATCATCAAGGAAAAGGCAATAAAGAAATAAAAATGGAGGCACCGCAATCAGAACCCAGTACTGAGATGACTGAATATTGAGTTTTGTTGGGATGCTTTCTCCTGCTGATACTCCATTCTAAAAATCAAGGACAGGAAAATGATACTTCACTCACCTTCCTTTTAGTGCCCTGGAGTTAAATTTAACAGGGCTGAACAGGGTATGGGCAAATCTGCCCTTCCTGATTCCAGTTGACCCTATGTGCTAGCTCAGCACTTGTGAATTTGGGTGTGAGACAGTCTGTGGCTGCTTTCCTACCAGGTACGAAGCAACAAAAAGACTCAAGTTTTGAGATAAAAATCCTCATATTAGACACTCCTCTCTGCCCCATCTATCCTTTCCTCTGACTCCTTTATGACATGGAGCTATGCCATTTTTAAAGGACCCTTATGGCCTCAAGTTTTCCCTGCTCAGTGTCGCCATCAAGGGGATTGTTTCATCACCTCAAAGCACAAGAGTCCTTCAGATCCAGTCACACGTGGAAAGAAACAACTCTGCCTCCTCTTACCCAAAGTGACTAAGTTCAAGGGATGGACAGAATCAGGAAGGGAAGCCTTGCGTACACCCTGATAAATCCTGGTTCACTGATAGCCAATCATTCTTGTCCCCCCTCCCTCCCCCTTTGTTTTTTACAGTTAAGTGGCACAGTAAGATAGGGTATTGAATCTCGAATTAGGTGAATCTGAGCTCAGATCCAGACTCATATATTTACTAGCTATATGACCTTGGACAAGTCACTCAATGTCAGTTTGCCTCAGTTTTCTTATCTGTAAAATGATGGTAATGATAGCACCTACTTTCAAGGGTTGCTATGAGAATCAAATGAGATAATACTTGCAAAGCACTTTGCAAACCTTAGAGCAGTATAAAATGCTACCATTATTATTACCATCATCACACAAAGGTGATGTACTTTGTTACATAAAGTCCCCATTTTTCTCTGGTCACCTCAGAATATATACTAAGGCTTGAACATTTGGTTCAGTCTGTTTGGCTTAATTTAGTTCTTTCCAGTCTCAGTGACTGCAGATTTATAGCATCAGCACTTCAGGTGTTATCTGTGGATAGGGTTAAAGTTGGCCATTAGATGGTTGCTATATTTTTCCACCTTGTTTTTTTATTGAACCATTTAGCCAAGGCCAACCTTGACCAGTTCAGCTCTCTCTCTAGTTAATGAAGAACCAGGGCTGTAGTTTTTCTCTCAACTTTATCTTGCCAGAAAAACAAAGTCCCCAAATGCATCCTTCTGCCTGGGGAAAGTCTAAAAGCGGTGTCTGTCAGGACCTATTTTTAGTGCTTTACAATTCTTCTTTCCTTCTTCTCCAGTCCCTCAGGACTTTTAGATTTACTATTTAAATATTTATAAACTGTTACAATTATTTATTAAAAGGTTTATGTTGTTATTATATTTAGTGTGGAATATGCATTTCTTCCTCCAAAAATAACAGGACTTTCCATTAAACGACGTGTGTTAATGATGCAATAAATTTTCTGTTAAAGGAATGGAGAAAGTTTTACTCTCTCATGACATCTCTAAGTACCTTTATTTAAAAGTAGAGGACCTACCTCACTGGAAAAAATTCTTCTGACTTCCCAAATGCAATTCTAGGAAGCTTCCTAAAATCTATGGTGTTTGCAAGGAAGAAAAATATTCTGAAATTCTAACTTAGCCTAATTCTTTGCAGAGAGGAGAAGGGAAACTGCAGAGAAGGGAAGGGAAACTAGTCCTATTTTAGATATAATGTGGGTTTCATTCAGTATCCTCTACCCCACACCTAAGGACCCTTTTTACACCTTGTTCTCTCTCTTTTTTTAAGTCTCTAATGAAGAGAGGGCCCTAATTATTTCAATGGCCATCTATTCCATGGATACTCTTGAGCTTATCCTCTCCTGTTTCCACTGGGAGAATGTTCTACTTAATTCCCCCCATCTTTTTTACCTCCAATTTATCTTTATGAACTGCTTCCTTCCCCTACCACCTACAAATATTTCTGGGTCTCTTGCACCTTAAAAAAACAATAATAACAACCTTATTTCTCCTTGCCATTACATCAAACTACTGTCTTTCTTTATATGTCTTCTTTTCATAGTCAAACTCCTAGGAAGAGCCATCTACACCTATTATCTGTTTATTATCTACCTCCCCTTTACACATTTCTTAACCCTTCCAATCTGCCATCCAACCCATCACCTGACTAAAGCTGTTCTGTCCAAGTTTACCAACAATTCCTTACTATAACTATGAATTCAATGACCTCCTCTTAGTCCTCATTCTACTTGAACTCTAAAGTTTTTGACACTATTGACCACCTTTTTTTTAGTCATCTTGGCTTCAGTAATGCTGTTTTCCTTTGGTCTCATACTATTATAATCATTCCCTATCAATTCCTTCTCTGAATCATCATGCTATTTTCCTTCTCCTTCCATGAAACGTGGATATCTCATAATGTTCTTTCCTTGGTCCTTTTCCCTTTTTTCTCTAAAACTTCTTTTTTTGTCAATCTCATCAAACCTAGTGGGTTCAATTAGCATCTCTTTATAGATGACTTTCAAATATATGTATGGTATATAATGAAAGCAGATTTAATCTCTTCTCTACACATCTCATTTTACTGACAATTCTAACTAAATATCTTATGGATAGAGAAAATCGCACAATTGTCCTGACTGGGTTCAATACAAATGTATGTTACACAATCACAACTAGACCCTCACAGTTAGGCAATCCTACTATACCTCCCATATTAACTGACTATCCTAGTCTCTACAGTGACTGTGCCAACCTTTCCATCTTTCCTCAAGTCTCCCATGACTCCCCCTGCCACCACTCTTTTATCTGAGAACCTCACTTCATATTTTACAGAAAAGAAATATTGAGACTATTCAATGTGATCTCCCTCTTCTTCATCGCTTATCACTCAGATGTCTTCTGCTACCATTTCTTCTTTCACCCGGTTTCATATGATAAAATGGCCTTACTCCTTACCAAGGCTAATCCCTCTTACTTGTTCAAATGATCTTCCTTCTCTTCTTCAACAGACTTTGCTCTCTGTCATCTCTATGCAATCATGTATATTCAATCTTTCTCTGACTGCCGGTTCATTCCCTTCTGCCTACAAACGTGCCCATGTCTCCCCCTATTATGAAAAAAATGAAAAGAAAAACAACCCTCACTTGATCCTTCTGTCACTGTTAACTATAGCCCTGTATGTTTTCTGTCCTTAATAACTAAACTTGAAATGGCTATCTACGATAGCTGCCTCCATTTTCTCTCCTGCCCATGCTCTTCTTAACCTCTTAGAATTTGGCTTCCAATTTTATTTTACCAAAACTGTTCTCCCCTGTTACTAATGATCTCTTAGTTGCCACATCCAGCGGTCTTTTCTCTCTCGTTCTCCTTGACCTCTCAGCAGACTTTGACACTGTTGATCTCTCTTTCTCCTTCATGATACTCTCTTCTCTTTAGGTTTTCAGTACATTACTCCTAAATCTCTTACAACCCGCCTGGTCTCTCCTTTCCTATCTCCTATGCTAACTCCTCTGGCAAATCATGTCCTTTAACTGTCATACCACTCAGGGTTTTGTCCTGGGCCCTCTTTTCTTTTCCCTCTATACTACACTTGGTGATCTCATCAATTCCCAAGGATTTAATTACCATCATTATGCTAATAATTCTCAAGTCTAGCCATCCTGCCCCAATCTCTTTTCAATATCTCTTAAAAATACTCCTTCTGTCTTCTGACACATTCACCCCTTTAGTGCAGGTCCTTGTCACCTCACACCCGGACTACTGCAATCGTCTGTTGGTGGGTCTGCCTGTGTCAAGTCTCTCCTCACTCCAGTCCTTCCTCCATTCCACTACTAAAGTAATTTTCCGAAAGCAGGGATCCGATGAAGTCACCCTACTCTAGTGGCTTCCCATTGCCTTGAGGATCAAATACAAAATGCTCTGTATGACATTCAAAGCCCTTTATAACCCAGACCCCTGTTACCTGTTCAGGCTTCTTAACATCTTACTCCCTGCCAATAGTCCGATTCAGTGGCACTAGCCTCCTGACCCTGAATAAGACATTCTATCTTTCAGCCCCAGGCAATTTTCTCTAGCTGTCTCCCAGGCCTGGAATGCCCTCCTTTATCTCCACCTACTCACCTTCCTAGCCTCTTTTATGTCCCAACTAAAACTCCTTCTCCTACTGGAAATCTCTCTGAAACTCTCTTAATTCTAGGGTCTTCACTATATTAATTACTTCCTATTTATCCTGTATTTAATTTGCTTTGTTATTCTGCATGCAGTTGACTTATTGTCTCCTCCATTAGATGGTAAACTCCTGTCTTTTGCCTCTTTTTGTATCCCTAATGCTTAGCACACTGTAGGACATTATAAATGTTCATTGATTGATTTTTGTGCTTTGGACCAACTTAATCCTAACAAAATTTAACTCATTTGTTGTATCATTTTCCAATAGCTAGAAAAATCTGCCTTGATAGAAATATATTTTCAATCTATTTTTATTATGACAATTATGATGATGGATTATCTGGAGTATGTATCACAGTTCCAGGCATATAGAAAGGGAATCCATTTCAGTGGACAGCGCCTCACACCAATAACTGGGAGATCTGAGTTTGAATCCTGGTTCTGTCACATAATTTCAGCTACTCATCTAACCAAACAGTCATTAGTTTTTTCAACTATCCAATCAGGGTATTAATACAATCATAGAATTTTTGTATTGGGAGGAATATGAGATACAATCCTAATCTATTTCCTTTCTTCACAAGTGGGAAAACTGAAGCTCAGAGAGACATAATGATTCTTCCAGGTTCATACTCTCTAGCTGGGAATGATTTTAAGATCTTCTGCCTTTCAGTCTAGAGCATTCTACATCTGATGTCTCAGTTGCTTGGGGGAGAGTGATGAAACCCCTATGCAGCCCAGATACTGGATAGATCCCTTTGTAGCCTCTGTACCATAATCAGGTTTTACAGATATAGGATCTCATTTGGTCCTCACAACAGCTCCAAGATTTAGGTGCTAATATTATCCTCATTTTACAAATGAGAAAATCGAATTTGAAAGAGGCAAGTAGCTCACTCAATATAGCTAGTCATGCCTGAGGCAGAATTTGAACTCAGATCCTCCTATGTCCAGAGGTCTACATTCTACCTCGTACACCAAGGTACTAGTACTGTTCATTACAATAACAGAGGTATGCTGACACCTTGCATTAACATATACATAGAATTTTCTACTACTCAAAGTGCTCCTATATACTTTTTTTTACTTGAGTCTCAAAACCACCGTTAGTCAGGTAGAACACATCTCACAAAGCACAAGGATATGATGTAGAAAGCAACTCACAAAGTGACATTTTTATGCCTTAAACATAATTATTAATAATAATGCAAATGAAAATGTTACAGATAATACAAGCATATGCATAAATAATAAAATCTATTACAACTCATATATATACATACATATGTACACACACACACACACACACCCTGATCATGTTCTCCCAAAATATCAATATCTGTAGTAATGAGCAGGAACACACTTGGTTGGTTGGTTGTTGTCCTTTGTCTTCAAAGAGGAACAAAATGACATCACCATTATAAAATGAAATTTCAGTGTGTCTAACTGTGGCTGATCAGACCAATACAAGCTCGGAATGCTCTACCACAGGTTGAGCACAGATAGACTGTATGAATATTTGAGGTGGATATCCCAAATTTGCACATTCTGCCTTTCCTTTGTGCTGTCTCAATTCTGCTTTGCTTAAAGAGCACAGCACCTTTTCTTATGTGGGCACACCATGCTGAGCTATCCTGTGCCAATGTCTCCCATGTTGCATAGTCAAATCCAAAATTCTTGAGAGAGACCTTGAGAGTGTCCTTGTATCATTTCTTCTGACCGCCATGTGATCACTTGCCCCATGCAAGTTCTCCATTAAATAGTCTTTTTGGCAAGCGTATATTCTGCATTTGAACATCGTGGCCAGCCCATCGGAGTTGCACTCTCTGAAGCATAATTTGAACATTCAGCAGTTTAGTTCGAGCAAGGACTTCACTGTCTGGTACCTGCTCATGTCAGATGATCCTCAGAATCTTCCTAAGACAGTTCAAATGCAAACGATTCAGTTTCCTGGCATGGCGCTGGTAGACTGTCCATATTTTACAAGCATATAAAAATGAGGTCAGCACAACAGCTCTGGAGACCTTCAGTTTGGTAGTCAGTCTAATAAGGGACACATTTAAATTAAGGGGAGGAAAGTATGAGAGGGAGGAAAATTGATGTGCTTAGAACAGTCCACAACTCTGAACTTCAGGACTCTGTGTCATTGATCCATGCAAGAACATCCACATCCCTTGAAACTGATTCTCTGCCCACTCCTTGACTCTTGGTATCCATCACACTTCAGTTAAGGAAATCTCTTCTCCTGTCTCTTCAAACACAGGCTATTTCAACCAACCATCAATCTCAAAACAAAACAACAAAAAAAGGTGTTTAGAAAGTGTTAGCACTTAATATGAATATAAATTTTCTTTAAAATAGAGATGCTCAAAACTCATCAAACTGGTGCTGTCAGGGTGGCCCTGAGCAGATAGAGTTCTGGATCTGGAGCTAAGAAGACTTGAGTTCAAATCTGCCTCAGACACTTATTAGCAGTATAACCCTAGGCAAGAAATTTAACCTCTGTGTGCCTGAGTTTCCTTATCCGGAAAATGGGGATAAAAACAGCACCTACTTCCCAGGGTTTTGGGGAGGATCAAAGGAGAGAATATTTTTAAAGCACTTAGTACGGTTCTTGCTCATAGTTAAGACAACATATTCTTGTATCTTTCCTTCTTTCAGAAGACCAGCCCAACCAGTTTCTTTGTCCAACAAGAACAAAAATCAGGGCAACACAGTTTGGGTTGACTGTAAGCCAGCTTGTCCCAAAATACCTGCAAAGCCCCATCAACTTTTTCTTTACATATGAGAGATGGCTGCAGACAGGAACAAAGTGTTATGAGAAGCTTCACTTCTCTCCAAATCTGGATGTCATATAAGGGAAAAAAACATCACTGGAGCTCATGGCCAGTTCTCCCTCTAACCAATCAGAAGCCTTCTAATGGTTAACTTTAATTGTCAGAGCTCTTACAGAACTACTTTTTTAAAATCCTACTTTTTATTTTTTAACTATTTTATTTCTTTTCAGCTTCCTACAGTCAGTTCTATATATCTTAGATTTTTTCCCCTCCTTCCTATTTCTCCCCTCCCCTCCCTGAGAAGGCATGCAATCTTATATAGGTTCTACACATACATACTTATTAAATATATTTTCACCTTAGTCATGTTGCATAGAGGAATTAAAATGAATGGGAGAAGCCATAAAACAAAACAAAACATAACACAAGAGAAAATATTCTGCTTCATTCCACCATCCAATTCCACAGTTCTTTCTCTGGATGTGGAAGGTGTTTTGCCTCCAGAATCCATTGGGAATTTTTCAGGTCCTTGCATTGCTGTGAAGAACTAAGCCTACCAGAAAAATTCCTCCCACACTGTTGTCGTCTATGAAGTTCTCCTGGTTCTGCTCCTTTCCCTCAGCATCAGTTTGGATAAGTCCTTCCAGGCCTTTCTGAAGTCTTCCTATTCATCGTTTCTCACAGCACAATAGTATTCCATTACATCCATAAACCATAACTTGTTCAGCCATTCCCCAGTTGATGGGCATCCCCTTGATTTCCAGTTCCTGGCCACCACAAAGAGAGCTTGCAGAACAACTTTTCAGTTGCTTCCCCACCTCTCATATCCGCTCCCCCCCCACCACACATGCACACTTTGATTTCAATTCTTCTTATGTGCCTATATCAAGTTTTCCCACAGGTTCATCCATCCATCAAGTTCCTATAATGTTCCTCTCCCTTCTAGTGACTTAAATGAGAAGCTCTAACTCTCAGTGACTTGTCCTTCACTTAAAAAGTCACAACTCCACAAATTTTTACTCTCAAATCAATAGTCCTTTTTAATTTATTTGCAACTTTTTTTTTCAATGGACTAAAATGGATTTTCTCACTTCCCCACCCCTCAGCACCATTGGGAAAAAAAGAACAGTGAAAGCTTTGTTAAAAAAAAAAAAAGACAGGCATAGTAGAACAAAATAAATAAAACCTGCACTGTCTATGCTCCCCAGGCTTTTCCCAGTCTGACCTCTTAGTCTCTCCTTTCTTTAATAGGAGGTGGGTAGGACATTTTACCAAGGTTCTCCAGAATCATACCTGGCCATTGCATTGATCAGAGTTCTTGCTTTTCCAGGTTGTTTGTTCTTACAATATTGTCCTGCTCACCTCACTCTGCATCAGTTCGTGCCAGTCATCCTAGCTATCTCTAAAAACATCATCTCCTTTGTCATTTTTATAGTAGAATAGTGTTATATCACATTCATATACCATAACTTTTTCAGCTAGTCCCAAATTAATGGGTACACCCATTAATTTTTCCCAGTTCTTTGCCACCACAAAAAGAACTGCTATAAATATTTTTGTACATGCAGGTCCTTTCACTCTTTCTTCTATTTCTGTAAGGTGTAGACCTAGCAGTGGTCATGCTGGATCAGAAGATATGTGGTTTAGTAATTCTTTGCTCATAGTTACAAATTGCCATCCAGAATGGTGAGACAAATTTGACCCTCCACCAAAAGCATATTGAAGTTTTTGTTTTCTCATGATCCCTTCACCTGTCATTTTCATTTTTTTGTCAACTTTGCCAGTCTAATGGGTATAAAGTGGAACCTCAGAGTTTTATTAATTTGCATTTCTCTAATTATTAGTAATATTGAACATTTTTTCATATGGCTATTGATAGCTTAGATTTTTTCCATGCAGAACTGCTGTTTCCTATCAGTTAAGCATTTATCAATTAGGGAATGGCTCTCAATAGTCCTTTTATAAATTGCACCACAGTCTACAAGTGTTTATATGATTTCTCATTATTTGTAGTTTCACCCTCTTTACTCATAAAATATTTATATGCAAATTTGCTGACATACCATAATGCTTTGCAGCTCTGAAGTCTTTAATACAGTCCTCCATCTCTTTGGTGTCCTTGAAATTGCTTCTCTATACTAATATTTCTCTAGTCTTTGGTAAATAAAAGATCTTTCTCTGATACTTTATAATATTAGGTTGTTTTCACATAAGCAAGTTGTTATTCTATATTGTTCACAAAGCAATTTACATCTTTATGTTTTATACCACAGATCCTTTTTTTCACTAAAACCGACCTGAAAGTTGTTTCTTTATGCACATATACACACATAGAGTTATTAAATCAGAATTTGTTCTAGTCTCATTAGGTATCAAAATGTTCACTGATAAGGGGTAGTTTTACATTTGTAAAGTTAAAATTAAGCTAAACTGAGGCATGAAGTTCCTAATTAATTAGTAAAATGCAAATTTACCAATAAATAATTTCTCTTCCTCAGCAAAGTTAAGAACACAAATGAGGGAGACAACTCTCTTTTATAGTTTTAGGGAGCACAGAACAAAGCATAGGACTTCAGAGGTGAGGAACAAGTTATGATTAGTTAAAAGACCTTAACATTATGAATGATGAAATCAATCTGATTGGTTACATAATTGAAGCGTGGGGAGACAATATGATTGGTTGGAAGTT
Organism: Bettongia penicillata ogilbyi; assembly: GCA_023548195.1. Classification (NCBI taxonomy): domain Eukaryota; kingdom Metazoa; phylum Chordata; class Mammalia; order Diprotodontia; family Potoroidae; genus Bettongia; species Bettongia penicillata. Next base: position 7,389,723 of record JAJHZJ010000198.1, on the reverse strand, counting down.
GGAAATGAGGGGCTAGCAACAGCCCCTTTCTTCTCTCCTGTGCTAAGAAATGCTTGTTGTTTGAGTACATCTAAAAGGTTTGAGATAGTGGACCAGACTTCTTTGCATAACAAACCAGGCATCCTTGAAGGAAAAAATGGTGGTGGGTTTGGTGGTCTGTCTAGACCAGATTCACTGATGTCCATCAGCATCTCTCAAGGACAACAGATTTCCTTAAGGCAAAAAATAGAACAGTGATTAGCAAAAGTGGATATCTAAACCGAACTTCTTACAGGCCAGTTAATTTCCCTTTTTTCCCTTAATATGACTTTAGTTTCCCCTTGCTTACATGTAAAGATAGATTTCAACTTTCATTTTTCTAAAATTTTGAGTTTCAAATTTTTCTCCTTCCCTCCATAATCTGACATAGGTTATACATGTACAATCATGTTAAATATGTTTCTGCATTAGTCATGCTGTGAAAGAAGAATCAGAACAAAAGGGAAAGACCATGAGAAAGAAAAAAAACCAAAAAAGTGAATATAGTATGCTTCGATCTGCATTCAGACTCTATGTATAGTTCTTTCTCTGGAGAGTTTGCATTTTCCATCATGAGTCTTTTGGACTTGTACTGGATCATTGAGAAGAGCTAAGTCTATCACAGTTAATCGTTATACAATGTTGCTATGTTCCATGTTCTGCTTCTGTTCACTTCATTCAGCATCAGTTTATGTAAGGCTTTCCAAGTTTTTCTGAAATCTACCTGTTCATCATTTCTTAGAGAACAAGAGTCTTCCATTACATTCATATACCACAGCTTGTTCGGCCATTCTCCAATTGTTGGGTATCCTCTCAATTTTCAGTTCTTTTTCCCCACAGAAAGAGTTGCTATAAATATTTTTGGTACATGTGGGTCCTTTCCCCTTTTTTCTGATCTCTTTGGGGTACAGACTTAAAATTGTGGTATGCACAGGTTTAAAGCCCTTTGGGCATAGTTCCAAATAGCTCTCTAGAATGTTAGATCAGTTCACAGCTCTACCAGCATTGAATTTCCCCACATCCTTTCAATCATTTTTCATTTTCCTTTTCTATCATGTTAGGCGATCTGATGACCATGGGGTAGTGCCTCAGTATTATTTTAATGGGTATTTTTCTAATTTTTTAGTGGTTTAGAGCTTTTTTGCATACAATTATTGATAGCTTCCATTTCTTTTTCTAAAAACTGTCTATTCGTATCCTTTGACAAGTTATCAATTGGGGAATGGCTTTTATTTTTATAAATTTGACTCCTAGAATTATCTTTTTTAAAGGGATAATATAGCTATCATATGGGTGTTTTCCCAAACTCAATATGCTGCAGGCTATTGTTATTTTAATGTGTTGGCTTTAATCTCTGAAAGACCTTGGTTCTAGTCTCATTTCATATGTACTCTAGCAGTGTGACCTTATCCAAGTCCCTTAACCTCTCAGTGGCCCAGACAATTCTCTAAGACTTTAAATTGTAGCGGTTTCTTATCTATATTGTTACAGGGATTTTCATCACCAGGAATTCCCTTTACTAATAAGATCAAAGATCCAGCTTCTTTCTTCCTTTTCAATAGTAGTCAATAAATACTTTTGGAGTTGAATAAAATGTTTTTCCTTCCATCTCATCCTTTTTATCTAATGGAAGGAACATTCACTATGGCATCAGAGGATATGGGTTCAAATCCTACCTTTGACATTTATTATTTTGTGTGACCTTGAGTAATCCATTTGGCCTCCACTTGTACAATGAAAGGGTTGAGCTCATTGATCTCTGGTTCCTTCCAACTCTAGGTCTATGGTCCTATGATGCTATGACCAGTTCTTATACTTTGGCTTTGCTCTCAGTATTCTGCAATGCTGTTTTTCTCTTTTATTTTTGAAATAAAGAAGGAAGTTTTTATCTACCAAAGTCCATCTAGGATGTGGTATTGAGAATTAATTCAAAGACATGTTTTTTAATGTATTAGAAATTTTATGAGATATCAGTGTAGTGAAAAGAGCCACAGTCTGGCTATTCAGAAGGTCTAATACTAACTCGTTGTGCATTATTGGACAAGTTGCTTCCTTTCTCCAGGCTTATTTTCCTTACCTGTCAAATAAGAAGATTGGACTAGGTAATCTCTAAGGACCCATATAGCTCTTACTCTGATGGATTTATGACATCATATGTAGTCCCTCTGTTGAAGAGTATGATCCTTCTATATCTCAACCTCACTATTCTTGTCCATGTCTTTTCTTAAATCCCCTCTAGGGAATTTGCTTAACCCTCTGGAGGCCTTCCTCTACTTCTTTAAATATTTTGTTAGTTATCAGAGTGGTATCTTGACTATCTATGTATGTTCTCTGATTTAAAAAAGGTCAATTTAATTTTTTAAAATTAGCAAACTTTATTTTCTCTTCCCCCATCTCTCTTCCCCTTATCATTAAAAAGAAAGAAAGAAATATGGATAGAGATAAAGGGAGAGAGAAAAGAGGGATGGATGGAGGGAAGGAAGGAAGAAAGAGAGGGAAGGAGGATGAAAGGAGGGAAGAAGCAAGGTAGTCTAGCAAATTAAATTCTCACAGAGTTCCCAGACATTCCCACAATAGCCATGTCCAAAAATATTTATAAATTTGACCTCTGAACCCTGAATCTATCACGCACTTGTCACAAAATAAATAGTAAGCTTCATCCTCAGGCCTCTGGGATCATAACTGGTCACTGCAATGATCAGAATTCTTGCCTCTTTCAAGGCTGATTGTCTTTACAATGTTGATGTTAGAATAGAAAGTGATCTTTGGTTTCTACTTATGTCACTATGCATTAGCACACAAATCTTCCCAGGTTTCTCTAAAACCATTCCTTTCATCATTTCTTTGGCACAATAGTATCCCCTCATGCTTGATGCATAGCCAGTCCATTTCTTGTTAGGATCACAGAATTATAGACCTAAAGCTAGAAGAGATCTTAAGAGATCATCTAGTCTCATCTAATTTTACAGATTAGGAAACTGAGGCCCAGAGAGGCTGAGGAACTTCCCAAGCATCACATGAATAGGTGTCAGAGGCATGATTTGAATCTAGGTCCACTCAGTCTGAAGTCAAGACTTTGTGTCATAACACATGTCTTTGATGTCCTTTCTCATGTATATTGTCATTTGTTATATGAAGTAGCCTACTGGCAACTTTTAGGCACCTTTACATTTTCTCTTGCAGTTTCCATTCTACTAAGAAGTTAGTGTTTTATGATTTGCAGCCATCTAGCCCTTTGGGATTAAATGTGTATGTGTGTATGTATGTATGTGTGTATATATGTATGTGTATATATATGTGTGTTATATATACATACATACACACCCACTTATATGTATAAATAAATGCTTTTTCAACTTGTGATCTTTGAAAATGGCAAGCAGTATCCGAAACACAACCCAGAACAACCCTGTCTTATATGTCTTCCAACAGTAGTCTCTCTTCTCTACCCATCTACAGTCCCTGCCCAAGATGTGTGTTCTGACAGACTAATTTAGTGGGCTAGTTAGAGGCTCAAATCAGATAATGCATTTAAGGCAGTTTGCAAACCTGAAAGTGTTATATAAATGCCTTCTCCTCCTCCTTCTCCTCATCAACATCATCATCATTCCGTGGTAACCCGTCCTCCAGTTTGGTAATGATTTCATTTCCTGAACCATAACAAAGCTAGATACCAAGCCCAAGGAACAATTGACACACAGGTTGCAAGGGTATGTCTGAAATCCTAAAACTTGCACTGGGTTCTTAGAATTCTCCGTAATGATCTACCTTATTTATGCCTCCCACCATTGGTATTTACCACCCAATGGTGTTTGCACATTAACACGTGCCTTCCTATGCAAATGTTGTTACATTTTCCAAATAATCCAACAAATATTTTTAATCATTTATTATGCTTTAGACACTGAGGGAGAGATAAATCCAACCCTTATCCTGCTTGTAAGGAGCTTACAGTCTAGAAGGCAAAACATCTAAGTTCATCAGAGTTACAGCAGTAGGGCTGCAACTGTTCAGAGGAAGGAGAGATCACTTCCCTGTGTAAGGAACAGAGTAAACTTTTTGGAGGAGGAGACTTTTGTGATTAGACTAGGCAAACGGGATTGCAATGGAGAAAGTAGGAGGACATTCTAGATTACTGATAATGATGCAGTGGACAGAGTGGTGGGCCTGGAGACAGGAAAACCTGATCAAATCTAGCCTCAGACACTTATTAGTTAGGTGACCCTGGGCAAGTCACTTAACCTTGGCAAGCCTCACTTTCCTCATCTGTAAAATGAGCTGGAGAAGGATATGGCAAACCACTCCTGTAGCTTTACCAAGAAAACTCCAATGAGCCCACAAAGAGTTGGACAACACAGTGTAGGAAACACCACTATGTCTGTGTGATTTCTATTTGAGCTGGTACATTAAGGAGTCATTAGATTTAGCAAAATAAAGCTCTCACACTAAGACAAAATGTTTAGAAATAGTTTCAAGCATCTTTCTGCTAACTCTTCTACATTTACATCATCAGGAAGGCCTTGACCTTTGTGAGTCCAAAAGAATTCACCCATAAGGAGACCACTGGAAGCCCATCCAAATTCTCATTCTCCTCCTATTCTAGTACATAGTTGTTTGCCTGTTGTCTCTTCCATTAGACTGTGATCTCCTTAAAGACAGGGATTGTCTTTTACTTTTTTTTGTATTTCTAGCATTTAACATAATAAATGGACTGCTTTTTTTTCTTCTTTTGACTGAAATCAAGAAAATTTCTAGGTCAACAGAAGCAGAACCCAAAAGGACCTTGGGATTTTCCAGCTTAGCCATATGACTGCTAAGATTCCATGCAGCAGTGAATACGTTTTTCCTGCTTGGAGAGTTGGGGCACCTACTTCTTTATTTTTCACCAAATAACTAAATTATTAGTCACATTTCCTTTGCGTTTCTCCTGGTGCTCCCCAAGGTCTGCCGTTTTCTTTGCTGGAACAGTTGCCATTAAACATACTGTATGTCAATGCAGCAGTGAGCTGGTTAATTTTGACTGAATATTATGCTATATAACCACTTGGCATTTAACTTGAAAAATGGCTTTCTGCTTCACCTGTCAGCAGACCCAGTTCTCATCAAATAAGTGAGTGAGAAAAATTTTTAAATTTCAATTTCCTGATGCTATTAGACACTACTTCTTCCATACTTAAACAGTTTAGTGGGGCATGCATGTGTTTTGGAATTCAGGCCATGCATCACACTACATGCTATTACAATAGCTTTTTTGTTTAAAGGGTAAAGAGATGCATGGATCTTTATCTCGAGGTTAGGAAAATGTATTGCAGGAACATGGCCAATCAGGTTTCTGAATAACTTTGTAACATAGTACCACAACCCCGATGTAGTACAAGGAATTTAAACGACTCTTGTCGACTGGGCTCCTACTGACAAAAGAAAACCTTAAAAATAGAATAAGTATACATCGTCATCCTGAATCGTACTTCAAGGGGAATCGATAACTTATGTTCACATTAATCTATTTTTACCCTTCCCTTTGTCAATTATAATCCGGTAAACCATGACCAGGACTCACATTCATGAACTATATATGTTTAAGATTAAAATCCCAGCCTCTTCCACTTATTCGAAGAAGAGATCTTCCATTATTCATAGTTCAAACATCTTGATTAGAGTCATCTTATTTTGTTTATACATCCCCAAACAGCTAAGGAGATTAAATCCAAGTGGAAGAGAGATGACAATATTTGATTTTCATCTCTCATAACCATTACTGAATATCTATTTCATTTTATTCTGACTGCCCCCTCCACCTTAAATATATCCAGAAAGTGGACCACATTGGGCTCTTAGTCAGTTTCAAGTCTCTCTTGCTTTTCTACCCTGGGAATGAATTTTCCTTGGGGCTTGGGTGGGAGGACACAGGTATAGATATCACCTGACAGAATGGATGTACCAAAGAAATCCTTAAAAAGAGAGCTTTTCCCCTTGACCTAAGTCACCCACATGGAGCAGTAACATGACCCTTTTTTACAGATAAGGAAATGGAAGCCCAGAGAGGGAAAGGAGCCTTTACAAAGTTACACAGCTAGTTAGTGGCAAAGTCATGGCAAGAATCCAGATCTCTCCATTCCTGGTTTGGTTGCTGTTGTTGTTTACTCACTGCACCCCACAGCTCTGATCAGGGCATCTGTAGAGGTTAAGCAAGATGTGCATGGAGACAGTAATTAACAGCTCCCAATCTGAAATGGGGCTGAGCCAATGAGCACAAATTCCTGAAGTCATGAGTCTGTGACGACAGCTCTGAAAAGGATGTGTTTGGATCTAAGGCTGTCAGACTGAGCTCAGCAATTCATTCCCATCTGAAACTGGAACCATATTACCCCCTAATTTGCTCCATATTCTGGCTGCAGTCAATGAGGCCACCAAGTTGCCTCAGACGTCTGGCCAACAGGAAATCCTTGAGCTCCACGTCCTTCCTGCAGAGTTCCAGCCCTGAAAGTTAGTGACTGTCCCTGGAGCAGGGGGAGGGTTTCCCAACAATCAATAAATGGATTAGTGGCCCCCAGGTGTTCTATCATTTGTCATCAGTGACTGGAATGGGTCGTGTTGCTTATTTTAACCAGAACTCTTACGTTTCCATAATCACTAGTTCCCCTATAAAATACTTTTCTCAATTTCCAAAGAGAAGAGAGGTTCTTTTTGTTATTTTACCATGGCAGACTATCTCATGGAGAGAGGATACTCATAGGTTCAGGACCTTTGTGACGTGCAGATTTCATGCCGGTCCCTCATCAGGAAAAGGCCTGGGATGTTGGAAGTCAGTTGAACTGTTCTTACCCTCTTATTTTAACCCCGTATTTCATAATTCCCAGATGTGATAAAGCTCCCTACATGCAACGGTGCCACTTAGTGCCACTACATTTGTCTGCCTTGAATAGTGATTGGGCCACTCTGTAAAGTCAAGGGACAGTGACTTGGAGATTCTGCCTAGCACAGATACTGCAGTCAATAAACCTGATTGACTGATTGATTGAGTCTCGCTCCAGCACAGTCCACTGTGCTACAGAATCTGTTAGAGGTTGGATCCCTTTTGGAAGCTAGCAGGGAACTCTATTGTAGGAAATGCCAAAAGGATCTTATTGAAACCCCCTGTCAGTCATTTCCTAGTCTGCTAGCCAGGGGTCCTGATAGCATTAAAGCCAGAATCCAGAGTATATCATATTTATCATAAATGTATATATCATAAACTCAGGGGGTCTCTATTCTCTTCTGCAAGTCCAGGGCAGTGATGCCTTTGTCTGTATTCCTTTTTACTCCTTCAATTCCACAAGCACTTATAAAGTACTAACTGTATGCAAGGCAGAGGGGCAAATAGCATAGTGGATAGAAAGTTGGCTTCTGTGGCAAGAAGAAATGAGTTGAAGTACCACATCTGACTCCTACTGTCTGTGCGATCCTGGGCAAGTCACTTATCCACTTAGTGTCCTGGGCAATTTTCTAAGACTATCAGTTGCAGAACAAGTGCTGACCTACCTTGGGAGTTCCCTAATTGAAGGTTATTTATGCCAGTGAAATAATAGGTTTGTCCTCTGCCAATATTCTAGATGCTAGAAATTCTCCCCTTATTCATTTTCTCTGCAGAGCCTCCATAGAAACCTGTTCTGATGCCTATTGTGGAATGGAGGTAAACTGGAATCCTCTAAAGCAGCCCAAACTTATTTGGCTTATTGCCTCCTTTTCAAAAAACATGCGTTATTCAACTACCTCCTGGAATTCTACTTTCTTTAACCTTTTAATGGTTTAAAAAAAATTTGCATCATTTCAAAAAAATGTAATTTTTTTTAAAATGACATCTTAAATTTAATAATTTATTATAAAATTATGGGTTTTTCCTGAATTAAAATTTTGATGAAGCAATATTGCATTAGGTAACTGCATAATATCATATTATAAACAAGTCATTACATGCACATATTCCTGCCGATGCATGCTGAACTTCCTGACAAAGCATGACAAACTCACCTGCCAACACTTGCTTGTTAAGACTTGTTGGCAAACTTGATCACTGATCAATTACATCTTGCAATTTGTGTGTTTATTTGGAAAATAAATAAAATAAAATAAAATAAAATAAAATAATCACTACAATTTCAACTCTTTTACTCAGCAGATGAAATATGTATGAGTGGTTTTTAAAATTTTCTTATTTCTCTCCTTATGCTTACACAGTCCTCTTATTTTTATTCAAATCCCCCCAACAGCACCTGAAGGCTATTACCTTGCCCCTGGATCATTCCAGCCCTCCTTCCCCAGGGAGCTGTATTAACCACTTTGGCAACCTTGTGAAAGCATGTCTGTCTAGTGAATGCTCTGGTTAAGTCCTATCAAGTTGGAAATGCTTTTGAGTGAGGACCCAAAGAGGAAATCTGATGAGATTCTAGAGAAGTTCATCAATAGAAGGAAGATCAGGAGGTGATTTTCTTTCTTTTTTTTTTCAATAGTATCTAGTGAATACTAATGAGGAAGTCATTGAAATACTGCTGTCTTCACTGGTGAAGAGAAAAAATCATAGATGTCTGAAGCATGTGCCAAGCACCAGACAAGTTACTGGGGAAGGTACAGAGATAGTCAATATGTAGCCCTTGATCTCATGGATCCTATAATGGGGAACCATATTACTCATCCAAATATGAGATCCTATACAATAATGAAACTTTAGGCTATCTTAGGCCAGTAATAATAACCATATCATATGAGGACCTGAGACACAGTGGGAATAATTAAAAGATACTGGACTTTGAATTAGGATGCACCTGGGCTCCAATCTTGCCTCAGGCACTTGTTAACTATTTGACCACAGTCAAATCACTTAATCTCTTTGAATTTCAGTTTATTCATTGGTAAAAATATTGACAGTGAGGACTTTTTCAGTCACTACAAGGTGATTGTGAGGGTCAAAGTTTTTAAAAGCAAAATATGCTGGAAAACTTAAAGTTCAGTTTACATGGTCGCTATTATTATTGAGATAATAATAACTAACATTTAGATAGCAATTTAAGGTTTATAAAGCTCTTTACATATATGATTTCAATTGATCTTTATAACAAACTTATGGGATAGGTGCTATTAATATCCCTATTTTTTTCGATGAGGACCAGAGGCTGGAACTTGCCCAGAGTCACAAAACTAAGAAGTATCTTAATCAGGATTTGAAATCAGCTCCATCTCCCTGCCTTGAGTGCATTTTTATAGAGCAGAAATTTCAGTTCAATTCAAAAAGCATTTATTATGTGCTGTGCTCTGTGGTAGGACACCAGGACAAAATAAAGTAATCTCTTCCCTCAAGGAGCTTACAATCCAATGAGGGAATTGACATGCACATAGAAAATTCAAAACAAAACATATATCAAGTAATTTCCAAAGGGAGGGAGCATAGGTCTAATAGGAAAGGCAGTTTGTTAACAACCAGAGGGTAGGAAAGTCAGGTCAGAGGGGGATTGAACTGACATGGAAGGACCCTCTTTTAAATCAGACAGGAAATAAATCAGAAACCCAGGGACAACCTCCTCCAACCTTGTCTCCAGAGTTCTTAGGAATGAAAGGGAGAATGCAACCGTGGAGGAGAGGTCAGGCTGAGGCCATGAGCCTTTGGAGCCACAGCTGAAGACTTAAGTCCAAGGTCTAGACAGTCCCAGGAGAGAATGTACAATCTTGTAAAATACACAAAAGGATTGCTTTGGAATCCATTATAGAAAACCACTGTGTGATGCACTCAGCCCCAAGGGATGGTGGGGGCAAATCTCCAGAATGTAACTTATATTGAGGAAACAGGTGCTGGAGGGGTGTCAGGCGACTCAGAGCTCCAGCCCTGCAGGGTGTTAGCTCCTTTCTCATGGTCCTTTTCCCATTGCCAAACTGGCTTGGAAATTCCTGGACAAGCTGTGCAAGGAGATCCAACGAAGGGGCGATTCTCACCTGGTGCTGGGCCACCTGGCTTCCCTATCCCAGGCTCCTCCATGAGAGCTGGCAGAGTCCATGGCCCAGTCCTTCCCCACCTCTCCATTCCCACCAAACCACTGCCGTCCGGACCACACGCTGATTTGCGAAACTGCCTCAAGGTTTGCCAGTGTCAAATGCTGTCTGTGATTTATCTCACACACCACACCTCATTTTTCCCCCCTGCCTCACGCTAATGTGCTGTCCTTCATATCTTTCTTTAATCATGAGAGAGTAATTGCAGATATTTAAACACTCTGGTTTCCAACAGGAATTTCCATATCGGGTTTTATAGGCATTTTATAACCGAACAAATAACAGTTTGGATGAAATTCTGGGAATTCTCCTCTTGCAGGATAATCATTATCCGGTTGCTTCCCTACTGCTTGCTTAATGCAGCTGTCCAAGTTTGGGATTTACTGGGGAGCCAATTTGTTTTAAGAAATTAACAAAACAAATACCTAAGCACTGCACTGAACATAAAGTTTTTATTCATTTTGGTGAAAGGGAAAAACAACGTTCTAGTACTCACAAAACAGCTCTTGGAAATCATTTTTATGAAATTGAATCTCTTGCCCAAAATGATTCTTTCATGCTCATCTCAATACAACATGGTGCTGCAATAATTACTTCATTGTATTTATCTGTTAACTATTTCAACTTTGTGGAGCCTATTTAATTGTAATGTCTCAGAGAAAGGTCTCTTGCTTTGTCCCCAGCTATGCAGGGGGCTCATGGGCTATTCCCAAGACTAGATTCTTAAGTGGTGAAAGGAGGATGAAGAATGCCAAAAATTAAACAGAAGGATGCCCTCCCCAGATACTGAAGTGTTTTCTCTAAGGCATAGTCTGAAAATGAGAGCTGGAAGTACAAGGGACAGAAGAAAGGGAAGCTGTTTCTGAGTTAGCTAGCTCTTGAAATGTTTTCTTGGAAATGACAACTTCCTATACCTGCTATCTTTAAATCTGTATAGGTTACATGGTCTTTCTTAAGAGCATAGACCTAGAGGTGGAAGGGACCTCAGAGATTAAACTCCTTTTCCTCATTTTACAGAGACCCAGGATGGTTAAGTTACTTGCCCAAGGTCACATTACTGTTAAGTCAAAGGCAAGATTTGAACCTAAGTCTTCTGACTTATGTCAATTTTTTCCCCTGTACTACATCTATCACAAGTCTGCTCCAGGGATAGAAGAAAAAAAAATTATAAAATTTTCACTTTTCAATCAGTGACAAGTAAATAGTCAGTCAGCTACTTTTTTTTGGTCTCCATCAGTGGTCTTCAAAGGGAGTGCTGGGACACATGAGGTATGCTGCAGTTTTGGATAGTCTACTATTGCATGTAAAATTCAATTATAAATAATTTTAATATATATTTTTTACTCATGTAACTTAAGTAATGAGGTAAGTATAGCATTCACAAAATAAATAAAACTTAACATGAAAGTACTAACTTCAAAGCATGTCAGAACTTGAACTCAGAAAGAATTTTAAAATGTCTGTTTAGGTTAAAAGGAAATTGCCTATGTGCAGATTTCAGACTCTCCTATAGGGGAGATCAGTGTGTTGAAATTCCTCATGGCAAACAACATTGTCCCATGAATAAAAATGTTTGAGAACCATTGCTCAATCAATGAAAGAGGACCAATCTAAGGGTTTCCTTGCACTGAAGTGACTTAGACATTTTGGAGTTAAATAGTTTTTCTACCCAGAGGTGAAGACTACCTGATTTTAATAATGAAGTACCACTCACTTCTCTTCTACCTGTTGGCTGAGATTGACCTCAGATATTGCTAAAGGAAGGTATAATGAATGATTCACTGGAGAAAGCATCCATAGGATCATGGAGTTTTAGGATTAGGAAGTCTCCTATTGCAGCAAAAAACAAAAAAACCCCAAAACTGTTGGCCTATCAGAACATGCAAAAGTTAAAAAGATCTAATGATGGCAATAATAAAGATAACAATACACACTTGGCCATATAACACCTTACACTTTGCAGATTTCTTATCTGGTATCCCAGTTGCTCTTCAGTACTTCCCTGAGGCAGACTAGGAAGGGACAATTTATCCTCATTTTACAAAGGGCAAGATCATGGTCAAGAGTGAGGCAATGACTTTCCCATACATTGCCAATCAAGATTAGAAACCAAGATGGCAACAAGGGACAGGAGAGTGTGCTGCCTCTCTCCTTTTGTAGAAAAGGAAGGCTGTGAGTGTGGAACATTTTGCACACACACAGACACAGAGACACACAGACACAGACACACACACACTGCCCCAGAAGTCAGTGTAGTTTCAAGCTATTAAAGTTTAAAGCTGCACTAAGACTTTTGGGACATGAAGTATTATCACTCCTTTTTAAAAAATGTATTTTATTTTTAATTTATGGAATAAAACAAACATTTCCATACCATATTACATTAAAAAAGATGATTGCACATGAAACCGCAGATCTACTATGTATAACTTCCTATTCCTTTTAAATAGATAATGAAGTTATCATCATAATCACTCTTTTAATGTATTAGTTTTCTTGATCTGCTTGTAATTTTTAGTTATAAGGGAAAACTATTTGGGGAGAATGGAGAAAGGACATTTTTAGAAATTTGACTGATGTAAAAATAAAATATATCAAAAAAATTGTAAAAGGGTTGAAGGGGGAGAGAAAAACTCAGCTGAATTTGAGGTCAGAAGACCTGGATGTTAATTCTAGCTTTGCCACTAGATAGATAGATAGATAGATAGATAGATAGATAGATAGATAGATAGATAGATAGATAGATAGATAGATAGATAGATAGATAGATAGATAGACAGATGGATAGATGGATGGATGGATGGATGGATGGATGGATGGATGGATGGATGGATGGATGGATGGATGGATGGATGGATAGATGGATAGATGGATGGATAAATGGATGGATAGATAGATTTGCTGTATATGTGTATATAGATTCATGTATATGAATATATGTATATGTACATATATACATATGTAATTGTATACACATATGTGTATGTTATCAAGCTACTTGCTATATCTTATTGTCTCAACCTTCATAATCTCTCTCATATATATATATATATATATATATATATATATATGCATAGTTCTGACAATGTCACACACACACACAAATTCCAGTGGCTCCTTATTACTTCCAGGATCAAATATAAAATTCTTTGTTGGATATTGAAAACTCTTTACACTCTGGCCCCTTCTTTTTTCCAGACTTCTTATAATTTAGTCCCTCCCACCCATCCTACTTTGCAGATGGGCTGTTCTACTTGTTCTTTGTGCCTTCTTGCCTTTGCATTGGCTGCCCCTGCTGCCTGAGTTACTCTCCTTTTCTTCCTCTGTTAGAATATTCTACTCTTTCATGATCAAGTCCAAATCCTACGTCCTAAAAAGTGCAGTCCACCACTTCCTGTCCTGCTAGGAAATTTTTTTCTAGATCACTCTCTTACTGTATTTATCCTTTATGTACCTATTTATCATATTATCTCCTCCATTAGAATGTAAGTTCTAGATCTTAGATCACTCTCTACTGTATTTATCCTTTATGTACCTATTTATCATATTATCTCCTCCATTAGAATGTAAGTTCCATGAAGACAGGGATTGCTTTTGCCTTTTTTAAAATTCTCAGCTCATAATAAATTCTAAATAAATCCTTGCTGATTGATTGATTAATTGTTATCTTACTATATTGATGAGTCCAAGTCCCTTTGCACTCATTCAAATGAGAGTTCTCAGCATAGCACTGTTTCTATTCCGAGTTACCAAATTGATTATTTCCATCGGTCAGCTTGTTCAAATAACTGGTTTGTCTGATATTTCCCACTGTGAATTGACTGATAGCTCTGATGTTGTCCAGATACAACTGATCTTTCCCATTGGGTCTGACCAAATCCTACAGAGGAAACTGTGAAGACTCAATCCAATTATCCACAGAACTGCCACATTGTCTGGACAATTGCTGTAGTGTATACACCTCCTGAGCCTAATTTTTCTCTGTGGGCTGGGCTCAACCCTGCATGTCAAGGGCAATGAGAACAAATCTTCTTTTACACAGCACCTATATCTCTGTAATATGATCCTTACAGGTCCTTATAGAGTCTTTTCAGGCACTGTCAGGCACCTATGGCAAAGCAGTTTAGCTAGAGCTACCCCTCCTCCTGCCAACATAATATGCACACATATATTTATTCTGATAATTCTTTGCTTTCTAACGAGGGTCTGCTGCTTCATTACATAGCAATAGGACATTTCACATCAGGTCAGGGGAGGAATTTGGTCCTCATGGGGCCTTAGAAATAGTTAAAGATACAATTGGTGGCAGCCAAGTCTCAGAATTTTCCTAATCCAGCAATACCCCATAATACCCTATGGCAGTCTTGGCCTTGCACCAGAATCATGGCAGAAGGAAGCTTAGCAACACTATTTATTTATTCATTTCTAAGTTGAAATTAGCAGGTTTTATTTACCACAACAATGCCCCCTCTCTCACAATCCTATGCAAAAGAGGTTTAAATTATCAGCTTTTACTGATCAGGATGCTGCACTTTCTGACTAGTATACTTTTATTCGTTCCTTTGCCCAGGATAAGGGCACCAAAATAAAAAAAAAAACAAAAAGTTAGAGCAAAATAGGAAAACCCTGGGATGTCCTATACCTTGTAGAACTAATCAGTACCCTTGTTGACCCTGTTGCTGCCTTGCCTCACCTTCTATAACTTGGTATCCCAGGTGATAAAGGAAAATAGAAATTACAAGTCCTTTCAAAGTTACCTATCATGGAGAATTCTTGTCTTCTTTCTCTCCTCACTCCTCAGTGTTTTCAGTAGCAGACAATGGGGTAGTGGGTGTGCTAACATTTCTAATGTAGTTTCACAAAAGCAAACCCCAAATTAAAACCCTAACAGGTTGAATTCTCCCAGAGTGCCTCAGGTCAAGGTTGCAGAAGTTTTCAGAAGAACCATTATGGAGTTTTTGCCTCGTCTGTAATTCCATTGTGGGGCTTTCAAAGTCGCTTTATTTAAATCCGGGTCAGGAAGCCCTTAACAACAAGCCAGTTTTATTTACTGTCAACATAACCACTCTTTTGGTTAGTCTAGGTCTAAGCACCAGCAGGAATGTAGGTACTGTATCTCATAAACTGGACATCCACATTTCTCTAAGAACAAAGAAAGATACTTCCTTTCCTTGGCATATGCGCATATTAAAAAATTTATTGGATCCATTTCAATATCCTTCCACTAATGGGCAGATTTTAAGACCTCCCTAAGTAGAGTAGTAGTAAATTTTGCTTCATATTTCACACAAATATTCAAAATAAAAATACCTTTTGATGGAGAGAGCTGAATCTCCTTGTAAGTACCTTCATTTTTTGGTAGCTTAGTTCACAGCCAAGGGAAAAAAAAAAGAAAGAGAGAAAGAAACGCATTGTACCAATCAGCTATCTAATGAGCCTCTAACTCTGTTTCCACCTTATCCCAAAGGTATAGGAAATAGCGCTGCTTTTTTAAAATATCAAGAAAACATCATTTGCTCTAAAATGTCCCTAAAAGCAGGTCTAAATTGCCAATAAAGGCTGGGTAATCGTATCAGCATGGATCAGAAAGCATTTCTCAGAACTGATGAAATAGTTTGCCTGTGCTCAAGAACTTGAAAGATACTGCAGAGACAGTACTTTGGAAATAACCCACCGTTGGTCTGGTGACTTGAATGTTTCTTTTAAGACAGGGCAATTTTCCATCCTGGACCCAGCATCACCCCTCATACTATTCTAATTTGTTTAAACCTAATTTGTTCATAGCAAGTTAGATTTAAACCTGAGCAAACTCAGAGAAACTCTTTTTTTTGTAATTTGCTTCATTTTTTTAAAAGAAGCTCAGCTGGAAACTAAGACCTCTATGAGTGTCCATTTTGAGCCTAAGATTTTAGCTGGCCTTAAATGACTTTTCAATTAAAAAACAAAACAGTACCCTTTGGTGTGTCCTGATTCCAACAGATGAACCTTGGCCTTTCCACCTTCACTACATAATCACTTGACGGCCAAACACATATACAGTATAAATATTTAAGAAAAAGTAAATTCCATTAAGCTGCTATATGATAGATGCAGTGGTAGGTACTTATCTTTGAAATATTAAACTCTAGACATTTATATCCATACAAAAAAGAGTTTCCTGCCATTTGATGAGAATTATGTGCCTGGCACTAATAAAATATTAAACTCCAATTTAAAAGATAAGTATCTTATCCACTTTTTTAATAATAAAACATTTTACAGTGCACAGAAAAGCCAATATGCCCCCAACATTTCCATACAGTACTGTATTTACAAACTTTCATAAAAGTTTTGTGTCTGCATTTATCATTGGCTGCTGTTTTTTTTTTTTATTTTTGAGTCCTGATTATTTCCCATAATGACATGGTATATTTCAATAATGCATGATGCAAGGTGTACAAACAGGCCTTATTTTTTTAAAGAATTCTGGATTGTTTTGGTGAGTAGGGCCGAATGCCAGTTAATTAAGCGGAGGTGGCAACTAAGATTGCATTATCCTTTTCGATCCCCATTATATAAATTAATGTCAAACTGATGTAACGTTTCCTGTTTAAAATAACAGATACAAGTGTTAGAAATTACAGCCTAGAGTTTTCTTATTTGACATGCATTATTTTCAGCTGCAAATGTCAGTTTCTAACCTCTGCCAAGAATGCTGTGAAGAGGGCAATAAGTAATCAGTATGAGTTATCAAATTTAGTGTCTTTTGAAATTTGTACAATGCTACAAGGCAGGGTGGTGTTGGGGGTCATAAAATGGATATCTAGGAATTTATGGAATCTCTGTTTCAAGAATACAGCAGTACAAAATAATGTAATGAGCAATGGAGCCATGATTTCCCCTTTTAATAATGTGCTCTTGGAGTGAAGCAAACTTCTCTACTGTTGATGGGAAATACTCTGCCCATTCATTCATTCAATGAACTGCTAGTGTTCCTACCATATACAAGGGCCTAGTTATATGGTTTACAAGTCTAGGTTGATTAAGGATGTTGTATTTTTGATCCCCCTTGAAATCTGGTGATCTTTTTGGAAAAGGAATACTAATCCAATGGTTTGGATCCAGTTAGTTACTAACCCAATGATTTGATTAGAAACTCATAGTTTTGGTTCTGAACTCACAAAACACTGCCTTTTCATTACAAAATGGCATTGGGTGTGGTATCTGTTTCTCTGTGATGAGGAAGTTGCCTGTCAGAAGTTAAGGGAAGTTTGGCTCCAGAAGCAGAAATTAGATGGTATCGGTATGTATGTCCAAACTGCAAAGTCAGAAGATTCAAATCTAATCTCTGCTGTTTCACTTTGGCTTAGTCACTTCAATACCCGGAGCCTCAATTTCCTCATTTGTAGAATGAATGAGTTGAATGTTAGGGTTGGAGATGGCCTTTGAGGTTCTTTCCTCCTCTATATCTGCAAATTCTGTCATGTCATTTGTTTGGATCAATGTCAATAGATGTCTTTGCCTTTAAAAATAATAGTTGTGAATGATTGGTGTTAATAGGGAGGGAAGTATAAATAAAACCTCATTTCAGATAAACCAAAATCAGGGGGGTTTTGTGTGTGTGTGTGGAAAATATAAGTTCATTTTACTCTCTTAGTCAAGTAGACTGCTCAGTGTTGAGGACTGAAATGCAAATCCTGAAGCAAGCCTAAGTCTGAGTGATAAGTAAGGAATGTTGGCTTTGGAGAATAAGCAAACAGTTCAATGAGATTCATATATATATATGGATGCTTTAAATCCTAGAAACATCAATGTGAAATCAAGAGGCTATCTATTGACACCTCAGCCTTGGTAAAACAAAGGATGATTTGGAACTGAATAGCAATAGCCAATGTCTTAGGTTTTTGGGCCTAGGGAAGGGGTATAGCAAGATAAGAGCACATGTTTCATCTCTAAAATAGCTATGAGAGTAATTCTGAGGGAGCATGGTACAATGGAGAAAGCACTGGGTTTGAAGTCAAAAGATTTAGTTTCAAATGCCAGATCTGTTTCTGACTGGGTAATATTACTCTGAGAATCAGATGATCTAGACTCAACATGCAAATGATAGTCCAGTGACCTTTACTTTGATTTTTGGGAAATCCTAGCATGGGTTCACTAAGAATTGTTTGGTGAATGTCTAGAAAGGCAACCAGTGATTATAAAGAACCAGCATGACTTCATCAAGAACACATCATGCCAAGGTAACATTGTTTCCTTTTTTGATAGGGTTAGGGTTACTAAAATTAGTGAATAAAGGGAATGATATGGAAGTAGTTTATTAGATTTTAGCAAAGAATTTGATAGATTATTTTATAATATTTTTGTAGAGAAGATGGAAAGTTGTGGTGCAGATGATAGTACAATTTGATGGACTCAGCCAATTGCATAGTAGAGTGCCAATGTGACACCCATAGTAACTGTTAGGGGTATGCAGGTGTATTTCCAGGATAAATTTGCTAAATATACACTCTCTTCCTCAAAGACGAAATCAAAATATTTATTCAGATACCAGAAAGTCACTTCCACCATGGAAACAAGGAAATTTGTACACATTACCAATAAAGGGAGCACAGCCATCCCCAAGCCTTGCCTCTGTCAGACCTCCCCAACAAACAAGCTCCATTAAGCAAAATAACTCCCTCTCTCACTCATGCTAGCTACTTTGCCTCAGCTGTGCCTTCTCTCTCTCTCTCAGCTCCACCTCACTCTTCCTGCTGGACCCATTTAACAATCTCCTCTCACCATAGGCTTCATGTGACTTAAGCTTTGGACTGGGCCAAAGCTCAAAGCAGGTCATATGGGCCTATTAAGGGGCAGGGAAGATCTTCAAATTCCCTTAACATTACATGTGATTGGAATCAAATGGTTAATAATTCAATGTCAACATGGTAGAAGGTCTCCAGTGGAGTATCCCAGGGATCTCTACTTGTCCCTGTGGGTAAAGGCATAGATGGACAAGTTCATCAGATTTGTAGATGACAAAAAGCTGAGAGGGATGTAGCTAACACACTGCATTGCAGAGTCAGGATACTATGGATTATCAGGATACTATTGGGCTGAATCTAATAAGATGAAATCTAGTAGAGATAAATACAAAGTCTTACACTTGGGTTAAATCTCACAAGTAAAAGATAGGGGTGGCTGTGTTTCAAAAAAGATCTTGGGATATCAGTAGACTACAAGTGTAGTATGAGCCAGTAGTATGATGTATTAAGTAAAGCTTGAACTGTTTTGAGAGATGTAGTGCAGGAATAACTTCCAAGAACTGTTACTATTCATTCATTTCAGTCATGTCTGACTCTTCATGATCCCACGTGGGATTTTCTTGTCAAAGATATTGGAGTGGTTTGCCATTTCCTTCTCCAGCTCAACTCATAGATGAGGAAACTGAGGCAAACAAGGTTAAATGACTTGCTCAGGGTCACACAGCTAGAAGACAGATTTGAACTCAGGAAGATGAGTCTTACTGACTCCAGGCCAGGCGTTCTATCTCCAGTGCCACCTAGCTGCTAGTTCTGGAAATAGTAGGGTGATAATTCCACTTCTGCCCTGTGTTCAGTTCAGGCAGCTTTGTGGTGCAGTGGATCAGTGGATAGAGTGTTGGACCTGGAAACAGGAACACTTGACTTCAGATTCAAACTCAGACACTGGGTAGCTGGATAACCTTGGGCAAGTTACTTACCTTCTGTTTGCCTCCATTTCCTTATCTGTAAAATGGGGATAACAATAGATAATAATGCACCAATCTCCCAGAATTATTGTGAGGATGAAATGAGATAACATTTGTAAAGTGCTTCGCACAATGACTGGTATAGAGTGTGTACTTAATAAATATTTGTTTCTTTCCTTTCTGATGCCTCTGTTTAAGAAGGAGATGGATAAACTGGGGAGTGTCAAGGGGAAGGTTTACAAGATAGGGAGGGACATTCAGTTCATTTCATCTGAGGATCATTTTAAAGAACTTGACATTCTTGGCTTTGGATAGAGAAGACTTGTAGCGCAAGATGGAGAAGGATATTGGGGGGAGGAAGATAGCTGTCCTCTGGAAGAGGTATTAGATTTGCCAAAAAGTGGCCAAAGCAGGAGCAATGGATAAAAGTCACAAAGGAGTTAATTTAGGCTTAATGTTGGGCAAAATTTCATAACAGAGATGTACAAAAGGCTGGTTCAGAAGGTGGTGGGTTCTCACTCCTTGAAGGTCTTCTAGCAGATGTTGGACAACTACTCTTAGGACATGTTACGGTAGAAATCCCTTTTATATATGAGGGACACTAAATCCTGTTGAGACCCTTTGAAACCTTAGACTTTGAGACAAAATATTGAAGGTCTTTTCTAACTTTAAATCATATGGTCCTAAAATTCGTTTTTGGCATCTTGTTCTGGGAGGTGATGATCATTGATGGAAAAATGGAAAGATGTAAGACCAACTTTTGGGGAAGGGAAATGCAGGGAACTCTTGATCTTTAGTTTTAAAGTAATAGAGCATATTAAGTCTGAAGACCTCTTTTACTGTTTTCCATTGAACAAAGGTTCCAGTGAAGGCATTTGAACTCTCATGTTTTACTTCATTCCAAGTGCTGTGGATTAGATGGGTATTTTTAAGAGGTGGTAAGGGACCATCAATTACAATTTTAAGTGAATTTTACAATATTCACCCACAAATATCTTCCAATTCCTGATTAGTTGCTGTCTGAATCTCTGTTTCTCTTCCTGGAAATGTGTAGCAATGAATTTCCTTATTTCTGTAAATTACTTTAGAAACAATAGGCTGCAATTATCGTAAGATTTGAAAAGCACCCACTAATTACGCCCAGGATAAACTGCACTTAATATCTATAGTATCTATTATCAGCAAATCAGTGAGCTTTTCTGTATGCACACTAAATCCCTTCATAATAAATGTCGGTGGAATTGAATTGAATTGAAACTTCCAGAACTGGATAGAAATGCTTTCTCAGTAAACAGCTCTTGCCAAAGACTTTGGGGAAAATGCATCCTGGGTGATGTCATATTCTCACAAGTGATTTTGAAAGTGGTTATGGGGGTGTGAGAGAAGAATTCCAGAAATCAGCAATCTTGGGCTACTTGAGACTTAGACAATTTTAAAGGGTGATTTCTTCACCTTTTCCCCCAACAAGCATTTGGAGAATATTGAGGCAAGATTCAATTGAAGCCAATAAACATTTATTTAGCATTTAGTACAGGCAAGGCGGTGTGTTAAGCATTCAAGATTCAAAAGCCCAAACAAAACCCTAACCTCAAGACCCTTAGAGACTACTGGAGGTAAGCAATATTTTCAGACAAGGATGTATAAAGTAATTTGGGGAAGAGTCCTAACAATTTCTAGGATCAGAAAAGGCTTCCCATAGAGGGCAGTGGTACCTTAGGCTGAACCTTGAAAGAAGGTAGGAGACTCCACAACCGGACACAAAATTAGGAGGTGGTACATTCCAGGCCTGGGAGCCTGCCTGTGCAAAGGGACAAAGGAGGCAGAATCCGGGGTGAATTCAAGGAACAAGTGGGCCATCTTGATTGAAATATAGAATTTGAAGGGTTTTATCTAAAAGTCAGGGTAACAAGAATCTGGAGCAGCCACTGTGCAGTAAATTGATTATAACCATGCATTTTCTGGTGACAATACTCCCACGTTCCTGTTCTAGTAGTTTGCAAGTTTGTGAAACATGACAGTCCACCAGATCAAATGAGGTATTTCTAAAGTGATTAGCACATAATAAGTGTTAATAAATGCTTGTTTCCCTCCTCCCCCACATTACTTGGACAGGATTTCTTACTGATTCCTATTCAGTTGCAACCACTTTTGTTGCATTTTTTTTTTTTGGGAGCATGGAAGATGAGGCAATTGGGGTTAAGTGACTTGCTTAAAGTCACACAGCTAGTAAGTGTCAAGTGTCTGAGGCTGGATTTGAACTCAGGACCTCTTGACTCTAGTGCTCTATTCACTGCACTGCCTAGCTGCTTTTAATACTTGAATTTTATTTCAGACCAGAGCACTTTCATTCTGAGCTAGTAAAAGTGCCATGACAGTGCCAAAGTGTCCACTGGTAGCAACAGTGAAATAGAGTGGAAAGATTTGAAATAACAAGAATTAGAGGCAGGGAAAAGGTTCTAGTTCCTGTTCCACCACTGCCTGGGCATAGCACTTAACCATATTCAACCTCAGTTTCCTCATCTGTAAAATAGGAATATTCAAGCAAAATAATAATATAGCTTTTAACCTAGAGAGGAACTTTTAGAAGTCATTAGTGGAGGTTAAGTGGAAGTCAAATACTGAAGCTGAGGCTTAAATATATGACCACATAATGAGAAGATGGGACTCAACTGGAAGAGACCCTGATGTTGAATAAGATTGAAGGCAAAAGGAAAAGTGGATGACAAAGGATGAGATGATTACACAGTGTCATGAAAGCTACGAACATGAACTCGGACAAACTTCAGGAGACAGTGAAAAGTAGAAAGCTCTGGCCAGCTATGGTCCAAGTCAGGGGTCCATGGTCCCACGTGGCCTTCTAGGTCCTTGGATACAGCCTTTTGACTGAGTCCAAGTTTTACAGAATAAATCCTTTTATTAAGAGGACTTGTTCTGTGAAGTTTGGATTCCATCAAAGGGCTGCATTTGAGGACCTAGAGGGTCACATGTGGCCTTGAGACCACAGGTTCCCCACCTGTGGTCCAGGGGGTCACAAAGAGTCAGACACGACTAAGCAGCTGAACAACACGGAGGGAACTGCCCAGGTCACACAGGTGGCAAGTAACAGAGCTGAGATTCGAAGCCAGATTCTCTGATGCCAAATCCAAGATTCTTTGAAAGCATTTTAAAAGTACATCTTGCTTCATTTGAAAAGGGTTTTGTTTTTGGTGTGTTTCTGTTTTTGTTTTTATTTTCCAATGGGAGAGAAAGAAAAAGTAAATGCATATCAATTGAAAAATGAAAAGATAAAATTTTGAAAAAAGTACAAACTTTTGCAAGAAGTGCAAAATATTTCTTACTGTTTTAGTGTTCTAGATAAGGCGACTCAAGAGATTTCCTTTACCATAGCACTACCCGGTCATTGTAATTGTCTAGATCCTTGTAATTTCAGCTTAGACTGACTACAGTATCTCACCATATAACACAGAGGAAAATGAAAAAGAGATCCAGGGGGAGATCAAACCAGGTTTTAACTCCACCCCTTTTCTTCCCCGAATCTCCTAATGATCTACTTCTTCCATTTTTGGTATCTAAACATATAAGCCTATATTCAGGAACCAGGACACCCAGTGGTCCTCCTGAGTCCTACTCTTACCCCAAGCTCTGGGCAGGTATCAAGCTTGTGACTTGAATATGGATTCATTGTGTAGTTCAGTCATGTCTCTTCCTGACCCCATCTGGGGTTTTCTTGGCTGAGATACTGGAATGGTTTGCCACTTATTTCTCCAGTTCAATTTACAAATGAGGCAAACAGGGTTAAGTGACTTTCTTGGGTTCATACACCTAGTAAGTGTCTGAAGCCAGATTTGAACTCAGAAAGCTAAGTTTTCCTGACTCCAAGCCTGGGGCTCTACCCACTGCCCTGATCTCCACCTGCCCCAAGTATAGGCTAAGCCACTGTCAAACCGTGAGTATGGCAGTCAGTCACCTCTTACCCTACGTTCCTGAGATGGAGGGATGAGAAGTGAATCAGAAAGGTAAAGCCTTTGTCATGACTTCTGCAGGCTCTCTTCTCAAATAAGTCTTTCAACGTGTGAGTGTAATTCAATTTCACAAAACTTTTTCTTTTCCTCACCACAACTGTGAGGTTAATAATGCAGATTTTTTATTGTCATTTTGCCCTGATTTATAATTTCATCAGTGTAGGGAACTCCCAGTGAGGAAGTTTCCTCTGCCAAGGTGAGAAGTTGCCAGGGGGTAGGACAATAACAGACTGTGTTTAGGTCCCACACCAAAAAAGTATCTGAAGGCAGATTTGAACTCAGATGAATCTTCCTGATTCCAGGTCTGGCGCTCTGTGCACTTGGTGTCCTCTAGCTATATGGTGATGTAATTTAGTTAACACAAACTTCAGTGTATAGCTTAAGAGAATATTGTTTTGTCTAAGACAGCACATCCCAGGGCTCAGATTTGTGTGGACACAAAGATAAGAAAATGACTTCCCTAATAACTGTCTCATTTGATTTTAAAATTTATTAGAGAGGAGAGGGGAGGGATGGGGAGATAATTTAAAAATCAAAGGCTTGTGGAACTGAATGTTGTAAACTAAAAATAAATGATTTTTTGAAAAATTTGAAAAAAAGAGAAAAAATTTTAGAACAATAAATATAACATTTCACTTTTACTTTTTCAAAACCAACAATAAAAACATAACATTCTCTTTTAAAAAATGTTGCTGGGGGTTTGAGAGATTGAGCGACTTCCTCCAAGTCACATAACCAGTACAGGTCAGAAGTGGGAAATGCCACTCTACTCTCTATCTTCACATCATCTATGTATGTGCATGCATATATATGTATACACACATATTTTGGTATAGATCTGTAATTTTATAGAGATGGGGAACTCTCTAGTGTGGAAAATCTTTACACTGTGGCAGATCAGCACCTTCTCTACAATTGATAGTTTTTGAGACCATTGAGTCAGTGAGACCTGAATTCAAATCCAACCTCAGACCCTTAGTAACCTGTGACCCTGGGCAAGTCACTCAATCTCTTTTTGCCTAAGTTTCCTCTTCTGTAAAATAGGAATAAAAACAACACTCACCTCCCAGGAGAAATAAATGAGATAATATTTGTATTAATTCATAGTAAAATGCTTAGTATAGTACCTGGCACATAGTCAGCACTTAATAAATGCTTATTCCTATCTCCTCTTTCTTATTAAAACTACAATATGTTCCAAAAGTCTGAACAATTCTAAGCTATTTAAGCTTAAAACGATGCTAAGATTTTTGGGACATATATAAAATGTTTAATCATTGGATAGCAAGAATAGGAACCCACTAAAAGTAGAGAAGGATGTAGTGAGAAAGTCAGAAATAATTTTCTCCTTTGCTTCTAATGTCCACATCCTTTTCCCTAAAAGAATACTTTGGGATTATATTTTTGATGCTCAAATTTCATGGTTCAAACTGAACCCACAGTTACAAAGTGCCTACTGTGTATAAAGGAAAATGCTAGGTGCTGGTCTGATTGCAATATATTCAAAACCTTCTTATATACATATACATACATATGTATATACATATATACATACATATACACATATGTATATATACATTCATACATACATATATGCACACATATGTAGATATAGAAAACCAAAGCAGGATGTTTCTAAGAGAAGAATATAAAAAAGGCTCAGAAATTAGGTCATAAAATATATCTCTACCTATCTACCTACATACTTACCTCTCTATGTCTGTCTATCTATCTATCTAATTCTATCAACCTATCTACATTTCTCTCTCTCTCTCTCTGTCTCTGTCTCTCTCTCTCTGTGTCTCTCTCTCTGTCTCTGTCTCTCTCTGTCTCTGTCTCTCTCTCTGTCTCTGTCTCTGTCTCTCTCTCTCTCTCTCTGTCTCTCTCTCTCACCCTTTGCCATATTAAAGGGAAGTTCTTTTTCTTCTGTATGTGCTTTCAAAGATCTTCTTAAGCTTCTTTCTTCAGGGTCCTCATCACCCTTCTTTTAACCCAGGAAAGGGTAAAAATAAGGAAGGAAGAGAAGGGAGTATAATTGTTTACAATCGGTATTTTCAAAAAATGAATTTAAATTTAATTTCCTCCATTTTAAAATGTATCATTATCAGTTCTATTATTCCAGTGATATGTGAATACAGGCAGGTTCTGTGATTTTGATTTCCTCTGCCTGGAGCATTGCTGATGAGGAAACATCCTCCCTCAACAGATCTCCCTGCTCCGTCCATGACTCGGCAGATAAAACCTTTGGAGCCAGGGAAGGAACTTCAACTAGCTAGTATGAGCGGTGATTTGATCCCTTTCCTCTTACCTTTTGATCCAGTACTCGATCTCTTGTGTCACAGTCAACCCCATGATTTTTGTTTATTGATAAAAATGACCAATAACAGCAACTTAAGTCTGTTGCCCTTTAAGGTTTCAAAGTGCTTTTCATAAATAATCGCACCTGACCCTCACTACAACCTTCTAAATTAAGCAAGACAGGTATCTTTATTCCAATTTTATAGCTAAAGAGATTATAGGAGGAAGAGGGAAAGAGACTGATCCATGGTGAGTAAATGGAGGAACGGGGACTTCTGGTTTCAGATCTATCATTCCTTTCATTTGGCCCCATTTTTCATCCTGCAAAGAAATTGCCACATTTTCCTTTTTCAATAAGGTTAACTTCCCACTGGACGGAGGAATGTTTCACCTCAATGTTAAGTCCTCAAACAGGAATTATCTGTTCAGATGACAAGGGTAGGGTGAGTAGCTTCTGTCTGTAAGTTAAGGTAAAATAAGTGTGTGCTTCTTAGGTATTTTTACACTGTGAGATTGCAAGCCAAATGTAAGTGTTTCCACACACTTCCTTCTTGAGAAGACAGATTTACATATGCATTAGGCTCCTTTTATCAGGATACACACACGGAGCAATGACACATCTCATTGACAGTATGCAATGTGATGGATAACTCTGCACAAAACAGAGATTTGAAGAGAAAATAAGAGAAGGAATAGAATTAAGAGCCTGTACATAAGTGGTATAGTGTTTTGAGAAGAGCCAGAGATGGAATTGTCTGACTCGCTTTGCAGATAGGAGTTAGTCAAATATGCAACAAGTTCTTTTCAGAAGATTCCCTCAAGAGAGGCTATGCAGTCAGAAAGTAGTGAACTTGCCTGGCTAGGGGTCCTCCCTTTCCAAATCAAGTAATACTGGAGATGCCTTAGAAATCATCTAGTCTGATTCTCTTATTTGAGAAGTTGAGGAAACTGAGACTCAGAGTGTTTAAGTAACTTGCTTAAAGTCACCCAAATGTTGACTAAGGAAGGATTTGAACCCAGAATCTCTAGAATCTAAATCCAACACTTTTTCCATGGTACTACAAACATTGGCCACTGTTTTTTGGTTCAGCGGCTCACCTACACACATCATACAGGCCTCTATAACATTCTCTGTGTTATATTCAAGTGTTAGTAAGAACATATGTTATAGTAATATTAACAACAGTAACAATTAATAACAAACATGTATATGATGGTTCATTCTTTGTAAAGTGCGATGAAAAATGTACCATAATGGAGACCTGAATTCTAATTCAGACTCCTCTGACTGGCATTCAAAAATCTCCATCACTTGGGACAAACTTTTTTTTTTTCCAGGCTTATTTCATAATATTCTCTTCCATATGCACCAGATTCCAGTCAAACTGAACTCTTCTTTGTCCCTCAAATATTCCATACTTTACTCTTGCCATTTTCTAGGCTGGGATTTCTGCTACCTGCCTTTTGCCTATTGAATTCCTACAAATCCTTCTAATTTCAAATCTAGAGTTACTTTCTTTGTGATCCTCTTATACAGATCCCTAATCCTTTCTCTCTGAAATATATATATATAGTATTTTGTTTTGCAGTCCTTTAAAGCTATTACAACATATTATTTACATACTGTGATTATTTTATTTTGTGTCTTTTATCCTGCTAGACTATAAGTTCCATGAGGGTAACCACCATGTCTTATTGAAACTGCATCTGCATGACAGCCTAGCACAATGCTCTACAGACTGCCTGGGCTTAAAAAATATTTAGCATATGACTTAATAAATATACCAGTAAGATGAGATGAATTCCTATTTAATGTATCTAGTTTGCCATTAAGAGATATTCATCCACCAAATTTCAAGAGGAACCCACCAGTATGAAAAGTTTGACATATTTTCCACCGAACTGGGTCAACTCCTGGCTGAATGACCGAAGTTTTTGCCTACTGGCTCCTCCTCACAACACAATACTCTGTCTTCTCAGCTGTATGACTTTGCACTGGCTTTTCCCTTTTCCTGAGATACACTCCCTCTTCATCTTCACCTCTTAGAATAATCAAGAAGGACTATTTCATTCTTTGTACTTATATTCCTAGTGCCAAGCAGAGTGTCTGACACACAGTAGGCATTTAATAAATATTGATTGATTGAAATCCTTGGTTCTTTTTAAAACTGAGATCAAATACCACCTTTACTTATATATTCCTTCTTGATTTCTTGAACTACTCCTTACCAAATTAACTTTGTATGTGTGATAGATACACATGTAGAGATATATGTATATATGTGTATGTAATAAGGGACAATATACATGTGGGCCTCAGTTTCCATAAATATTATAAATGTGTATTATATGTATTATATATATTATACATGTGCTATCTCTGTATTCTATCTAACACATATGTGTATAATGTATGAATCCATATGCTATCTCTCCTACTGGAATGTAAAAGTAGGGAGTATTATTTTGCCTTTGGCTTTCGTATCTTCAACATATTTTAGCTCAGTGGCTTAATTTTTAGTACAGTTTCTAGCACATAGTAGGCACTTATAAAATCTTGTTTGATTGAAAGGTTTATTTGATATAAGTGAAGTCAAAGGATAATGCCTTCATTCTTACCCACAAGGCACAATTACTCAAATAGACGTTTGTTTTGTCTTCTGCTGAGACTCACTCAGAAACTGTCTCCCCACATATTCTGTTAAAACTGTGGGGTTTTTGCTGATAGCCTCAACACAGAAGTCTAGTGAGAGACAAGGCATTTCAGTGACTCCCAATGGTCACATTTTTGGTCTGGTCTGGTTCCTGCGCCTGGTCCCTGTAGTGTCTCATGACTACCAGGCCAGCCCAGGACATCTAAGTGGTCCTGAACCTCAACATTATTTCCAAAGTATTAATTGGCTTCAGGGGTGTATCTAATTGCTGGATAAATATTTTCCCTGGGTGCTCATAGATACTTCTAGTGCTATAAGGAAGGAGTGCTGTAAAATTGGGGAGGGAGATGGAATCTACTTTCAATTACTTCTGTCACTGACTCTCTGCAGAAGTCTACACAGCTATAATTAGCTGGGCCATGCAAAAGGAAGGCACCTCCCTCCCCCACCACTACCACCAATTTTCCTTAATTACTCAGAAAAAAGACAAAGATTTGAATGATCCAGGTTGACTGTCTCTGTGGCCCAAATACCCTGGAAAATAGCCAACCTTGTCCATCATCTTAGTCGCTGAGATACTGGCCTCATTAGGCAAATGAATTTAAAAGCTCTTCATGGCTTGAGACCTTGCTTATCCTCTGGAGAGTAGTAATTCAGTCAAGGTACTATGGAATTATAGGAAAAACACTGGCTCAAAAGTTAGAGGGTCTTGATTCAAATTTCCCCTCAGAATTATTACTGTGTGACCTTGGGCAAGTCATATATCTTCTTAGGCTTAAAGAGGTTTTTTACCTGTAAAATATGAGAGCTGATCTTGATAGCAGGCAGCTAGAAGGCACAATAGATAGAACATTGAGTGTGGAGCCAAGAAGACTCATCTTCTTGAGTTCAAATCTGGCCTAATCATTTACTAGCTGTATAACTTTGGGCAGGTCATTTCATCCTATTTCCCTCAGTTTCCTCATCTGGTAAATGTGAGGGCTGATCTATATAACCTCTCAGGTACTTTCTAGCTCTTGATCTATGATTCATATGTTGATTAATGAGAAAAGGTCAGAAGATTTGCCCAAAATTGATGTTACAAAAGGACTTATATTCAGCTTAAAAACCCTCAGTTTTTTGGTGGTTTGGGGTGGAGGAAGATGAGCAATAGTTGTAGGTGCCTTTCCTGACTTCATACAATCAACTATATTCATCATCATCAATATCATTGCTAGCATTTATATAGTGTTTCAAGGTTTGCCAAGTATTTTTACAAATATTATGTCATTTGATCATTAAAATAACCATGGCAGATAGCATTATTATTCCCATTTTATAGATGAGCAATCATTCTGGATCAACCACCAAGGTGATCAACCATAGGTCATCCATTTCTCAGTCTAGTCATAGAGACACATATAGATCTGTCCCAACTGTGCCTCCATTTTTGTCTTAATCGTTGTTGACTTCCAGCTGAAGGGTGCTGGGGGAAGTTATAGTGGAAGTAAATTTCAGATCTTTTATATATAGAAAAATGTACTAATCATTAGAGCTCTCAGAAAAGGGACTTCTTGGTAGGTAGTGAGTTCTCCATCATTGAAGGTACTCAAGTGAAGACTAAATGACCACTTCTCTGCTGCTGTCTAGGAGATTGATGCTTCAGGTGAGGGTTGGCCTAGATAATGCCAGAAGTCCCTTCAAACTCTGAGTATTATTATTCTGTGATAGTGAAAAGAAGATGGGATACGTCAGGGCACCAATGATAATTTGTCAATCTACCTATACAAAGATAATAGTTCATTATAATTCATCACCCCCTCCCCCTTCTACTCCAAGTAAGAGTGTGATTAAGGTTGTTTTTGGTTTTTTTGAAAGATGGTTATTCTAGAGATGCAAGATAACTGGATTCTTTGTTGTTAAATTCCCAACACAAAATTCTTATTTTGCCAAAAAATTTCGATAAACCAGTGATATTTTCTATCAAGTGTCTCCCTGGGTGTTAAAGCAATCATTATTATAATATTTTATTTCCTTCTCAAAAGACATTGAAGATGACTCACTTTGCTCAACCTGGTTGCTTCCCCTGTGTTTTTAGGAGAGAAGGTATAATGGCTGGAATATTCTTGGCCATACTTCATTCGGAATTTATGTTGTAATTTCAGCAAAACCTAGACCTTGTACAGCAGTTTTCATCTTTTTCAAGGCTGCCTCTATTTCTTGAAATGCTGGAGGGTTTCCAATTATTCCTTCTGGTCTCTTTGGATGTGAATTGTAACAGATCAGCTGAGAGTCGCAGTTCAACATTGTTAAGCTTATCAATATAAATATAATGTTCAACCCTTTTTAGATAATTGGAGCTATGTGTGAAAATGTGACCAATTTGTGCATAAATTGGTCCTACACTTCTTCCTGGCAGAGAGGGAAGGAGAGAGTGAGAGAGGGAAGGCAAGGGAGTGAAAGAATGACACCATATGTGAGTTCCGTTTGGTTTTTTCTGAGGGAGTCTTCTATACCTTTTACTATCGATTAGGCTTTGTGGCAGATGACAGTGCAATACCTGCACAATCTGACAAGACATTGGCCAGATGTGGAAAACTAAGGCACTCTTCAGAGCCAAGTTCTTACCTAAAAAATGTAAATGAAGTATAATAAGGAGCGCATGCACCATAGTCGATGTTGATGAAGGGAGAAAGACAAGTCTCTAAAAATAAAAAATTTCTCCTTGCAGAGCTGCCAGGTCCAAACATCAGAAGGGTGGGGCTTATTTCAGGTTGGAGGGGTAGAAAGGAGGGGAGGGGAAAGAGAAGGAATAACTGTAAATTAATCACTTAGGATGGAATCTGGATTTTCAGAGACTTGGTAATGGGCATTAACTTCTCCCAGTTTCTGTTTTCTGAAAGGTCTAGTTCATTTCCTCGATGTTTAGTGTATCACAAATTTTGTTAGTACAAGTGATTGGGCTTCACAAATGCAAAATCCAGAAAGCAGGTAAATTCTAGTAGTACAGAACATAGGGGTAAATCAGGTGAAGAAGTTTGCCTTTCATTAGGGCCAAAGAGAACAAGTTCTCATTCGGCATGGGGTTGGAGGTGGGGTGAACAGTCTAGGCTGTGTGGGATTAGATGTCACATTTGTAATACTTGGTGAACTTTTTTCCTCCTGGATACCTGGGTCTTGATTCTTCCATATGAGCAAAGCACTCTCGTTGGGGACAGTGCCGTAGGCATGTCTTTATAGCCCAATGACAACTTCACAGTCCACATGAGGACTCTCCATAGCCCACGGTATCCCTAATGCATGGCAGGGATTCTGTTTGGACCCAAAGTAGGGCTCAGTTAATTCTCTCTATGAGTCAGTGCTTAAGGTGTGCCCAAGAAGCCAGAGCACATTTTGTTCAATTGTGTTTTGCTTTGCTTTGTTTGTCTTTCCTGTTTTATGACATGTTTCCATACCATTTATAATCACTCTCCCCCCTCTATTTTGTGACTACAGCTCAGTAAAAATGAATGAGAAGTCCCATATTGATATATGTTCAGGAAGTTAAAAATTGTCTCACCACCACCCTCCCTCTCCTGAGATTAAGTAAGAGGTTGGTCCCAAGATCTACATCTGGACCAAACTAGGTGGACCTAAACTGAAAGCAGCTTTAGGAGGATATTTGAAAGACCCTTTAGTATCAACCTCCCTTCACCCCTTCCAGATTTTTTTTTCACTGGAAAGACTATCATGAAGATATCCCTTTTGATATGGAAGGGACCAAAAGCACCAGGTTGCCCAGGTGTAGGTGCCTCTAACAGTAGGTCCCCCAGAGCCTCAGACTGATCTAAAAACCTCACTGAATATAGAAAGTGCTTCGTTTTATTTTATTTTGTTGATTCAATGTGGACCAAACAGTTGGTTCAACTACCAAAGCAGCTCTATTAGAGCAGCATTCTTATTCATTTTCTCTTAGCCAGATGACTTTCTCTATTATGGGGGGAGGGGAGAGTGTAAAAACCCTTCTTGGACATCACATTGCTTTGTTCAAGCAGTGAAATGAGTTAAGCATACATGAATCAGAAAACATATGGATTCAATTTCGGTTTAAAAAATTAATGGGACAACACATTCTCATCAAGCTCAAAACAATGAAAAATATTTTTAAGCAGGAAAGAAATCCAAAATACAGCTTGGTTTGCCCATATCCCTCTGGGTTGCTAACAACTACCGAATCCCTCTCTCCAGGCATGAACTTGTGAGCTGTTCTCTCACTAGACTATACAAGCCTATGGAACTACTCCTAACAGGAGTGCTTTGCTCAAATGGAAGAACTAAGCCCCAGGTCTCTAGAAGAAACAAAAACTCTCTGTATTAGATATAACATCTAACCCCACATAGCTTAAGCTGAATTTTTCCCTAAAAGATAAGACTCACATTGCAGAAAGAGACATATTTTGGATATGACCAATGTGGGAATTTGTTTTCCTTGACAGCATATTGGCTCCAAGAGTTTTGTTTTTCTTCCTCAATTTGAGGGTGGGGAAGGGATTGAGGAAGAGAAAAAATGCTTATTGATTGAAAAAAATAAAAGTTAACGAAATTATCCTGGAGACTTAAACTTTTGGTGTAGTTTCCTACTCAACTAAGTAGCAAAGGCAATGCACCAGAGAAAAGGGTTCTCAGACTTGGTTACAGACTTCTAATTAGCCCTTCATTATGGCTAATGCGGAAGTAGGGAAGCAGCCCCTCTGTGAATGAATGTGAAATCCTTGCAGAATATCATTTCCATACTAAGATTAAGTAATTCTCCATTCATTATCTTCTAGAGATGGTCTATGAGTGTTTCATTTGTTCCAGCCCTGAATTTGAACCGCTAGACTGGTCTGAATCAGGCCTGGCGTGGACCACCAAGAAATCAGAGGAAGTATGCATGAATCAGAGAATCGTGAAATGGCAGAGCAAAGAGTGGGAACCAGATCAATGACCCAATTTACCCTCCAACACCAGACTGCAGGGAAGAAGAAACATCTGTATGATCAGCCCTATCCAAAAGGCTAATCAAATGAGCTAGAATAAAGAAGGAAAGGGAAAGAATAAAGAGGAAAGGACAGGCTGGTAGAACAGGTTTTTGAAGGAAGTTAGAAAGCCGCATGATTCCTCTTGCCTTTTCCCAGGCTGAATCTGGTAACTTCTCCAAAGAAATACGGTTGCTAGAGGGTTGGAAGAAAAGGAAATTGTTGTGGTTTGGACAGGTTGTTGTGGTTGCCTTCTGTTTTAGTAATAATAACAACAAAACACCGACAATAATTATAGTTAACATTTATACAAGATTTTAAAGTTTGCAAAGCATTTTACAGATAGTCTTTCATTTGATGCTAATAGCAGCTCATTTTACAAATGGGAAAATTGAGGTTGAGAGAAGTGTTTTGGCCAGGGAGGCCCCCAAAATAACCCTTAAGTGGTGCTTGGGCAGGGCCCTATTGTTCAATCAATGAGATACGCAGGTCCCAAAATCTACCACCCATAATGCTAATTAGAGAATTAAAGATCGTCCCCACTCATTGATGGGCCTGCCCATTAAGGGAAGCTTGATTGGGGGAGGTCCACACCTTTTGTTAATTTCTATTGAGGCACTAGGTCTGAGGGTACTGTCCTCCAGCTCTGAAAAGTGTATAAATACTCTGAGGTGAGGTTTTGTTTTGAGGCTAACCCATTGGAAGTGTGTTTGGCCAGATGAGGCTGCTAAGGAGCCCCAGCTTTGAAAACTCAGATGCTGGTGCTTCTCTCTCTGATTACTATGTATTGCTTATGGTCAGACAGTTGGATCTGTCTGTTGATCTGTGATGTATATATTGCTTATGGTCAGACAGTTGGAAGCCCTGTCTTTTCATTGATCTTTGTTTCTCAGCTTTTTCTCTGAAGTTCAGGTGCTTTTTCCCGTCAACTAAATGAATGATACATGTGTTTGATTGAAGTGATTCTTGACCCCTCAAAAACTGCTTTCCTTGTAGAAAAGCATAGGATCTAAGAACCTGTATAGCAGGCCCTCCTGTGTATGTTGGGGTCCTTGCTTTTACACCACCTAAGTGTAAAAAGCTGTTATGAACTTTGAGGACATAATAATCTACTTCTACTTTCACTACTGGGTCAGGAAGTAGCTTTGGTTAATTTGCCTAAATCCTTTCTCAACTGTTTTTCCCATCTGTAACATGGTGAGAGGACTTCTAAATTTCCCAACCTCAAAGAGATAAGAATAATGGTAACATAATAGATAACAATGTGTCCAAAGAGCCATGGTATTTAAGTATTGACATGTAACAGGTACCTGCATGTCTTGCTTGTGTTTTTACAAGAAGCAAATTGTGGAAGTTGTAATGAATCAAATTTAGGGAAGGGAGGGAACAGATATTTCTTAAATACCTACTGTGTGCAGGTTGCATTGTGCTAAGCCCCTGACAAATATTACTCTATCTGACCCTCACAACTTGGGGTGCTATTGTTATCTCCATTTGTACAGCTGAGGAAACTAAGGCAGAGAGCAGTTCAGCAACTGGCTGGGAGTTGTCTGGCTAACAAGTGTCTGAGGTAAAATTTGCTTTGTTTTTTCAACATGACTAATATGGAATATGTTTTGCATGATTCCAAATGTATAATTGATTGCATATTTTTTTTTTTGGCTTCTCAGTGGGAAAGGCAGGGGTGGGAGGAGAGAACTTGGAATGAAAATATTTGGAAAACTTGAATGTTAATATTAATTCATTAATTAGTTTGCTTTTCAATTTTTAAGAAAAATTTAAGAAAATTGCTAAATAAATTATAGTATATCAGTGCAATGGAATATTATTGGAAGACTTCTGTGAACAGATTCAGAATGAAGTAAACAGAACCAAGAGAAAAATTTACACAATGAGCACAGTAATGTAATAGAAAAGAACTTTGCAAAGCCAAAAATGTCTCATTAGTGCAGTGGCCACTAATGACTTCAGAAATACCACCTCTCAGAAGAGAGGTGGTAGCAGACTCTAAATAGGAGGTGAAGAATATATCCTCAGACACAGCCAATGTGTTGATTTGTTTCATATAACTATTTGTTTGTTACAAGAGGAAATTCTATTCACAAGTCTGGGAGGCAGATTGAGAAGTATTTTTTTAATAAAAAGAAAGTAAAAGGCAAAGTACCTAGAGGTGTTCAGGAATTGCAAACTGAAAATGAGTTGACAAGTATGGCAGTGTACAAACAACCCAATGTGCATCTAGTACCTGAAGGTGTCACGATTCCACCGCTTTTCATATTCCCTCCACTAATACAGATTGCAACCCTGTCTATATCTGAATAAGCTTTTTTCCCTAGTTAGCCAACAAGAATCTATTAAGGATCTACTTTTGTGTCAAGCATTGTGCTAAACCCTGAAGATACAAAGAAAAGGAAAAACTTTATGTTCATAAGGAACTTATAGTCCAATGGTCTTTACAGTCTATAAACAAATGGAGGACAGATCCTACCCTTCCAAGTTGTGTAGATTCCATCATGGTGCTTGAAAATTTGTCATTGTTCATCTTTGTGAATTGCCATGGCCAAAAATGTTTATCTCCTGGTGCGCAGATTTTTTGAGATGAACCTCTCTGTCCTCAATAGACTGGGATTCAGAAGGTAGACACATATTCTATCACCAGACCTTTACTCAAGGATTTTCCAGCTTGGTAGAATGTGTCAGAGCTTGTGGTCCAATAGCATAACTTTCCCACAGTCTCCTCTATGCCACCATAATGCATCAGAATAAGACCACAGGTGGAAAAATATGCTATTTCAGGCTACGTAAGTGAAGGTTCAGGGTCCATATTGAGGGTCCACAGTTCTCTTGTCCTCAGCATTTATGTGATCCATTGAACCTTTGTTCATATTAGGCTCCAATAATGATCTGGTACTCCTACCCAGGCATTCTTCTTATGGTTTTCTATCTATATCACACTGCTTCTCTTCTCTTGAGGACCCCACTCCCCTTTTTCCTTTTCCCCAAAAGGCTAAATGTTAGTCTCACATGAAGCCTACATTAACTACTCCACCTTTTACTTAGTTATTCCTTCTCTGGATTCTTTCAAAATGTTATCATAATATATAGCAACTCCTTTTGTGGTAGCAAGGAATTGGAAAATGAGAGGATACCAATCAGTTGGGCAGTGGCTGAACAAGTTGTGGTATGGGATTATGATGGAATACTACTGTGCTATAAGAAATGCTGAAGCAGATATTTTTAGAGAACTCTGGGAAGATTCATATGAACTGATGTAAAGTGAAGTGAGTAAAACTAGGAAAACACTGTATACATTGTATGCAATAGTAGCATTATTGTAACCACGATTAACTGTGAAAAACTTAAGTACTCTGATTAATACAGTGATCCATGATGTTTCCCAGGGACTCATGATAAAAATGCTATCTACCTCCAGGAAGAGAACAGATGAACTCTGAGTGTAGGATGAAGCATATTTTTTCACTTTAAAAAATTTTCCTTGTTTTAGTTTGTGTTTTTGTTTTTTGGAAAATGAATAATATGGAAAAACATGTTATGCATGACTTCACATGTGTATATGAGCATCATGGTTTGTCTTTACAGTGAGTGGGGAAGGGATTGGAGGGAGAATTTGGAACTGAAAATATTAATTTTAAAAGTTACTATATATTATTATATTATTCTGCTTTTCACTTATTTAGATACATAAATTTGGTCTCCCTCAGAAAGATTGCAATCTCCTGGAGAAAAGGGGTTATTCATGGAAATCCCTTATAAATCTAAGCACAAATTGTCTCTTTCTGTACAAACTTATAGACTGACTTGAGTGACCATGAATGGTATCAGGATTTGCTGTAGGTTCTCTGGCAGAAGCAACATGGTACAATAGAAGGAATAATGGATTTGGAGTCAAAGGACCTGGATTCAAGTTCTGATTCTGTCTGTGTGATCTTTGACAAGTCACTTTACCTCAATGAACCTTAGTTTCTTCAAACTGTAAAATAAACGGGTTAGACAAGATTACCTCTAAGGTCTTTTCCATTTCCAAATCTATGATACTATGTGTCTTCTTAAAAATCTACTATAGATTCTATAGGATCAATTGTATGTGTGCAATTGGTGGGAGTGGTAAACTAAGTGTGTTACTTACCAGTCATACCTTCTCATCCTCTGTCACAAAGTCTTTTGTACAAAACTAAAAGAGCCAATCAATTTATCAAAGAACAGACCAATAAATCAGTTATGGGAAGATTAGTAGATAAATTTATCTAGTTTATTGATTAAAGTCTTTCAACTTTTTAACTTGTTATGTGGTTATTGGATTGAAAAAAAATATGGCCTGAAAGCACCATTCTCTAAAACGTGCTTGAGGTTGGGTAGTTGTATTTCTGAAATAATTCAATGAACACTTATTAAATGCTTACTACATGCACAACAATATGTAAAGTACTAGTGAGACAAAGATAAAAACCTAACAGACCTTCCCTCAAGAAGCTTACATTCCAATAGACAATGTCTATTTACTGAGAGACTGGATATAGATGGGCATGGTAAGGTTATGTCTATATCTTTAATATTGGAGAAGCTGAGTGGCTTCTTGATTTCAGGAGCAGGCTAGGCTGATTAGGTATCTGCAGTCTAGCACCAATATGAGGAGTGCCCAGGACTGGGAAACCACCAAGCTGAGCGGTATTGAGAACTGAGGAGCTAACTGACCCAGATTGGAAATGGAACAGCTCAAAATTACCACGCTGATCCATAGCAGAGTCTGACCAATGAACAGTCATTGAGCTTTCAGCAAAAGAGAGGAGACAGACAGAGACAAACACAGAGAAAAGACAGAGACAGGGGTCTGTAACATCCTACAGTTAGAAAGATTCTATTAGGATAGTCACTAAAAGGGCTCATGTCATAATATTATAGCACACCATGAGGTATAGAGCTAGAAGAGATCTCAAAACTCTAGTCCTTTCATATGAGGCATAAGGGAACAGGTCTAAAGATTTTTTTTTTTGTCAGATGTCATCCAGATAGTGAGCAGCAGTCAGAATCTGAACTTGTCATCTGACTTCAAATCCACTTTCCATAGGCAGCTGTGCTTGGATTCAAGTCCGGGAATTGATACACCCTTCCCAGGATAAACTGGTCATTTCTAATCTCATCTAGGTGCTGCTAACTCTGCTTTGGAAACTCAAACAACTTCCCAACTCCCTCAGCCTCCTCTTGAGTCTGATTGGAGTGTTGAAGAGCACTAAATTCTTCCCAAAGTTTTCCTTTGTGGAAGGCAGAAATTTCAGCTCACTCCACTCTTCCTCTGCAGCTGCTTGGTTTTAATTCCACTGGAGGAATAAGACACTTCAGTGCCAGGGACCCTCTGGTGTGCCCTTCCTCCTACCTGACTTCCTTTTGTGTGTCATTTTCTCCCATTAGATTGTAAGCTCCTTGGGGGCAGAGACTTTCTTTGTCTTCTTTGTAACCCTGGCACTTGGCACAGTGCCTGGCAGATATTAGGCATTTAATAAATGATTATTGAATTGAATTGAAAGCCCAGGGCTTTCACCTACCTCCTTCCCATTATTTCATTAAAGTAATAAAAATGTAAAGCCTCAGAAAATCTAATTTCACAGAGTCACATGATTTCAGGTCAAAAGGATCTCAGTCCACCCATAACCAAAATTCAGTCCCTTCCTACAACTTGACAAGTGGTCACCCATTTTTCATAAGAAAATTAGAAGGAGAGAGAAAACCCCTCCCCCAAACAATCGATATCCCTTTGTAATACCTTTAAGTGTTAGGAAGCTCTTCCGTACGAGAACCCTAAAAATGTATTTTAATACTATTATTCAGTCATTCAATAATTAAGCACCTACAATTATGTTAGTGGGGGCAGCTAAGTGGTATAGTAGATAGAGTGCTGGGCCTGGAATCAGGAAGATTCATCTTTTTAAATTCAAATCCAGCCTCAGACACTTACTAGCTGAGTGGCCCTGGGCAAGTCACTTCACCCTGTTTCTCTGTTTCTCATCTGTTAAATGAGCTAGAGAGGGAAATGGCAAACCACTCCAGTATCTTTGCCAAGAAAGGCCCTAAATGGGATCACAAATAGTTGAGTATAACTGAAAAGGCTAAACTATAACAGTTAATTCTGAGATTTGGGCAGGTGAGGAGGTGACTGTATCTGTGATTTCATTGGTGTGGAAGCCTGTAATGAAACTCCCTCTAACACAGATCAGAATCTTCTCTGTAAATAATATGTTTAGCGCATTGCCAAGGAGACTGAGAGAATAAATGACTTGACCAGGGTTTCACAGCCAATACATATTGGAAGCATGTCCTGGCCCCTTATCTTCCTGACTCCAAGGCCAGATCTCTATCTAAGATAATAGGGGGTCCCTAAACTTTTGTGTTCTGTTTACTCTGGTGGTAAACCTTCTTGTAACCACTATTCATTATGAAAGGAAATAAATTGTATAGTTTTCCATGAATATGCACAAGAAAATAAAATAAGATTAATTAATTTTTCATAAAGAAAACTTGATTTGGTGCAGAACTACATTTTTTAGTGTCAAGAAGTTATTCCTTCTAATGCACAACTTTCTAAACTAATCACTTCTTTTGGAATATTTCAATAGGATAATAGGAATATTTGGAATATTTCAATAGGAAATAATTACCCAGTAGTTACTTTGGATATAGGTTATGTTTAATTTTCTATGTACCTCTTACTTTCTCCTAAAAGAACATAAGCTCTGTATCCCCTTAAAAAACCCTGAGAGTCCATGAACCCTAGACTGGGAACTGCAGTATTGTACTGTAATGCCTCTCTGAGGCCAACCCTGAGAATACAAAGTAAAAGAAAACAGATCTTGCCCACAAGGAGTTTATATTCTATTGATGGAAAGCAACAATACAAAAAGTAGTCACAGGGGGATAGAGCATGAGGCCGGGAGTCTGAAAGGCTCATCTTTCTGAATTCAAATATGGCCTCAGGCATATTTACAAGCTGTTTGATCCTGGGTAAGCCACTTAACCTTGTTTGTCTCAGTTTCCCACTCTGTCAAATGAGCTGGAGTAGGAAAATGCCAAATGAAGTGTCAACAAAGTTACAGAGGCATGAGAGGTTTGCTGGCAACTTCCACACATTGCTACTATTCTGCCTCTGAGAGTAAGTCTAAATCATAATACAAAGAGACCTTCAAATGCTTGAGGACAACTAGCCTTATCCTGATAGGTTTTCTCATCCAGGCTAGGCAACTTTGGAGACAAAGGGCAGGGTAGTATACCTACAACAGGTTTGCAAAGCACCTTACAATTATTATTTCATTTTATCCTTATGTCTACCCTGGGTCATAGGTGCTATAATTATTCCCATTTTACAGTTGAGAAAACTGAGACTGAGAGAAGGTAAGTGACTTGCCCACAGTCACACAGCTAGTAAGTATCTGAGACTAGATTTGAACTCAGCATTTTGTCCTCTACACCACCTGTGTGCTCGTCCTTCGTTGCTGAAGAAGACCATGCCACCACAGAAATAATGAAATAACTTGCACTTGACTTTGTTTTGAGTGAGGGAGGGCTGCTACACCACCTCATCACTAGCAGAAAGCACAAGAACCTTGCTTTAAATCTTGCCTCTGATTTCCATACCTGTATGACCTTGGACAAGTCACCTAATCTCTGAGGGTCTCAATTTCCTCAACTTTAAAATGAGGGGATAGACTGAATAACTTCTGAGGTCTTTTCTAACTGGAGGTTCTGTGACCCTGTGATCCTCAGTTCTTGAAACCAACCTTGATAAGGCATGAAGTTGAGGTCCTTCTATTTTCTACATGCTTGGCCTCCTTTAGATGTCTCCACATTAACAATGTCCTACCTAAAACGTGTTGATCAGAAGTCAAAATATTCCAGATGGGCCCTAACCAATGCATCCATTGGAAACTAAATGCAAATAAACCTTAAGGGAGCTGGGGTCAAAGCATGTAACTGATGATATTCTGAAAAGGCACGGTGGGAAATTTTCTTTCTGAATAATCTCTCCCAACCCCTCCCCCACCAGGCCCAATGTTGCTGCTGCTACAGCTGCCACATATTTTGATCCTGCTTCAGAGACAGGGAGTGATGGCTGGTGTGTGTTGACAGGTAAGGTTTGGGATCTGGTGAGGTAGGGGAGGGTGCCATGACAGTTCATGTGACACTACCCAGTGACTCTGGCATGTGACTGAAGGACAGGGGTGACATCGCTGAACTCTGTATCCTCCAAAAAAAGAAGCCACATCTCTAAGTAAAGCCTCTTTCTGGCTCCAAGGCTGGTACTTTTGCATTTTCTCCTGTTGTTTTGTTTCTCAAAAATCAAATGATGGAGATAGCATCCATCCTTACCATCCACAGCATAAACACAGTTTTTGAGCAGTCATATTTTTTTATATTTTTTAGAAAATTGAACTTGAAATGTTCTATGTGTGCCTGCTTTTATCCATTTGGCTAATTCCATTCTTTGTAAACCACAAAAGAAAGAGAGAAATGGACCTGTGATTAGATCTGGGCTCTAATGCTGGACTAGGGGAGTGACGTCTGGGCAACTGTAATGAGTCAGGGCCAAAGTGCTTTGGTGTTGTGGGGTGAGTGCCCAGCCCATCTCTCTGCCAGGACTTTGGACCTCACTCAGAGCCTTCTATGACCGTGGCTCACGAGCTATTCACATCTGAAAGGTTATTAAGACACACTATGGCCTGTTACCCATAGTGAGGGAGATGGTATCAGGAGGTCACAAAGGAATTTGCTACTTGGAAGAACCAGGCAGGTTGAATAAAAATGCTTTCAACTGGTCTCCCTAAAGCTGATCATATACTACCTCTCATTGTGCTTATTCCTACTCATTTATTCACTCAGTATATATAAAGAAGCATTTATTATCACCTACTATATGTGACTTCTCTCACTCCATCAGAAAGATCCTCCCTCTTAATCAAAGATCAAGCAGTGTTTAAGAGCCTGCTATATACCTAGCATTGTGCCAAAGAAATTTACTTTACTACTACTACTACTACTACTACTACTACTACTATTACTACTACTATCAGTACTGCTACTACTACTAGTATTACAGCTGTTGCTACTACTACTACAGTTACTACTACTGCTGTTGTTACTATTGCTGCTACTACTACTACTAACATATTTATATAGCACTTTAAGGTTAAAAAAATACTTTCCTCACAACAAATCAGTGAGATAAACAAACCAGGATTATCATCCCCATTTTACAGACAAAAACATTGAGAACCATAGAGGTTGAGTCATTTGCTTAAAGTCACATAGTCATTAAGTATCTGGGACTGGATTTGAATCTGTTCTCCTGACTTCCAAGTCCAGCATTGCCCTTAAAGATTTTGCAAGTGCTTTTCTTACAACAGTTCCACAGAGGAAGTCAATATATTATATAATCTTGTATAGACAAGTCTATAATCCTTGGGAGACAACTCACAAGGGAGGATATGATTTTATGCTGTTAGTATTAATGCTGTTGTAAATTAATAATGATTTGAAATTATTTTGAATAGCAAATAATGGACAAGGCTAAGGTGTCACTGTTCAATAGAGGTGACAGGGAGGACACCCCTGCAGTAACGAGGAGACTTTGTTCCATTTTCCTGAAATTTTGAGGTCATTGGAGGTACATGAAGTATAGCATGATGATGGAGAGACTGATGAATGAAGGAAATAAGAAAATAGTACTATGTACCAGACACCGTGCTACGTGCTTTACAAATATTACCTCATTTGGTTCTCCAAGGTTGGTGCTACTATTATCCTCATTTTACAGGTGAGGAAACTGAGGCACAGAGACTTGCTCAGGAAGACACAGTAAATGTTCTGGGTCAGATTATAACTCAGGTCTTCCTGACTGCAAGCCCAATGCTCTAACCATTATGCCACCTACCTTCTTCTAAGCATGGAGGGGATGTCCTTGCTGCTTATTCTCCTCAACGATTGAGAATTGTAGCAAACCCTGAAAAGAAGATTATGGTAGCAGCAACCAGCTGGATCATGGATGGGCTTTGAGACATTCGAGTGATAAAATAATAAT
Organism: Bettongia penicillata ogilbyi; assembly: GCA_023548195.1. Classification (NCBI taxonomy): domain Eukaryota; kingdom Metazoa; phylum Chordata; class Mammalia; order Diprotodontia; family Potoroidae; genus Bettongia; species Bettongia penicillata. The sequence goes on along the minus strand of JAJHZJ010000198.1, from coordinate 7,345,960 downwards.
TATTATACTAAATCACCTTGATATGATGCTTTAAGATTTGCAAAGCACTTTATAAAATTTGCTAGTTTGATTTTCACAACTCTGTGAGAAAGATACTATTGCTATCTTAATTTTACAGATGAAGGAACTAAGTTTCAAAGACATTAAATAGTTTGGCCCAGATCACATTGCATCTAAGTAGGTGGTGGGGACCCAAGTTCTCCTGACTGCCAGACTCGCCCTGCTGCCCTCTGCCCGCAACATCAAAGGAATTACAGAAATGAGTTCTAAATGTAGTGTAGAGTAATCAGGGAAGATTATCTGGAGGAGGTAGAATTTATTCTGAGTACTGAAGGATAGATAGAATGCTGATTTGGAAAGAGGAAGGGGATGGTATTCTGGGAAGTGCAGACCATTCCACAGCTATCAAGATGGCAGAGACGATGGAGTACAGAGTCTACAATCTCAGGAAGACCTGGGTTCAGATTTGCCCTCAGCTGCTTACTATGTGACACTGGGCAAATCAGTTAACTTCTGTCTGACTCAGTTTCCTCATCTATAAAATGAGGATGATAATATCGCCTACCTCCCAGGGCTGTTGTGAAGATAAAATGAGATAACATTTGCAAAGCTCTTAGCAACCCTTAAAGAATTATACAAATGCTGGATGTTAGTAGTAGTATCATCAGCCTCCTCCTTACCATTATTATCCAAATTTTAGGACCTAGGCAAGCTAACAGCCTGAAAGGCTAGGTTTTAACCCTAGCTTTGCTATTAATTTGCAATGTGATCTTCTCCAAGTGTCTTCTCCATCTGAACTTCAGTTTCTCCATCTGCAAAATGGGGTGGGTGGATTATTGCTATCGTTTATTCATATTTCAGTTGTATCCAACTCTTTATGCACCCATTTGGGGTTTTCTTGGAACAGATTTCAGAGTAGTTCCTTCTTTAACTAATTTTACAGATGAGGAAACTGATGTGAAGAGTGTTAACTGACTTTCCCAGAGTTATACAACTAGGAATTGTCTGAAATCAGATTTGAACTCAGGAAGATGACTCTTTCTGACTCCAGGCCTGGCATTCTGTCTACTATGTCATCCAATTGCTTTGGTGGTTGGACTACTAGTGGATCTCAAAGATCTCTCAAGACTTTAAGATCAATGAATCTAAGGTGTAAAAACATGAGTCCCTACCATCTATGAAATTTTCCCTGACTGCTCAAGCCTCCCCTGACTTCATACTGATGGATGTTGCTCTCAAATTGGGTCGGGTTTGTGTCTTATTTCTCTGACTGTGTGCTTTATGAGGTCAGGGGAAGTCCCTGCTCCAGCTTCTGTCTCCTCCTCAGCAGGGCACCCTGCACATTTCCAAACCTTTTTTTTGTTTGGGAAGGATCTGCTAGGGACTTCCCTACCAAACCTTCCTTGCATTAATTTTTATTATTTATTTGGCATATTCATTTCAGTATGTATGTGTGTATATGTGTATGTGTATGTATATGTATATGTGAGGCTGCATGTTTATAAATGCATAGATGTAGCTATATCCAACTACCCATGAGTTGTCTCTTTCGCTAAAATGTATGCTCTGTGATGGCAAATACTTTCCCTTTTGTGTTTGAATCCCTGGCACCAAAGCCAGCCCTGACACACAGTAAGCATTTAAGAGGTTGTTGATCAGTTGGTTAACTGTTTGACAGCAAAGAATTAGAGGATTCCCCCTAATAATCACATTTTTATTGTATGAAAAAGAAAGGGAAATATTCACATTTTGCCAAGGGCATATCCTACATTCAGGATGAGTTCTAGATGTACTCAGCTATGTTCAAACAGCACATTTCTCTCTATTTTCTCAATGTTTCCTTGTTTTTGTTACTAATATCCAATGTTCGCACCTATCTACCTGCTTGTAGAGATGAAATCTACTGATACTTTTACTTTGAGAAAAGATGAGTATTTTAGGATGAGACTGAATTATCCCATCTAAATGGAGACCTCCTACTGACAATCAATGCCTATCTACCTCCTCTTCCATCCACCTGATAGTCCTAACCTGAGTTGTCCAAAGGTGGAAATGATGAAGCCTCACCTTATCTCAAGATATTTGTGAACTAGAGGTCATTCAGGTGAAGTAGGCCCGATTTTTGGGACATTCTAGATACTAAACTGGGACTTGAATGGATGGTATTCTATAGATTAAAGAACACAAGGCTGGAAGCCCAGAAGGCTGGATTTTAGTCTTTTCTCTGGTAGACAAGTTCTTTCCCCTGCGTGGACCTACATTTTCTGATCTGGAAAAGGCTTTTTTGGTTCTACAACGCTATAATGCTGGGCATAGTTGATGGGGGTAGGGTATGGTATCGCTCTCTGAATTTAATCAATACAGAGGGAAATGCGCCACTACAATTTGGACCTTTGTCAGTAGGGGTCTCTGCTTCATCCTGACAGAGAGGATATCAGAATTTGGTTGGTCCTGGGAGAACTGAATTCTTCATTGTGGAAAATGAGTATGATTATACTAAGTTGTTTATGAAGTCAACAATACTTAAGCTATTTCTGTATGTTTATTGCAACAGCTCATCTCTTTTGAGATAATAAACCCTCCCATTTGTGTGGTTTCTTCTGCTTTCCTTCTTCCACACATTACCATTTGAATCCTCATCATACCCCTTTAAGATGAATAAAATCTGAATTATTTTATCTATTTTAAAAAAGAGGAAACAGGTGGTTTGGTGAGGCAAATATTCCTTGGCCCTCCACAATGCCTGCCCAGAGTGGGGTTGTGGCAAAAAAACCTCATTATCCATGAGAAACCAAGAAATCTTATTTTGCTGTCATTTTCAGGACTGAGTAGGAAGAAATCATGTCATTTCACCTTTTGAAAGAAATTAGGGCCGATTGTTTCACATTTCAGAGGAAATGTGAAATCAGGAAAGATTCTTTCAAGGGAAATAAATGCATGTTGCTTGATTTCTGTTAGGGGCACAAACCTACAGGTGTAGGAAGAAAATCTCAATATTTAGTTTTTAGGTTTTTGTGGTCAATGATTTTGAGGTTTCAGTGCAGAGTCCTCAAAATAATACCCTCCAAATTGAAAAACTCTCCCCCACCACTTTCAAAAAAGTCTAAAAACAAAATATTCCCCAGAATTCTGATCTTGAGAAATATAAGCCAACTCACCTTCCTGAGTCCAGAAGAAATGTATTAATAATCAAAGAATTAAAATTTTATACAGGCAAAAGATACCTTACAGGTCATATAAGCCAAACTTTCCATTGATCAGAAGGGAAAACAGAGACTCAAAGAGAGGAAATGAATTCTCCAAGGTCAACAAGTTAGTAACAAAGTCACGACACTGAACCCAAGCCTCCTGCCTCCCAATCCAAACTGCCTGAGAATTTTCTAATTTTAACTCTGAGTTTGATCTCAGGAGAAAAGCTGGGGGTAGTGAGAGGGGATAGAGAGTAGGGGAGAAAGAGACCATAAATAGTAAACCTTTCTGAAGCCACATTCTTAATGAGATTGTCATCTCAGGGTTACTTTGAAAAGGGCTGCCACCCCCTACACTGCCAGCCCCATGAGCTCAGATGGCGCCATTCAGAATAGCCCGCACCTTGTCCCTTTAATGCTGGGTGTACCTCTGGGTTCTTTCTTTCCTTTGGAAGTGACTGTGTACAGGCAGAGCATAATTGGCAGGCTGTGACACTCCTGTCTGCAAGTGTCTCTCTAAATGGAGCATATTTCAGCCTTTATCTGGTGATGGCTGTTACCTGAGAGAGGCCCAGGGCCATCTCAAAGGGCTTGTAATAGCTAATTGTGCCTGTTAGGACTAGCAATTAGCTGGGGATCTCTCCACTCCTCAGCTCCAACACCCACTAGCTTTCAGCTCCTTTCACTTAACTAGCTGAGCCTAATAGAGGAGACAAGGGACAGGTAGGCATGTGGGGAGTCACAGGAAAGAAGTGAGGGCCAGGAAACCATCCTTCCACCCAACCAATGCCTCCCCCCCTACTCCTTCCATTTTTCCTCCTCCTAAAAAAACACAGAAAAAAGAAATAGACACCAGATTATGATCACACACCCAAAATATGCTCTGTTTATTACAGCCACAAAATGGGACTGTGGTCGGCAGCTTATTAATAGATATTGGAAGCCAGGCCGCCCCGATTTGTACAGTTTAAGCTTTAGTTGGGAGATGACAATAAAAAACTAATTAGGTATAGGTCATAAAGGAGATCACACACACATGGTGGTTGCGGGTTACTATGGAGCACGCAATGGCTTCAGTGGAAACATGAGGCAGAACATCTGAAAATTAAGACAATAAATCAGATTCATTGAATAAAAAGCCATGCACTTACCCATTAATTAAGGCTAATAGTATCCTATAAGCTTTTGTGTGCCAAAGGTAATTTGTTACTCTTTACCATAATAAATATATACAGAGAGGATTAAAAAACGCTCCACACCTTGCAGGTAGTGGCTGCAAGCCACCCTTTACGCTCATCAAGAGAAGAAAGAAGGCTTGCTTGTGGTCTCCTGCTGGGCCCTGCTTGCTGGGCCCTGCTTCTGCCCTTGGGTTCCTGTGGCCAGCTTCTGTCCAGAGGCTGAAACTCACAATGACTGGGGACTCTGCAATCCTGAACAGTGCAATTGTAAGTGGCAGGTTCTTCCCTCTGATACACAGGCTAGTCTAGTCTCCATAGACAGAGGGCTGCTAGTGCAGCCACCATTACACCGAGGACTTGACTCTGAGGCCCGGTCATCTGGTCCATTCCCCCTGATTTCCATTTAGAAGGAGAGGTTTGCTGGGAACCCTTCCCACCCATACAAGGAGCTCACTTTCCTCAGGGAAGAATTTTCTTTGTTTCTGATCTGAATTCTTCAAGCTCTGTTTCAAGCCCACGTCTTCCTATTGTGTTTGCAAGGGAGACGAAGAACACAGATAGAAAACATTGTGTATACGTTAGATTATGTTTATCTTAATATGTTAATGTCGTATAATTATCCTACTAAGCCATGTAATAACACTGAGAGAATTTGATCACAGACTATTGTCAGTTTCCTTTCCCTTTTCCTTCTCCTCTTCCCCAGTCCTGTAAGATCAGGGTTTACAGCTCAAAGGAGCCTTAGAGATCATTGACTCTTTTTTATTTTTTTTACAAATGGGGAAGCTGAGGCATAGAGCAGTTAAATGACGTACCCAGGTTCGCATACCTCTTAAGTGCTGACTTTTGAGACCCCCAGTTGTTAACTTAGCATTCTTTCTACTTATTTTAAACCTCAGGAATTGTTTTGTATTTGGATTTCCTTATCAGCATATGTATTGTTCTCCACCAACAAAATATAGGGTCCTTGAATGGAGGGACTCTTTTTTTTTTTTTATTCTTTCCATCCCTAATATTTTACAGAGCGCCTTGCATATAAAAGATACTTAATTAAAGCTTATTTAATTGAAAATTTTCCCAAACTCAAATTGTAAACATTACTCTAGGCTTGGGGTTCAGTTCTTGACTATCTCTATTTTCTCTTTTTCCTATATTTATTCTCTCAAACTTTCATAGTTTCCTTTAGTATCTCTTTGTTGGTGATTTCCAAATTGACATCTTCGCTCTCACCTTCTACTAAAATTTCAGTTTTACAAGCTGATTGGAGAATAGGACATATCTTTCTAATGACTGAAATTCAGTGTGTCTAAAACCAAATTCATGCTCCCCAATAGAACACTCCATATAACTCATTTTCTCCTCACATTTAACAGACTTACATTTTCCCTGGTCCCTCAAGTTTTAAAACTTAGAAACATCTTTGATTCTCCTTTCCTCTACCTCTGTTTCCTACCTTCCTACATAATCACTTTCTAGTCTCCCCAAGGTTTTCCTCCATGAAATCACTTTGATTCTCTCCTTCTACAGCTGCTATTCAAGTCCAATGGATAGTAGGCTAGATGATCATAGCCATACATCCCCCAAGGTTAAGCTCAATGACATCGTCTTCCAACAGATTTTTCCTGATTTTCCAGGCCGTACTCAGGGTTTAGGATTATAAGGAACCTTAGAAATCATGTAGGCACTTTATCACCTACTGCAGAGGCACTATGGTGTGGTGAATAAAGTGCTGCACTTAAAGTCAGAAAGAGCTGAGTCCAAATCCTACATCTGACACTAAACCTGTAGTTCTGGGCATGTACTTAATTTCTCTCAGTCTTCACTTCCTCACTTGTTAAATGAATGAGTTGGGCTAGGTGGCCTCTAAGGTTCCTTCCAATTATAAATCTATGATCTCATGACACTAGGTAGTGTGGTATAATGTATAGACCACTGGACCTGGCATCAGAAAAGTCTGGGTTCATATACTACCAGACATTTACTAGCTTTATGACCCTGGGTAAGAGACTTCACTGTAGGTCTCAGTTTCCTCAAATAAATGAGGGGGCTGGACTCAATAACTTCTCAGGGTCCCTTCTAGCTTGGAGTCTATGTTCCTAATACCACCTCACATTTCCTGTATCTGAAATAAATTCTTGATTATCTGTCCTAAATATAACAACAGTAACTATCTCTTGGTTATTTACCCTATCCTGGATAATGGGCTTTAGGAGTACAGGAAGGTGAGGATAGAAGAAATGGCTGACCTTTTCTAGGAATGTGTACTCTAGTTGAGGAGAAAGTATCAAATAAAATTGTATAATACGAAGGCATAGCAGACTATCATTAAATGCCAGGCTGTGTGGTTCACACTCAAAGTGCTGTAGACATTCATCCAGAGAAGGGAAAGCTCAAGGTATGTTGGTATAATGGAGAGAACACTGGATTTGGAGTCAGAAAATCTCCATCTGACTCCTGTCTCTGCTACTGATTACCACAGGGACTTGTACAAATAAATCTCTTACCCTTACTCTCAACTTTCATACATAGATTGAAGGGACTGGACAAGACTGAGGTGTGACAAATTGTAAGCCAAGGGCCAAGTCTATTTTTGTATGGTCTAGTGTAGCACTTCATTTCAATTATGCAAAGCACTGTTTTAACATTTTAAAATTCAATAAAATCTTATTTTAATATATAAAACCTATTCTTAGCAGGGGTATACAAAAGCATGCAGTTGCCCACAAGGTTTAGTTTACTGACCTCTGTTCTTTCCAACTCCATGGAATTTATGAAGAAAAGGAAAGAAGGAAGGAATGAAGGAAAGAGGAATGAAGGAAGAAAGGAAGGGAGGGAGGGATAAAAGAAAGAGGGAGAAAGTAGAAGGAAAAATAGGAGGAGAAGAAAGTGATGATGATGATGATAATAAACATTTATATAGCACTTACCATGTGACAGGCACTGTATCTCATTTGGTCTTCACAACAATGTTGGCCGATAGATGCTATTACTTATTATCCCCACTTTATAGATGAGGAAACAGGAGTCAAAGGAACAGGTTCAAAGCCAACTTCTGACATTTATGACAAGATGTGTGACCTTGGACATATCACTTAATTTTTCTGAGATTCACACTCCTTTTTTTGTAAAATGAGGGGATTGTACTAGTTGTCCTCTGAGGCCCCTTCAAGTTCTACATTTAGGATCCTAACTGTGACCTGGAAAAATCAGGAAAGAATTGATTGAGCTCAATTTTGAGGGATGGATGGATGGCATGACGTACTAAGCAATGAGAATACTACAAGTCTTGACAATAGTACATCCGTATCACTTGCAGGGGATCCAGCTGGAGTCTTCAACCGTAGGCTATGAGTAAGGAAAAGGAGAGAGACTCAACTGTAGGAACGCTACTATGGAAAAGATTGAAAAATCATGTTATCCCAATGAGTATGTCATTAAATTTGTCCCCAACACCGATCTCTCTCCCAGATTTTTTGGCTTTTTCAAAATTATGTTCTGGGTGAGTTTCCTTAGACCCTGATAACCCATCCCCACTCTCCATGCCTCCCCTTTTTATTAACAATGCCACTTGGCTTGGATATTAATATTTGATTAGGTTTTTATATTATCTGGATTTTAATTGTAGTACATCTGAGCTGATAGGGGAGCTCCCTGAGCACTGAGTTGGAGAGAAAGCAGACAGCCTCTTTATTATTAGTGCTAAGGGTGTCCTCGGGGAGTGAACAGCCACTGCAGGTGAGCAGCCCCTCACAGGCTGGCATTACCTGTGGGACAAAAGGAGCCAGGCCTCACCCTACGGAAATGAACACACAGTTTCCACACTGAAGAACAAATTCTCTAGTGAACCAACGTGCCACAGGAAATAGATGTCTTGTGGCTACTGCTAACATCAAATCCTAAATGCAATGTATCTGACAAGGAAGAATTCCAGGTCTTGGGGATACCCTGAACCAAATCTTGCAAAATGACCAGTGATCAGAAATTATAAAGGGTCCTCAGGGGAAGAAAGGACAGAACCAAGTTACAAACTCAGAATCCGCATCGATAAAAGGTATAAATAACTAAGGAAGGAGGACCTCCAGTTATAGCTGGTACAGTGCTTCTTATAACCAAGAAAGGAGAACTAGACTTCTCTCGAGGCTTTCAATAAAAAAAATAATGAATGCCTTTTTAAAGCTGCCTTTAACTACAGTTTTTAAATACTCTTTTTTAATAAAAATTAATACTTTCATTCAGAATCACTTATGCAATAATTTCTCTGCATTTAGATAAATGTGTCGGAACAGATTCAATTTTTATATTTGAAAAGAAACTCAGGGTCTTGGCAATTTCCACCCTTATAAAGGATGCTATTTAGTTATTTATTCATTAATTTTCTTCCTTAATCTCCCACTCTCTTTTTCTCTCTCTCTGTCTATGTGGTATTATTCCTTACCCACCACCTTGGGGTACCCTTCAGCTGACAAGTATTATTCAATTTTTAATTACATTTAGGGGGGAAGAAGCCTGAGTAAGTGGAGACTTAAACTGAGCCTGGAGCAGAGCAGCCAGGATTCCCTCAGACTGACTCCTACAAAAGGCACCAAGCTGGCCGGCAGCAAGGCCAAAGAGCTCAGTGGACGGAGCCAGGCCTGAGCAGTCGGGGGCCTGGTTTGAATAAGTCTGGTGACCTGAGTTATGTTCCTCTTGCACGTAGCTGCCATCCATAACTCAGCAGACTTGTGACGGCTTACGGTAAGTGGCCCCATTCAGCAGACGCCTGGCATGGCTGCCTCTAACTCAGAGAATGCATTTAAGTTCTGAAGAGAGGGTCGTGGGTGAGCTGTTGGCAAGTTGATGCAGTTTGGTCCTTTCTACACTCCTTCCTGGCCTCCCTACCCCACCCCTTCAGTGCTTCTGGGAGCTGATGTTTATCAATCAGTGTTCGAGTGGATCTGGAAGACTTGTATGAACTGATACAGTGGGAGGTGAGCAAAAGAAGGAGAACAGTTTATATAGCATTGTAAAATAAACAACTTTGAGAGACCTAAGAACTCTAATCAATACCATGACCAGCCATGATTGCAGAAGACTATTGATGATTGTCACCCACTTCCTGGCAGAGAGATGATATCTCAAGCTGTAGAATAGGACATTTTTGGGGAAATATGACCAGCGTAAGAATTTTTCTTCCTTTACTATGCAGATTTGCTACAAGATATCTCTCTCTCTCTCTCTCTCTCTCTCTCTCTCTCTCTCTCTCTCTCTCTCTCTCTCTCTCTCTTTCTCTCCTCCCCATTAAGAGAAAAAGGGAGGTGACAGGGAAAGAAGAAATTTTGCTAATTGAAAAATAAAATACATTTTAAAGAAATCAGAGGGCTAAGTAGATCATTTCCCATTATATATACCCTTGCCAAAATGCCCATAGTTTATAATGGATTTAGGAGGCAGATCTTGAATAACCTCAAGGTCTTTGGATTGAAGAATCACTCACAAGAATTGGCAGAGAGAGAGAGAGAGATAGGGTAGTACAGTGGGAAGAGAAGCTCAATTTAATGAACATTTATTAAGGACCAGCTGTACACAAGACATTGAACCAGACCCTGAGCACGTGAAGTTGAAACATTGACAAAGTTTCTCGCCCTTCAGGATTTTATAATCTATTAGGAACTAAGAGCCTGTGTTCCACCATTAACCAGCTCTGTTAATTTAGACAGTAAGAATAACTGTTAGTGTAGTATAACCAATGTCAATACTAACATTAATAAGGCACTTCATAGTTTATATAGTACTTCACATGTAATATCCTTACAATAGACTCATGAGGCAAATAGGTTTCAAGGGTGGGGAACCTGGGGCCTTGAGGTCACATATAACCCTCTAGATCCTCAAATGCAGCCTTTTAGCTGAATCCAAACTTCACAAAGCAAATCCCCATAATAAAAGGAAGTTTCAAGTCAGTCAAAGGGCTGAACTTGAGGATCTAGAGGGCCACATGTGGCCTCAAGGTCCCAGGTTCCCTACCCCTGGTATAGATCATCAACATACCTTTGCAAGTAAGGAATGTGAGAGAAAATGAAAAGATTGGCTCAAGGCCAAATGGTTTGTGATCCTGAAGAGCTGTGATTTAAACATAGAGATTCTGATTTGGAGTTTGCTCATCTGTCCACTGGAGAAAAAAATACTTTTCCCTCAATAAGATTGTATATAAATATATATTTATATATATTTAATATAAATTAAATATTTTTAATTTTTATTAAATTAAATATAATTGCTATATAATTATAAATTATATATATGCTATAAAATAAATGTCTTTGATTAGATAGCCTATATATTCTTTTCTAACTCTAGAGTTCTACAGTAATAGGCCCTTCAACCTCTTGTGGACCTCAGTTCCCTCATGACCTCCAAGGTACCTTCCAATTCTAAATATATGATCTGAGGAGCAAACCCACTGGACAGAGATTGGCTTTGCCTGCCATCAGCAGTGGATTCTCTCTCAAGAACTTCATGTCCCTGTTGTTCTCGATGTTTTGAGTACATGGTGCTCTATCCCCACTCTGAGCTTTGGCTCAGGCTGTCTCCCATGTTTGGAGTGCTGCCTGTTCTGTGCAACGTCACTTCATCTCATGGAATCCTTTGCCTCCTTTCAAGCTTAAATGCTTTGTCTCACAAGAATCTTCTCTGATCCTTCTGGCTATTGACATCCCCTCTTCTACTGACTGACCTTTATATCTATTTTGTGTATCTTCTGTATTTACTGTCTGTGTATAGTGTTTTTTACTGCAATAAAATGTCAGTCCTTTGAGGGAAAGAAATATATTCCCAGTGCTGAATAGATTTCCAGGCACACAGCAGGCACTTAATAAAGTGTTTGTTAAATTTATTCAATTGAAATAAGTCTCTTGGTGAGGAAGAAAAGGAAGGGAAATGAATAAGCATTTCTCTAACACCTACTATGCACCAAGAACTGTGTTTAGTGCTTTACAAATATTATCTCAGATATTTTCCTTTTGCTCCCTTTCTTTTCTCTGAGGCAGGTGTATCCAAGTAGAACATGACTGTTCTCCTTTCCAGAGCTGGGGAGTAATATTGGGGAGATGGGGAGGTCAGGGGCACAGAAGAGCAGGACAGGAGGCACTGAGGTGAAGAGGTTTGTTTGTTTGCTTTTAATCCAAATCTAGTTATAAAAGTGGTTCTGTTTCTGGCAGGGATCTCTCATTCATTTTATTGCATCGCACTTTGTAATTATCTGGTTGGCTGCAAGGGGATGAATATTTTGGCTATAACAACTCCTGAAAAACATCCTCTACATTATAGAGGTGTTGTGTGATCTGTGCCAGTGGAGGGAGTAGGCACGCTAATGAAACCAGAGGGCCTTAAGTATTGACATTTGGTCAGATAAGAGAGGGCACTGATGCAGTGAAAGAATGCTAGGCCTAGTTTCGAATTCTGTCTCTAATGCTTAATAACATGGACAAATCACTCACCTTCTCCTAGAACTAGTTTTATCATCATCTGGTAGATACAGATGATGTTTCTTTTCTTTCTTTTAGAGGCCATCGGGGCTAAATGACTAGTCCATGGTCACACTGCTAGTGTCTGAGGCTGGATTTGAACTCAGGTCCTCCTGACTCCAGCTTCAGTACTCTATCCACCGTGCTTCCTAACTGCCTCTCAGAGATGATATTTCTTGTCTTCTCAATGGGAAGTGGCAAGGGTGAGGAGTCGGGGGTGCGGGGGAAGGGAGAGAATTTGGAATTGAAAACATAAAAATAAAAAGAAATAAAGATGATAGTATCTGTAGTATATGCCTCTCTGGTTTGAGAGTCAAATGAAGTAATGTAGGTAAAATAACTTTGAAAAACTAGAAGTTCTCTTTTAATACTAGCTTTCTATCTATGTGTATGTCTTATCTCTTTTGCTAGACTATAAGCATGATGAGGGCAGATACCCTGGCTTATTTATCACCTTCCCCTTTCACATTTTATATGTGATTAAATTTAGTTAATGGTTGATGGATGAATGAAATATCTGACTAACTTGGTTTACCAGATGTCTGGGTGCTTTATTAAAAACAGAAAATAAAACTCAGTGACTAGAAAGAATACCTTCCTGTCAGTGACTTCCCACCAGCAGCCAGAAGGAAAAGACCTGGAAACATGAAAAGGGCAAAGAAACTTTAGGGGGATCAAGGAAGATCAGCTGCTGATGATGTGAACTTGGTGGGATAGGATAAAGTGAAGGGTTTTTTTACATACCTGGTAGCCCATCGTGAGGGGACTCTTTCAACCTGAGAATTTTATAGACTCATTCATTGTATCCTAATTACTTAGCTAGAGGGAAAAAAGTTTCACTGTAAACTCTATATAGGCAAAGGCTATATAGTAATTATATTACCTTTGTATCTTTCCTTTCCCTTGTCACTGGGATCTGTATTTTGCACATAGTAGGAACTAAATAAATCTAAAATCAATGTATTTATTACAAAGTGCTTTGGTGTTTACAGCCATTATCCCAATTTGATTTTTACCACAACTCTGTGGTATAATGCAAGTGTTATAATTCCCATTTTATAGATGAGGTTCAGAAAAGATATTGTATGTCTTGCCCAAGGTCACATAGCTAGCATATGGAAAACTGGAACTTAATCATAGCTTCTTTTGACTCTAAATTCAGTTTTCTTTTCATCACTTCAGGCTACCAGTCCCAGGCCAGTCAACTAGAAGATTCATTGTTGCTTCTAAGAACAGGTAATAGGGAAGGATCCTTGGGGAAAAATTCTAACCTGGAGAATTACCTTTATCCAGCAAGTAGGAATGTAGTAGTAAATGTAATACTCTTAGTCATAGCAGTGGTGGTAGTAGTAGGAGTAAAAGAAGTAGAAGTAGTAGTAGTATAGTAGTAGTAGTAGTATAGTAGTAGTATAGTAGTGGTAGTAGTATAGCAGTAGTAGTATAGTAGTAGTAGTAGTAGTAGAGAAGTAATAGTAGTAGTAGTATAGTAGTAGTAGTAGAAGTAGCAAGAGCAGAAGTAGTAGTAGTAGTAGCATAGTAGTAGTAGTAGTAGAAGTAGTAGTAATATAGTAGTAGTATAGTAGTAGTGGCAGTAGTAGTATAGTAGCAGCAGCAGTAGTAGTTGTGGTAGTAATATTATCCTATCTAATCCCCACAAGCCCTGGGAAGTAAAGGCAATTATTAATATTATCCCTATTTGACAGAGGAGGAAGCAACTGAGATTGTAAAGTGTTAAATGGTCAAGGTGACTTATAAACGTCTGAGGCAGACACTTGGTTGATGATTCCCACTCAGGTCTTCCTGATTGCAAGTATTTTTACCCACTATGCCTAAGCTGCCTCAGGAACAAAAGGAAAAATAAACAAATCTATCTATCTAGCTATCTTTCTATCTCTCTACCTCTCTATCTATCTATCCATCCATCCATCTATATATATATATATATACATGTATATATATATATGTGTGTGTATGTACATGCATATACATTGTGAATGTATACACACACACATACACATATATATATATATATATGACTTGACCTTTGACATCAAGAGTGATTAGAAGAAATACTCAAAAAGCTCATACTTGTGGGGAAAAGATTAATACACATGAAATAATTGGAAAATAAAAATATATGACCTCATGGTGGAACTTTAGAGTTCAACAGGTCCATAACGGCCCTGTCCAAAGTAGTTACCTTCTTTGTAGGACCAGAGAGCAGTAAGAGGTCAAGCAAAACTAAACAAGGGGTCAGGATTATGATACAGATGGAAAGGGGACAATCTCATATTTATTGGAGCTGGTCAGAGAAGGTTCATGGAGTCTGAGATAGTCGTTAAAAGTTAGAGAAGAGGCGACCTTTTTTTTTTAACTCAAATAACCTAGCTAAGTGAAGAAGGAGTGGAGGGCTGTCACCTGAGGCAGCTAATACCCTATTTCATTTTGGTAGTATAGCCTTGTTGTTGCTATGCTTGGGCTGGGCCACATCTTTTTTCTCCCAAATCAGTAATCTCTTTTCCCCCTTCTAATTCCACAGGACACAAAGAAGTGTCCTTTGGAGTGACAGGCAAGAAGAATTTCCCCTACTACTTAACAGACTGGGAGGAGAAGAGTTAAATTTTCTCCCCTGGAATCTGTCCTCCAAAATGCAGGTCTTTGAATCGTCTTCTTATCACCTGTATTTTTTCACCTCCCCCTAATGCTTTCCCCGTTTTTACTGAAAAAGAACTCTACACACTGGCCCAGTCTATTCTGTCAGTGGCTTTGGGTGAGAAGGAGGCTGGGCCACCTTCATGACCTCCCCAGATTCTGCAGTGACTCATTTGAAATGGAGGAACTTTGCAGCAGTCACTCTGAGGCGTGCGGGAACGGATGTCTTTTGCCATTTATGAAAAAAATGTAAATGGCGACAAAAGCTATTTTTATAATGTTTTTATCTATTCTGTGACTGACATCAATAACACATAACAGTTTCATTGACATTGTATCATCTCCAATGGGCCCAGTGACCTGATTCAATGTCAGTGGAAATGCCTCGTACATCATAGCCGTGGCTGAATTGCAACAGATCCATTACCGTCACTTCAGCCCCACTAGTGCCTGAGACCCACTGCCAAGTCCATTTCTAGTGTTATCTGGGGCCTTTAATTCTGAAGGTTGTTTTTTTGTAGTTGTTATTGCTGTTTTTGGTTTTTTGCTTTTTCCCTGTTTCTGTCTGCTCTGATTTCCTAGATCCCTTAGGGTCTATACCCAACAGTCTGTTTCTTAACTAAACTATGTCCTGGATTGTTCTCTGATGTCTTCATTTATGTGCTCTTCTCTTCTTGATGATTTTAACCTGAGCTCCCTGAGGACAGGGTCTGTCTTTTCTCTTTCTTCTCTCTCCCCCAACAGTAGCCAGCATGGGACTGAGCCCACAGCAGCTCGCAAAATGATTGGATTTTAGTCAAGTGGTATCTTAGGGGATTGGGACCATCTTGTCCAACTCATACCCCAAAGGATCCCTTCTACAAGTGAGTGCTCATTCAGCGTTTAATTAAAGACCTCTGATGAGGGTGAAGTCTCTGCTTCTCAAAGCAATCTCAACACACTTTTTGTATTCCTTCTAATTGTTTGGAAATTCTTCTTTCTATGAAAGACTAAATGTGTAACTTATTGACCCTAGTTCTGTTGTCTGGGGTCAAACAAAGCAAGTCTGATACTCCCTCCTTAAAAGAATTCTTAAAATACTGTGGAACAACTATCATGTGTTTCCTGAGCTTTCTTTCACCTCTCCAGTATAAATCTTTCCACTCTTTTCCACTGAGCCTCTTGTGGCATGAACTCAAGGTTCTTCACCCTGGTTACCCTTCTAATGAAACTTTCCAACTTATTCATGTTCCTACTAGCGTAGATCTAGACTATCACCTTCTTATTGCTGGGGGATTATTACTCTCCTATTTAAGACAATCCAATATCACATTAACTTTCTTGGCTTCCATATAACCCTGTTGAATCACAGTGAATTTATAGTCCACTCAAACTGCCAGATCTTTTGTCAGTTAATAAACATTCAGTCAATGAACATTTATTAAACACCTACTACATTGCCAGGCACTATGCTAAATGCTGGGTAAATTTTTCAGACAATTCGCCATCTGATTAACTAATATTGTCTTTTTCACTGGAGTCTCCTTCTTCCAAGGAACTGAATGTAGGACAGCAGATGAAGAAAGGTCCATGCTGGAGTCTGAATGTGGTCTTCATGCTGGAACCCCTTGCCCTGATGGAGCCAACACACTCAAATCATGGTAGGCAGTATGTGCTTGGGTGGTCAGAAAGAGCTAGTTTCATCTTTCCACTTACAGAGCCACAGTGGAGGAGATGTTGGCCAGCAGAACTGCCCACACACCTTATCTTAAGGCACTGATTTCTATCCCTTTCCCTACCACTCCAAAGGGAAAAGAAAATCAACTTGAAAGTCTTACATGAGCTTAAGTGAGACTCTTGCTAATATTGCAATATATTTGTCATTTGTCTCACTGGTAAGCCTGTTTAGTAGTCAAAACTGTAGAAAATTGAATATACACTTACTGTATAAAAATGATATGCTTGGTTAGTGATAGTTTAGAAGAAATAAGTACATCTATCATAGAAGAGCAAGCTGTCAGCTCTTTATATGTAAGAGAAACATTGAACAAAAATGTGATAAATGTTGGGCACCCTTTACAAAAGTTGCATGACAAAGTTGATTTACAATAAGTTCATAACTCAGAGAAAGAAAGAAACAAAGAAGCAAAGAAAGAACATATTAGGAAGCATGGAAAAGAAGCTGTTCCCTGTCTGGATCTCATAGTAATTACAAGCAGCTACTTAATTGTGATTCTCCAGGTTTAGAAAGCTTCCTTCCTGGATTGAGGTTCAGGCAGGGAAGGGTAAATTTTCTGCAGAAGATATCTCAGGTAAGAGGCTGAAAACCCTTGGCATGGCACTCCTGAGCTCAGCCTGGGAAGACAGCTTTGATTGATCTCCCTGGGATGCTGAAGGGGATAGTTAGGGTAGAGTAAGATAAGCAGTTTGGACTAATGATAAACTGTAGGACTTGGGGAACAGAGCAATAAATAGGAAAGCTACAGGTAAGAAGGGAATTCGGACAGTTACCTTTGTATGTTGAAGGTGGGGGAGGTCACAAGGAAACCTTCCCTGAAAAATATGGGAGAAAAACTGACCTAGGTATTCTTAGGTCAGCTAAGAAGAAGGCTTTGTCTCAGAGAAGCAGGGATGCAGACAGGTTACTTGTTCTATGCACCATATTTTTTTTTAATTAATAGAACTATCAAGAAGACTGAGAACAGGACTTTAGGAAGTGAATGGAGGCTGCCCAGATTTTGGGAGTAGGGGAGAAAGGGAAAGATGACTTCCAAGGAAATCTGGATACCTTCCCAGAATGACTTTCAATCATTTCATCTGTGTCCACCACAGGAATATAAGGAGCTAGGCCAGGTGTGCTGGTGCATACTCTATGCATACCTATGATACCTTGAAGCAAGAGCGAAGAAGTACATTATCTGTGCCCTCCAGGAGTTTCCAATCTATTTGAAGAGGCAGGGCAGAGATGCATGGAAAAGTAACTGATCCCAATGACTGAGGCAGCCAGAAAAATGTGGTTTCAGAAGGAAGGAGAGGTCACTGAAAGTAACAATTATCAGTGAAGGATCCGTGGAGGGAAAAGTCACTAAACTCAGTGATACCACTACGAGGTCTATTCCTCCAAAGCGACCAAAGAAAGAAGAAAAGGACCCATATAATCAAAAAGTTTTACGTCAACCTTTTTTTTGTAGTAACAGAAACAAACAAAAGGGGCACCTGTCCATTAGAGAATGGCTGAAATATTACAGTATATGATTAAAATAGAATATCATTGTGGTGCAAGAAATAGCAAAAAGGATGGTTTCAGAGAAATTTGTGAAGCCTTGTACAAACTGGTACAAAGGAAAATGAGAAGAACCATAATACAATTTATATGATAACAAAAACATTATGAAGATAAATAACTTTGAAAGATCTAAGAACTGTAATCAATGCAGAGATTAGCCATTATTCCAGAGGATGGATAATGAAACATTACTCATCTTTTGACAGAGATTTTTAAAAAATTAATTTGTTTTTAGTTTTCAACATTCACTTCTATAAGATTTTGAGTTCTAAATTTAAGCCCCCTTCATCTCCTCCCCCTTCCCAAGATGGTTCCCTTTTCCTCATCACAAATATTTTGCTTCTAACCACCACCTACCTCAATCTGCCCTCCCTTTTAATCAGACCTCCTCCCTTTTCTTTCACTTTCCCTTGTCCTAACAGAGATTTGATAGACTGAAGAGGTAGACTAGGACAAATGTTTTGGGGCATGGTCAGCACTGGTATTTGGTTTTGTTTGATTACTCATATTTGTTAGGAGGATCTGCTGTTTCTTTTTTCAATGGATGAATAAGAAAAAATAAATGCTTGGTGGTTAAAAAAAATTAAAAGATTCATGGTGTCCGTGAAATGATGGAGCCTTGAAGGACTCGGTGAAGTAGAGCAAACTTTTTTATCAGGAGAGGTTAGTAAAGAGATAAATTTGGATAAAGCTTAAAGTTTTTGCCGAGTGAAGGCAGAGAGAGATAAGGGTAGAAAAGCAGTTTGGGATCAAAATTTAGTGTCTTGAATGCCAAGTTAAGGAATTTGGACTGTATCCCATAAACAATGGGGGAGCCAGTGAAGATTCTAGAGCAGAAGAGGGACATGATAAATGCAGTGTTTTAGGAAGCTTAGCTTGGCAGCAATGTAAGATAGCTAATCTAAGTCACCTCACAGGTCCTATGATTTGGCTTCCCTCCATTCTCATTTTCCAAGCCTCTGATACAATTCAATAACCTCACATAATATCTGTCAAACAAATCTTACTGATACATAGGAGTTGATTGATGTGTTTTGGAGAGAAGACTCTGTTCCTGTCTTTCAAAGGAGACATTCAGAGTTGCCTTTTCTTGTTGCTGAAAAGGGAGGAAGCTAAAGTCTAGAGAGGGCAAGTGATTTGGCCAAGGTCATCCAGTAGCAGGGAAATTTCTGGTGCAGTAGAGGCAGAATTCTCTTTTATCTAAGGTATTATCACTGTGCAATAAACTAAAATGTACAAATATGTATCATCCATAGTGCATTTGTATTTCAAGTGATATGTTGATTTAATTCAGAATGTTTTGTTGAGATCTTCATAGAAATTCTCTACCTCCTCAGTATCTGCAATATACATATATATGTGTGCGTATGTATGTATGTATGTATACACACACACACACACACACACATTTTTCCAGTGGTCTTTTCACAATTACTTGTGTGTCCTGCAAGGTGTGGTAAAGAGAACCCTGGATCTAGAAATTTGAGTGGACTGGATTCCTGTTTCTTTTACTTTCTACCTATGCCATCTTGGGCAAGTCACAGCACTACTTTCAGCCTCAGTTTCCTCATTTGTTTGGAACAAATGACCTCTAAATCTATGATCTAATATGAGAGAGCCAGATATCTCAAAACATTTGCCTTTGGACACACAATAAAACCGATTTTTTTATTTGCCTTTCAAAGAGAATATCTGAGCTAGTCTTTCATGTAGTTGTTACTTCCTTTTGTCTTCTAATTTCATTCATAACAAAAAAGTTAAAATTGATAGTTCATTGTTCAGTATGTCCATTTCTCAGCTACTGGACAGGAATCTCATATTTAAAGTAACTGGCAGCTAAGTTTTTATCTATTTTCCATATTATGATAGATGTGAATTTATATGCAGGTGGATGGATGACATGTGGTATATATACACTAATACATATTGCATATACATATACATCTACCTTATGCTCACACATACATATTAAACACATATATTAGACATGGCTAATGGATAATAAAGCAATGCTCTGGACCAAGAATTGAATAGAAGGAGTGCAGTCAGTATTGCCTTTTGGAAATTGCACAATTCTTTTAATAACCCCAAGTTTCTCCTTGAAACAAAGGCCTATCATTTTTTAACACTAGTATTTTTCCAGTGATGTTGTATGGCTGTGAGTCGTAGAATATTACAGTCTCCAGTGATTTAAAGGTGAGGTTCCCCAAAGGGCAATGGAGAAGTGCATGATGGGTGTGAGCAGGCTACAACAATAAGGAAGAATTATGCAGTAAAAATGGTGCAAAGGATATCATCAAAGAAATGTATGATTAAAAAAGGAGGATGGCTAGGTTAGATGGTGAAACTAAAAATTAACCAATGGATATCCTGCATGTTCCACTAGCAGCCTCACAACGGATGGGGGGCATTGGGTGCACCCCTCTTTGAACTTGTGAGAAAACCTGAATGAGAGTCACACAGAAGAGGTAGACATGGTGGATGGCAGCATGCATCTTTGCAGGGAATACCGATATTGATGAGACCACTATAGTATTAGTATGTAGTTTTACATTTCTGAAAGCCTCCCTCTGGAAAAATAACTTCTGAGTCATTCTGTAATCAATCAGCAATGGTTAAGGAGGCAGCAGCACATAGTAGACAGTGCTTTGGACTTGAAATTAGGTAACCTCTGAGTTTAAATCTTACCTTTGGCATTTATCAGCTGTATGACCATGGGTAAATGACAGCTTCTTTGAGACTCAGTTTTCTTGCATGTAAAATGGGAATATCTATAGTACCAACCTGATGGGGTGGCTGTGATGATCAATGAGATAATGCACATAAATTTACTTGTAAACTCTACCACTTTATATAACAATCAGCAATTTTAAGGCTTTATTTTAGCTTTAATATTTAATCAGAATCCAGAATGTGATTGAATGGTGAAAAAAATGCATTTCATTTAAAAACCAAGTGGAAATATTCTTTTGAATTATCTTCTGTTTCCAAATCCCCATTCTACTACTCGACTCAACTAGTATGGTTAATTGAGACTTGATTATATCATTTGACACTTATCAAGAAATAACAATAATAACTACTCATTTCTATAATGATATTTTCTTTTCAGAGGTCTTTTCCATCCATGATCTCATTGTATTCTTATAATGCTCTTGTAAGAGGTGGTATCATGATCCCCATTTGACAGACGAACAAACTGAGGACCAGGGCCAACTAGTTAATGGTGGAGGCAGAACTAGAAAACACAACTTCTGAGCACTAATTCAGTACTCTTCATTATACTGAGCTTTCCCTAACAGTCAGACATTGCATAAGGTGCTACAGGCATGAGCTTGTTTTAGCGACCACTGACTGACCACATTAATAGGAGACAAGGCAAAGCTTGAATCTGGGTAGATACTAAATTCTGTCTTTCAGGAAGCATAAGCATTCGCTTTGAAAGTCATTCTGTTCAATCTATTGTAACTTCAACTGTTGCCCTCCTCACAGAAGGCATGTGAGCTGTTAATGATGCACGTGTGGATCCATTGCCACAGAAGACCTCTGCTGCAGGACTTGGAAATTGATGGCTGGTTAGTGATTCCTTATTACTGTGCCCTAGCAGATGGCCACTTCCCCAGAGAGGCCCCTCCAGCTACTGCTGCATGTGCATATTGGGCAAATATCTCCGGCCGGCCCCCTTTGCCCACCCTGCTCAGAGGTTGGGCGAGATGAGCCTAGAATTTCCTCCTCTTTTTTTAATCCAATTCAGTCCCACCAAGAATATTCACAATCTGCTTCAAAACACTAAGAAACATTTAGTTATCCAAAATGCAGTTTTTTTGCCCTTCTTCCCTTTGGTCTCTAACCACTCTATAGAATACAAATGCAACGCAATATGAAAAACATGTATTGAGCCCCTACTGTGTGCTAAACATTGTGCTAGACATTGGAAAAGGTCCTAAGTTGAGACGTGACCTCTGCTCACAAAGGACTTACAGTCCAATGGTAGGATAAGGCACTGACATCAATAGCTGTTTATAATACATAGTTTTATATACTAAATGTGTTAGAAAATTACAAAAACCAAGCATTATATGAGGTCATAGGAGCATAGACCTGAAGATAATAGAGCCTGCAGAAGCCATCTAGACAAATGACTTCATTTTAGAGATGAGGAAACTGAGGCCAGAGAGGTTAAGTGACTTGTCTAATGTCACACAGCTGATGAACATCAGAGGCAGCCCAGACTCTTTCTACTGAGCCACAGTGTCAGACAGGTTGTTACTTATTTGGTAGAGGCAGAATGCTGCTTTAATCATAAAATGCTTCCTGGAAGAGAAGGCACTTGTTTGGGTTTGAAAAGATAGGTAGTATTAAAAAAAAAAAAAGAAAAGATAGGTAGGAATTTAAAAGTGGAAGTGGAAAAGGAATACTTTGTAGTTATTGAAAATAGTGTAAACCAAAATGCAGAGGTGGTGGGATATGTTGGAGCCTGAGAGTAGTCCAGTTTGGCTACAAAAATGGAAAGGAAAGGTTGCTCCAAGCTGGTAATACTTTGGATGCCAGATAGAGTATTTTAAACTTTATTGAGATCAGATCAACACTGGTCAAAGGCCTATTGTGTGGAAGGTCCAGTTGCCAGAAGGGAACCACTGAAGATGTTCAAGCAGAGGAGTGATAGGATTAGATTGATGAACAACAAAAGTTATTCTGGTGAGTTGGATTAGAGAAGAGAAATAATGAAACCAGGAAGACCTACAAACCTTTCTCCTCCTCTCTGTCTTTTTTTTCCTCTTTCTTTTCACCACTTTTCTCTCTCTTTCTCTTCCTTTTCTTCTTCTTTTCACTCCTCTACTACATCTCAAATTCAGTTACCGAAGTAACTCCTCCTCAATATTCCCATCTCCGGTACTATATAATCCATTTGACAACTGAGACCTCCACGAAGTCTTCCTTGACCATTTCCCCAATGAGTTTTTCATTCTCGGATTTATTCAACCATTCATAGCATGCATGTTACCATCTTGCCATCCTTTACTTACATCTCTCAACTTCTTGTTCTCAAATGTTATCGCCTGTGTCTTGTCATTTCCTCCTCCCCTCCATCCCCACAAGACACTCAACTGAAAAAATTGTATACAATATAAAACAGTTGGCAAATTTTACAGAATAATTAAAAATGCCAGCTTTTCCCCTCATTCCTCCCATCTCAATATTTGATGAAGTTCAGATAGAAACAGTCCTGGGACATTGTGCTTTTGTAGTTAATCTGGTGGACTATCTATCACACAGGTGAATAAAATGATTTCATATTTGAATGAAATGTATTGGAATTTATACTATTATTTGATCTTTATACCTTTTAATGGGGAAGAGATGGAAAGAGTCCTAGGATAAGTTGCTTTTTTACTATTATTCTTTTATTTCTAACACTTTTGGGGCTACTCTACAGGAGGATAAAGTAATTCCTTTACTGTACTATTATTTGAGTCATCTCAACAAAGTCATTAAGTGAGATGCATATTTATCAATCATCTATGGGGGATGAAGGAGAAGAAGACTTAGTCCTTACCCTCTAGCAGTTTATAAGTAAAGAAGAAGATGGCTTAAATGCATAGAATGTTTACCTAAGGATAGAAGGCTATCTGTAATTAAACGCTTCACTGTGTGGAATAGATTGTAAGCATTCGAAGAAAAGAGATGGTGAGTGTAGGAGTGGCTAGCGATAGTTTTATAGAGGTGAAGGACTTGGGATGGATCATAAAGAAATAGTAGAGGTGGGCAATCACAAAGGAGGAAGAAAGGCATCCTTCTAATTCTTGTTTTCTCCATGGTGCCTTAGACATGGCTAGGAACACAGCAGGTTTTTAACAAATGACTGATAGAAATGTTGGAAGGTAACCAGTTCTGTGCTCAGAACCGTAGCATTCTTTTGGACTGGGATTATTTTCTACAACCTGAGCCCAACTCAGCTTTAAGTCACTTTCCCAAATAGGTGGTCTTCTAGCATATACTACAATAATTGTGGCCTGGGAGATCTCTTTTAAAAACAAGAACTATTGACACGCATGGCCTTGGACACTTCACTTTTCTTCCTGGGATCTCAGTTTCTTCATCAGCAAAATGAATAATAATGCCTAATCTGTCTGCTATACAGGGGCTTTGGTGGTAATCAGATGAGATCATGTGAAAGTGAACAATTGTGTGAATACAGGACATGATTCTCATTATCATTATCATATCTCTCTAACTTTAGGAAGGGGATTGGGACCAGCTCTGAGGTCCCTGAGAGGTCTTGCCTAGTTCTTCTAGGATCTGATTTGCTCCCAACAGAGGGTGCTCTGAGATAGAAGATAATGGCTATTGCCACACCTTGGCCAGACCTAATTGGTGGTCTCAGGTTTCGATGTTTTCCCTTTGAAGGACTTGGATTCACCTAGGAAATTTCAGGAAAAGAACCACCAGACTCAGTGGTAAAGGGTCTGGAGAGACTTGCTTTTTTTTGAGCACAGAGGAAAGGAATGATGCCTCCCTGGCACAGTGAAGAGGGTGTCAGACGGCACATGATAGAGGTATTCAAAATAATGAAAGCGTCTGTAACAAGGAGAGATCAGCGGCTCCTCTCCATCCAATTTAAATGTACTAGAACTAGAGGACACTCATTAAAATTGATTGGTAGCAAATTTAGAACTGATAAAAGGAGATGCTTCTTTACACAAAGTACAATTAATGTGCTGAATTCGTTTCCACACACACACAGGCTCCCAAATGAGCCAGAGAGTTGTATAGATTGAAGCAGGCCTTTGGCTGCAGCTGTCAGCAGGGTGGCAAGCAGACCTGATAAAACAGCCATGGTGCCCTTTTGCAGTGCAGACACATGTGAATGACCTCGGCATGGGACACAACTGGGTGGTACAGATGCTTAATCCTAGGCAAACTCCTTGGTCTTCATTTTTTCAACTGTACAATGGTAATGAGGACTTGCACTTACTGATATCACTAGGTATTTGTGAGAAAAGCATTCTGTAGAACTCGACTAGCTGCAGAAGTGTGAATGCTGATGATTCTCCATCATAGAGAGGTTTAAGGGGCATCTCATTTTGATTGATTGCTCTTGCCCGTTAAGTTTCATTCCCTGTTGATGGCAAAGGGGATGCCTGAGAAAAGGGACGTAGTAACTCTTATTCGGGGCTTTTTAAAGAACAAAACTGTAGTTTAATTCGAGAATCAGCTGGTCATATACCAAACCTTCAGTTCTTAGGCCTTAAACTCATAGAATATCACCAGAAGGGACCATCTAGTCCAATTTCTTCCTTGTACAGAAAGGCCTAGAGAGGGAAAGTTACTTGCCCAAGATCGCAAAGCATTTGACTTTTATAGATGGTAGAAAACCTAACTTCCAATTCTCTAGCTGCCTTTCCTTCCCACCATAACATCTCTCCTTTGCCAGATTTCTGACATACTGATTGGTCCAGAGTAGGCACTTAATAAGTGTTTGCTGATTGATTCTAATTCTAATGAAGAGGCCTGGTTAGTGATCACCTCTTACATGCATTTGGTAACTCCTTCTGCCCACCCCCATGCCAACCACATGAGAAGGCATAGTTTTCTCAGGACGTTAAAAATCTGTGAGAAATAGAGAGAGGGTTTCAGGTAGGGGCAGGAGAAAGTAGAAAGAAAGAGGGAGAGAGCATTTGATTGAGAGAAGAAAAAAAAATCACAGATGTTTCTAAATGTCCTTAACAGCCTTCATGCAAGTGGCCCTTTGGAGTAAGGCTCAAGATGCCATCTGTCCAGAGACAGTAAGACCAATTCTCACTGAGTGAAACCAGCCACTAGAATCAGAATGTCAGAGCTTTGAAGGACCTTATTGTCCAGCCATTTCAGTTGGGTTCAAATCTTTATGACCCCTTTGGGGGTTTTCTTAGCAAAGATACTGGAGTGATTTGCCATTTCCTCCTCCAGCTCACTTTCAGATGAGGAAGCTGAGACAAATAGGGCTAAGTGACTTGCCCAGGGTCACACAACTAGTCTGAGGCCAGATTTGAATCAAGGAAGATGAGTCTTCCTGACTCCAGGCCCTGCACTCTATCCTCTGAACCACCCAACTGCTCTACAAAGGACCTTAGGCACAACCTAGTTAACTTCCCTTTCTCATTTTACACTTGGGAAAAGGAAGAGACTGCCCAAGGTCACATCTATTTATTCTGTGACTTTAGCATCAACCATAATGTTTCCTGCTACCTCCCTCCCTCTCCAGGTGTAGGGACCAGAGCACCTGTCCAGAGCAAACATACTCAGGTCTATACCTCAAGACAGATTTCATGGAGCTAGGAAAAGTAAAACTCCAATTAGTCAGAGTTCATCTAACAAAACTCTTGAGGCCACCTTCTCTAAGTTCAGTGGGGACCATGGATATAGAGGAGATAAAATCTTTCAGTGAGTCCCAGTCTAACATTCTCTTTCTCTATCCAATAAGGACTTAGGTAAGTCCTTTAGGGAGGGAGAGAAGGGCAGTAATATATTCAGGAGGGATTCTTTAGTGATAGACAAGTGTCAGAAATTCTCTTCAAAATCTGGGGCTTTTGTTGAGGGTTTTGAATCAGGAATCTAAAGAACTGCAATCTTCCTCATGACTTGATTTGAGAGATTTTTTCACTCGCTATACAGTAGACTGAGCTACAGATTATAAACTCCTCAGTGATTAGAAGGATCATGAGAGCAGGGACTATGTTTGATTTAAACTCCTTGAACACTTAGCATAGCACTCCAGATATAGTAGGTGCTTCCTACATAGTTGCATTCATGTTTTGTATTAGCTCCATTTGCTTCTCAGACTTTGTATCATGTCAGACCAGCCTAAGTGATTGGACCACAAAGTGGTTGTGGTTGGTTTTACCTCCTCTGTGTTTAACAGCAAGGGCTGGGGGCTCAGGGTTGGCAAAGGGGAAGATCAGTCTCCTTAGCATAAAGCTGCCTCCTTTAGCATCCCACTTTGAAGATGATGAGAGGTGCCAGACTGTGGAAAGTACGAGGTGTCGTGTGCTGAAGGCAAAATGTGATTGGGTGCAATTACTGTATATTAAAATAGCAAGAATTTGGATACGAAAGCAGAGCAGACTGTACATTGCATGATGTAGAGAATGGAGAAGCCCTCCCCAACTTTCACAACTGTGTTTGCATGTATCT
This sequence comes from Bettongia penicillata ogilbyi, assembly GCA_023548195.1. Taxonomy (NCBI): domain Eukaryota; kingdom Metazoa; phylum Chordata; class Mammalia; order Diprotodontia; family Potoroidae; genus Bettongia; species Bettongia penicillata. The sequence continues at coordinate 7,319,001 of JAJHZJ010000198.1, read as the reverse complement.
GAGAGAGTGCCAGTCTCAGAAAATGGCATTTGCTGCAAAGAACCCTGACAGATTCCTCATCGCCGAGGAGGTAAAAAGGCAGATCCCTCCGACAAGGATGTGCGGACATTAGTTTGCTTTTTTCCTCCATTATATTTATTTCACTGATTTGTCCTATACTGAAATAATAATGAAATTAGTTAGCTTTTGATCTAAGGTTTGTTCAAGAATTCTAAATGTAATTTTTTCTCTTCTTTTAGGAAAAACCTCAAGGTCTATGCCAACTCTTCATTAGAGCAGAAAATCCCAATTTGAGAGATACATTCACTAACTATGTGGTAGACTGAGCTACTAGATTATAAACTCCCCAGATTTACAGAATCTGAGATTTTGAAGGGACATCAGAGTCTATCTAGACCAACACAGACTTGAATAAAAGTCCTCTTTGCCAAGTAACCAAATAGCGGTCACTGAGTCTTTCTTTGAAGACGTCCACATGGTAGAGCTTGTTACTTCCTGAAGCGGCCCTTTCTTCTTAGGTGCAGCCCTAATTTTTTAAGAACAGTTTTCTTCTCATCAAATAACCAACAATATTTATAGACTCTTTTCCCCCTCTACCTACTGGGGCCTAGTTCTGTCTTCTGAGGCCTAATCCTTCCTCCAGAGGACAGTCTTTCAAATACTTGAAGACAGTTATCATGTTCCTGCCCCACCCCCAACTCTTCTCTTCTCAAAGACAAACATTCCCAATTTCTTCAGCATATTTTCATATAGCATGATCTTAAGATTCTCTGCCATCCTGATTTCTTCCTCTGAATGGTCTCCAGGTTGTCAATGCCCTGCCTAAAATGAGGTGCCTAGAACATTAATACAGTATTTGGCCAAGGCAGACCTTCCGAGTATCACCTCCCTCGTTCTAGGGGACACAATGAATCTCTAAATGTTATCAAATACCTCACGAGCCTTTTCTCATGCCACCTTGTTGACTCATTCTGAGCCTGAGTCCCATTAAAACCTTCTGGCTTTTTTCAGAAAACCTGTTTTCTTTTCACAACTTTTCACCACTACCTTATACTATTGAGGTTGATTTCTTTTGTGCCAAACTTTGCATTTATCCCAAATAATGACATGCTATTCTAGCTTGCTGAGATCCTTATTTAGACTCTGACTCCATTATCCTACACTTGGTTTTGCATTTCAGTTTTGAGCATTTAGTCAATCACTAAGTATTTAATAAGTGCCTACTATGTGCCAGGCATTGTGTTCTGTGCTGAGTGTTGGGGATAGAAAGAAAGGTGTGGAGCAGGTAAGGCATAAGAAGCCTGGGAAGACAGCAGGAGGCCTGGGGAAGACAGATTATGGTCTATGCAATGGAGAAAAGACAAAATAACTAAATGTCCTCAAGGAGTTTGTAATCTTCACAAAAATATACAAAACAATTAGGAAAAATCAAATGCAGAATACTTAGTAGTTGTTATTAAATCCAATCCAACCCTTGATGACCCCATTTAGGCTTTTCCTGGCAAAGATATGGCATGGTTTCCTTCTCCAGCTCATTTTACAGATGATTAACTAAGGTAAACAGGGTTAAGTGACTTGCCCAGGGTCACACAGCTAGTAAGTATCCCAGGTTGGATTTGAATTTAAAAAGATGAGCCTTCCTGACTCCTGGCCCTCTTTGCACTATGGCACCACCTAGCTGCTCTCTTAGCTCACTGACTATTTATTAAACCCATTTGTTTTCCTAACAATGTACCACCATCCAGTAAAATAACCCTAATTTTGTGAAACACTGCAGAAGCGAAAAGAAGAGAAATCTAGTAGAGGAGGGCAATATGGGCGCTTCAGGGTTGACTCTTATTTACTTCATGGATGACGCTCCTGCTGGGGACAATCTGCACAGCAACCATCCTCCTGCCTCCAATTCTATTGTTTCCCTCTCCTTCCTCCTCCTTCCTAAGTGGCAATCCATGTTCACCTGCTTCCGCTAAATACACCTGCTCAGATTTCTCTGAAGTTGCTCTTAAAATACACTTAAATATATAACAATTACTCCTGAAGGTGAAGTAATTATGAATGCAAAATGATCATCACATCCCTCATAATCATATTTTCATAATGCTCTCATGGTGTCTGAGGAATACCGGAAAACTACTTAGCAGCACAAAGAAAATAAAATGGAAATCGGCAATGTCATTACCGGAGCTCAGTGGCTTGAATAACAGTTGGTATTTCTTTGCTGGCTTTTCTCCAGGGAGATTGCCCTCATCCTCCTCACCTACCCAGCATCCCAATGAGGTCGATGGGTGAAAGTTCTCTTCCTTTTGTGGATTATGGCAAGATGGCCAGACCAAGTGGTCTGGTCTTGCAAGATCACCAAGCAACAAGCAGTCTGTACCTGGGCTACGGCCCCAGAACATGGTTCCTCACTCAGAGCTTCTTGTTTCTGTGCCTTGTATGGACTCTGGAGGTGGCTGCAATCTGCTCTTGCTTTTTTAAACATGTCGGTTATGGATTTAATCTAAGGAAGTTATGGACCCCCACATGAAAACTAGACTTGTCTTTATCTGAACTGAACCTTCTTATCCTACATACTGAAAGGTCCTGGTTAGGGTATTTTCTCATTTGCTTTTTGTGGTCCAGTTGTTTTAGTCATGTCCAACTCTTTGTGACCTCCTTTGGGATTTTCTTGACAAAGATATTGTAATGGTTTGTCATTTCTTTCTCTGGCTCATTTTACAGAAGAGGAAATTGAGGCAGACAGGGTTAACTTTCTTGCCCAGCTAGGAAGTGTCTGAGGCCAGATTTAGACTTGGGAAGGTGAGTCTTCCACACTTGTGCACGATGGCGCCACCTAGCTGTGGGTAACTACTGTGTCACTTGGGCACATTTGCTTATATTGAGAAAATGTTTTGTCCTTGGTTCTTGAAGAGGACCATGACATCAGGAAGGAGATGCTATGACTTGAAAGTGGATTGGATTTAAATGAGTGAGAGATATGCAAAATCACCAGCCTCACTTGCTTCTCTGGAGCCATCTGGGCCCAGTGGCAAGATATAGATTAGGCTGACTGGAGATTTCTTTAGTGACTGACTAGCCTTAGAAAATTCTCTTTGAAGTCTGCAGTTCTTGCTGAAAAAACAAAGATTCAAAATGGATTTCTAGAGTGTAGAAACTCTAAGTCATATAACTCCTTTTTAGTTTTATGCCAACACAATCCAATTCAAGTCTTTAGCTGCCTACTATGTGCATGGCACAGCATTACAAAGTATGATCCCCACCCCTAAAAGAACAATCCTTGCTCTCAAGAAGCGAACAGCAAACAATATAATATGTAAACAGAGAAGTGTATGTATGATTACTTGAAAAGAAAAAGGGTACTATAGGAAAGCCAGGAAAGGCTTCCCTTAGGAGTTAATAATATGCTCTAAAATGTAACATGCCTAGGGATTCTACAAGGAGGAGAAAGAGGAAATGACTTCTAGGCACCAGAGACATCTTATACAAAGGAGTAGAAATTCTAAACAGAATACCACTAATCAAGGAATAGAAGGCAATGAATTTTGATGAAATAACAAAGTTTTTGCAGGAGAATAATATGAAATAATTGCATAAGTAGGCTAGGGCTAGATGCTTTAATGGACTTAAATGTCAAGTATTTTATTCTGAAGGCAGAAGGGAGTCACTCCAAGTTCTTGAGCAGGGGAGTGATGTGATCAGATCTGTGCTTTAGGAGGGTTGATTTGGAAGTTACATGGAGGGTGGACCAGAGAGGGGAGAAACTAGAAGCCATACAGAGGATGTAAAGAATAACAAGGAAAGGGGGGATAATAGTGCCAAATGCTATAGGAGGGTCAAAGAGGCTGAGGACTGAGGAAAGCCTAATCAGATTTAGCAACTGAGATATTGTTGGCACCTTTGGAGAAAGACATCTCAGTTGATATCAGAAACAAGGGGCTGAAAAGTAATTAGAAGCAGAGAATGGAAATAGCAGATTTAGAAGACATTTAAACATTTTGGCTCTGAAGCTAAGGAAGGATACTTGGTGGTCACTTGAGGAGATGATAGAGTCAGGTGAAAAATTTGATGCGTGTGACTGATCTGAGCATGTTTGTACACATCAGGGGAGAACCCAATATGTAAAAGAGAAGAGAAAGGACAAGTGGCCAGCAAAGACAAGATGGAATCAGAGGCCCAACACTGTGGATTTGGCAAGGATGAGAGCCTCTTCAGCAAAGATTGGGACTAAAGAGAAGTGACAAATAGTTAAAGGCAAGGAGGAAAGGGAGTTCAAAATGGAAGTCCTCTATTTTCTCAGTAAAATAGAAGGAAAGGTGGAATAAGAGTGGTAGGAGAGAAGAGAAGGTTTGGGAACAGCTACTACAGGGAGAGAAATAGAGGGTCAATGAAGAAAGAGTAGAAGGCTTTCCATGCACCAATGAAGACAGAATTAAGATCAGATAAAAGAAAGGATAGAGAAACTAAAAAAAGTTTAAGTTTTTCTCTGGAAAAAATGCCCCCTTTCAGCTGTTTCCATCTAGTTCTCAAGAAATAAGAACTTTATGTATTTACCATGTACTATTTTTGGAAGTTACTTGTGAGAATCTTATTCTCCCAATAGACTGTAAGGCCCTTGAGGTCAGTGGTCATATCTTATTTATCCTTGTAATATCACTAGTGCCTTCTTTCTGCATGATAACCTACCAATAAATATTTGCTAAACTGACTTTAACATTAAGACATTGCTGGCACAACTTTGGCTAGGTCAGTATATATTCAAATTCAAAGTCAAATTTAACAAAATTATTAATATAGAATCAAGCATTATGTTAGATCTTAGGGGAGGAAATATAGTTTTGATAAGATAAAATTAACCAAGGTGAATTGGACAAGCCTTGGCTTTAACAGGCTTGGCTAGGTTAACAGTTCACTCCTCCCATGGGGAATTTACAAAACCAAAAACCCAGCATTTCTTTCCCATTATCTCCCAACTTCTGTATGATCAATAATAGACCCCCAAAGCAGTGACAGGTAAAGGAAAGATCACTGGATTTGAAGTTTAAAAACTTCTTTCTAATTTTGGCCCTTTTACTTACAGCTTGTTTAATTTTGGACCAGTCACTTACCATCTTTGGACCTCAGTTTTCCTCCTCTATAAAATAGGGAGATTGGAATAATTATGTCTGAAATAATTTCCAAGTCAAAATTCATCAAACAAACAACATTTATTAAGTACCCACTATGTGTCAGGCATGGTGCTAAACACTGGGATTAAATAAAAAGGCAAAAGACAAACCCTGACTTCAAAGGGGCTTACAATCTAATGGAAGAGATCTGTGTTCGTCCTTCATTTTTGAAGAAGACCATGACATCAGAGAAATGATGACATGACTTGCACTTGACTTTGTTTTGAGTGAGGGAGGGCTGTGCAGGTCACCAGCCTCACTTCTCCTCCAGAGCCATCTGGATCCAGTGACCAGATATTCATCAGGATGACTGGAGATGACCCAGGAAGCACTGGGAGACCTTGGCTTATTCAAGTACTCAGAGTGAGGTAATGTCCATTCAGTAAATAAGCCTCTTTAAGAAGTAAACAGGGAATGGCCTTTTTAATGAGAAAAAGAATGAAAAAAAATAAATGGAGCTGGGAGGGAAAGAGCAATAGTTACTATTGATAATCATTCTGAAGCCAGGATTTATATACACAAAACAAGCTATATTACAGGATAATTAGAAATAATTCAAAAGAGGAAAGACACTGGAATTAAGAGGTTAGAGAAAACCTCTAAACCTTATGACCAGTCTATGAACAGCCTTCTAACAGTTGGGCTTTGAATGATAGGTTATCAATACTCACTCTTTGTCGTTACTCAAATTGGGATGAAATCTCTCAATATTCTAGATCTGATCATACTTGGAAGAAAATTCTTGAGATTAACTCAGAGATAGATCCTTGTGGTAGGTGTATGTGACTCTATGTCAAGGTCAGTATACATTTTGCTGAGCTCAGTTGATGCAAAAATGATACAAGATGAGTATTACTTTTCCTTGACCTATTTTTATTATTATGGCTGCTATTGGTATCCATCTTAATTTGGCCTCTATGCTTTCAATATGGAGGAGAAAAGAAATTATGAAGATCATCTAGGTAGTACAGTGGATAGAGTATAGGACCTGAAATCAGGAGGATCTCAGTTCAAATCCAGTCTCAGACACTTACTATCTGTGTGACCCTGGGCAAGTCACTTAACCTTTATTTGCCTAAGTTTCATCATCCATGAAATGGGGATAATAATAGTTCCTATGTTCCAGGGTTACTACTAGAATCCCATGAGATAACATTTGCAAAGGACTTTAAATGGTATTGTTATTATCATCATCAATATAAGAAAATGTTCAGCAAAATAATTTCTTTTTGGATGAAGATTCTCATCAATCCCATTCTAGCTCTTTATAAAGCAAACTCTTTCTCTCTCTCTCTCTCTCTCTCTCATCTCTCTCTCTCTCTCTCTCTCTCTCTCTTTCTCTCTCTCTTTCTCTCTCTCTCTCTCTCTCTCTCTCTCTCTCTCTCTCTCTCTTCTCCTCTCTCTCTCTCTCTCTCTCTCTCCCTCTTCTCTCTCTCTCTCTCTCTCTCTCTCTCTCTCTCTCCTCAAACCAGGGAAGCTGATTGTAAATAATGAATTAATGATCCTGTATCAAAGACAATGCAGAGATTGCATAAGAAATGAGCAGTTCACACCTTTTTTCAAAGTTAACATTTTTTTCAGCTTAAAAACCTGATAAATGATTTCAATTAACAGTTACAGAAAAAGAAAATTATATTGCAAATTCATGCAAAATCTTCCTTCAAAATCACTTGCCTAATTACACAAATCAATTCTTCAGACTGAGAATCTGGCTCTAAAATAGAAGGTATGAATGTTTCAGAAGCTGTTGCATGGGGAAGGTGGTTATCTCCATGATGCCAACAGTTGGTTTCTAAAAAAAAACAAAACTGATCACATGTTATATAAACCCAAGAGGTTGAAGTCAATAAATAGGTTTTTATAATTATTTGCTGAATTTTTTTGCGGGGTCAGCCTCAAAACAAAGTGATAAAGTGGTCCAGATGGGACCACACTATATGAATCAATGATGGAGAGACATAAAAACCTCAGAGGTCCAGGTGCATGAAGCTAAGTTGTAAAGTTAACAGAACCATCTTTAATTGTTATCCTTCCAAAGAAAAGTTTCCAATGAGTGATGATGTAAGAAATCAGACTACAAAGGGTCAAAAAGTGAATGAAAAGAGAAGCAGCAGAAGTAAAGACTATAGATAGCTTTTCCCAGGACTTTAACTATAAAAGGGAGAGAGAAATAGGAATATAATTTGAGAGGATAGCAATAAACATTTTTTTAATGAGGAAGAATTGATCATGTTTGTAAACATCAGGGTAGAAACCAATAGATGGCATAAGACTAGATATTAGTGAGAGAGTCCTTGTGGGAGTGAAGAATGGATGGCATGAGATCAAGAACACAAGTATCTGGATTGGCCTTTGCTTGGAGAAGGGCCACCTCTTCCTCAGAGAATAAAGTTAAGAAAGAGAAAATGGGGCAGATATCTAGGGGTTTTTGACTTGTAGATTCACAGAAAAGATAGTTCCTAACAAATGGCAGCAGTGAAAGACCAGTTGAAATTATGTCCAAGACTGGACATGATGAGGCTGAAGGACAAGTTTTCTCAGAAAAGCATGATGATCTTTTGCTAAATGAGATATTGTATAAGAGGTTTGTGAAGAGAAAAAGAAGTATAAAGTAGTTTATCTTGAGTCAGCAATAGAACGTCAATTATGGAAGAGTAAAATGATTGCCTTGCTCTAGTGAAGGCTCAGTTGAAATCAGACAAGGTAGATTTACCTTCTTAAGTCAGTAGAGTTGTATCGGTTCCTCCCTTAAGTAGCACATAAAAGAGAGGAGAGATAGTAAACAGTAGAATCAATCTATAGTTTGAGTTTGGCAAGCAATGAGTCGCTAGCTATAGGACAAGGGCCAAGGGACTAGAGAGTGGAAGACAGTGGATACTTGAATTTATTGATCATGGATCCATGCCTAGTAGGGAGGAAAATGAACTTGAGGCAGTCATGACATCCTGAGAAATCACTGAGAAACTGTAGGACTGGAGGTCATGATGAGAATGAAGAAAAAGGAGAGAATAGGGAAGCAATGAATGTGGATAACACTTTTTCCCTCTAGGAGTTTACCTGGAAGAGGGAGGAGAGATGAAAGTTGATTATTTTAGGTGATACTAGGGTCTGCTTACTTTTTTAAGGAAGGAAAGCCTTAGATATGTTTAAAAGAACTAAAGAAGGAACAAGTAGATAGGGAGGAGATTGAAGATTAGAGGGAAGATGATTGAGAGCGTAACCTGCTGATAAAGATGGGAGGGTCATGTGTATAAGGACAGTCTTAGCAGTGGAAGGGCCACGTCATCATCAGAGACTGAAGAATAGGATGGGGGAGCTGACGATGATGTCAAAGAGTTTTAAAAAGGATGAGGGGGTCAAGAGTGAGCTCAGAGTGAATAGCCTCAATTTTCTCAGGAAAGTATAAAAATATGCTTGCATCTGCATACAGACTCCATCAGTTCTTTTTCTGAGTGGGTAATATTTTTTTCATGAGAACTGCCTTGGATCAGCATTGCTCAGAATATTTCTGTTACTGTGTACAATGTTCTCCTAGTTCTGCTAACTTCACTTTGCATCAGTTCATGGAACTCTTTCTAGGTTTTGAACTGAATGTTAAATAATGTCAGGGACTGAAGCATTGTGGGCATGGAGAAAAACAAGGTGAAGGCATGGGAATGAAAGGTGAACCGTTATGTGTAATGCATAACAAGTAGCCCAGTACAGCTATACTGTAGAGTGTGTGGAAGGGAAAAAAAGGCTAGAAAGATAGGCATAGATGATGTTGGAAAGAGCATTAAATGTCCTATAGTGGTGCCTCTATTTGACCCTAGGCAAGAGGGAGTCACTGGACTTTCTTGAGCATGCAAGTGACACAATCAGACCTGCAGTTTAGGAAAATAAACCACTTTGGCAGCTGAGTGGAAGATGGTTTCAGTGGGAAGGGAATGGAGGCAGGGAGATCAATTAAAAACTAGAGTAATAGTCCAGGTGAGAAGTAATGAAAGCCTAAACTAGGGTGGTCACTATGTGAGTGAAATGGAGGGGATGTGTGTGATACTATAAAGAAAGAAGTTATAAGAAATGGTAACGATATGTTGAGTAAGTAGGAGAGAAAATGTGAGGATGACATGAAAATTGTAATCCTAGGTACCTGGGAACGCTGTGGTACCTCGCTAATAGTAGTAGGGAAATTTGAAAGAAGGGCAGGTTTGGGGAAAAGATGACAGATCTTGTTTTGCACATGTTGAGTTTGAGATGTCTATGGAATATTTGCATCAATATATCCAATATGTAGTTGGTGAACAGGAACTGGATTTGAGGAGACAATAGGACTGATATATAGATCTGGAATCATCTGGGTAGAGATGTATTAAACACAAGGGAACTGATGACATCATCAAATGAGAGAATAGAGAGAAAAGAGGGCCTAGGAGAAAGTCTTAGGGGAGAGAAACATAAGTGAGTGTGACCTAGATGAAGATCCGTCAAAGAAGAATGAGAAGAAACAATCTAACAGGTAATAGGAAAACTCAAAAAGGACAGAGCAGTGAATACCCGAAGAGGAGAGACTACCCAGGAAGAAATGGTCAATAGTGTCAAGTGCTAAAATGTCAAGAAGAAAGAGAACATGGGAGAAGTCATTAGATTTGGCAGTTAAGAGGCCATTAGCAGATTTAGTGTAGGGGGGCTAGATTGCAAAGGCATTACAAGAAACTAATAAAATGAGACATGAAGAGACAGATAAAGAAATTAGGAGTTGGCATAAGCCAGGCAAATGAAAGTGGGGGAAGAACCTCTGGGAATGAACTAACTTCAGTCATGTGACCATAATTCATCACAGAGGAGAGAAAGAACAGTATGAGACAACTTTATCAAAAGCATTGCTAAAATCTAGGTAAACTGTAAGTGAAATATCTCAATTATTCTCTAGTTTAGTAAACCTGTGAAAAGAGAACATGGGATTAGTGTGCATGATCTTTTCTTGATGAAGCCATGCTGACTTTCTGCAGTAATAGCTAGATAGCTAGAATTCACATAGAACTTTTAGGTTTGTGAAGTACTTTACAAATATTATCTCATTTAACACTCACAGCAACCCTGTGAGGAAGGAGCTATTATTAGCTTCATTTTACAGATGAGGAAACTGAGTCAGGCAGAGGTAAAATGACTTGCTCAAGGTCATACAACTAGCAAGTTAGCAAATCTCAGGCTGTATTTTAACTCAAGTTCTTCTTGACTCCAGGCCCAAGGTTCCACACATTTGTCAAACATCTCTTTAATAAGCAGTTCTAGAATTTCTTCAGAAATTGAAGTTCAATTTGCTAGGCTATAGGTTGTACACTCTGTTCTCTTTACTTTTTAGAAAATTGGGACCCTTGCCCTTTTCCAATCAATTCTTTTATATCTCATGATATAATTCACTCGAGCTAGGTGATATGAGCTCATGGAGGGCAACTAGGTGCCCCTTTTCTATCTCTTTACTTACCTTTGCCACCAGTTCCCTCTTAGCCATTTTTGTTCCATCATTTAGAGTTTAAAAGTCATTCTTCTTCACCCCCCTCAAAAAAAAAAATCAACAGCACAATAGAAATAGTTTCCTTGCCTTCTCTCATTGGTCAATTATCAAAGTTTCATCCTCCCCAAACAAAATTCCCATGTAAATAATAGTCACAAAAATGGTGAAAACACAAGCATCATGATGTAAATCAATAGGTAGTCTCCATTCCTATCCATAATAGTTGAGATTTTCATATTTACTTTTTAAAATTATTTGTGAGCATTCATACCTCAACTCTAAGTTAAAACTCTGACAATGTCATCTCTTAATAATTTAACAATGACATTGAGTTTCCTTTCCTCAATTTTGGCAATTGGGACATTACACCTACCTTCTGTTTCACCAATCTGTCCCACCTATCAGCAACTCTACCAATTTGCTTTTTCCTCTTATTATTATATTTACATTTTCTTGCTTACTTCACCTTATCTTGCCCTAGCTTCTCATTATCCATTCTTTAGTCTCCCTCTTCAAGTTCTACTCCTTGACTCTCTTTAATCCTCATTAATTCTTTATATCTTCTTTAATTGCCCTTCATCCAGTTCTTCCGAGTAGAATATGAACCAGTAGCTGGGTTTGAAGTCTGGTCTCCTTCAAATTTGCTGCAATTATTCCCATTTCACCAAATTTTTCTCACCCAAATTTAGCCTCTGACCTATTTCATTAATTTTAACATCTCCAAGTAACATACATGATTTTCTTCCATTTATCCATCTCTTGAATCCTCTCTTTTCTTTCACAACATTCTCCCACAGAAACTTTCTTGGTTAGTACCTTTATCATTAGTTCAGTTTCATTTTCTGAGACAGAATTTTTTTTTTAAGTTTTCTATTCAATTGTCTGTTAATTTGGGTATTACAGGTTTTTTGAAGTTCATATTCCATTTCTTTCCAAGTCTTTGGAAAGTCTTTCCAAGTTGTGTTATTGTGTACAGTAAGATCTGATAATTTTTTTATATTTCTTTTCTGTTGTTGACTTTTTACAATTTTGGTCATTTGATTTTCCTTCTTTTGAACCAAGTTAGCTACATCATTTAAGTTTTGATAAGGTTTTATTAAGTGTTTTTAAAGAATCAGATCTTTTTTTTTTTGTTTATCCCTTCTAAAGTCATTTTGTCTTCCATTTTATCCATTTCCCCTCCAATTTTCAAATTATGCTAATGTTGGGTTTATTCATTTTATGCTATTATTATTTATTTTATACTTTTCTTCAGTCTTTTGCTTTTCTAGTTTTTAGATGGATATCATCAGAGATATATGACATTTTACTTCAACAATGAAAACCTAGGATCAAAAGCAATTATAAAGGATTTAAAAGGATTAGAGAAGATCAAGGAGTAACAGAAGCAACCAGAAAAAACCTGAAGACAGTCTCAAGAGAGATGAAAATAATGTAGTTGGCAAGATAAGGCAAAGAAAATAAGAAGAGTAAATGGAATAGAAGTTAAAGTAAATTGTTTAGAGTGGTCAGGATGGTACAAATTGGTACAAACAGAAGGTGGGTATGAAGGTACAATTACTGAAATTTAGTTTTTTCTCTGAAAACCTTAGCTGAATTACAGATAGCTTGGTATTTAAAAAATATTATCCTCTTTTGCACAGTTATTTATCATTTCTATGATTTGTTATTTACTCCTTTTGTTATTCAAGATATCATTGTTTGTGCTATGAGAAATGATGAGCAAGATGGCTTTAGAAAAACTTGTGAAGACCTATATGAACCAATGCTGAGTGATGCAAGCAGAACCAAGAGATCATTGTATACAGCAATAGCAGTACTGTAATGGTAGCCAACTATGAAAGACTTAGCTACTCTAATCAACACAATGATTCAAGACAATTCCAAAGAACTCATAATGAAAAATGCTATCCACTTTGAGAGCTGATGAACTGAATACAAATAAAAGTATAATTTTCTCACTTTATTTTTCTTGATTTTTTTTTGCAATATTTCTAATAGGAAAATGTCTCACATGATTACACATTGCTGTGAATTTGATTTGAATTGATATCAAATTGCTTGCCTTCTCAATGGGTGGGAGATGGGCAGGCTGGAGGGAAAGAATTTGGAACTCAAAGTTTAAAAAAAGGAATATTAAAAATTAAGAGTTTGAAAAATTTTTTAAATATATAAGAAAAAAAGAATATCATTTTTAAGTCTCCATTTAGGCTTACATCTTTGACTAGTATTCCCCATATTTATCACTTTTTGTATCACATTATGGCATTTGATATTTCTGAGATTTTGCACTTATTTGTAGTTTCTGTGTTAGTGCATAACCTATTTTTTGTAATGCTACCATTTTGTGGTAAGAATTATATGTAAAATCATTTTTCTATTCAGATGACACCATAAGCATTTCAGCTTTAAAATCTCGAAACATTTTATTTACTTTAACATTTTCCATTTTGTTATCTTGGTTAGATGTTTTAGTTCTGATACAAGAACACTGAAGTATCCTACAATCACACAACTAAGATTGTTTTTCAATTCAGTTAACTTCTCCTTTATGACTTTGCATGTGATGTGTAAATATTTAGTATTGATATTTCTGTCTTGTCCATTGTTTCTTGAAGCATAATGTAGTTTCCTTGTTTACCTATTTGATAGTATGAATTTCTATTTTTGTTTTGTCTAATAGTATGATTGTGCCTCCTTTAAAAAAAAACATGATAACATAGTAAATTTTGTTTTAGCCTCTCACTTTCATCTCTCCTGCAAACGCTCCTCATGCCTCACATAGAATTTGATAAGAGCCTCCTAACTGGCCTCCTTGCCTCGTCTTTTCCCGTTTCAGATCATCTTCTACATTACTACAACAGTTTTGTAACTTTACTATTCAACATTACATATTAAACTCCAGTGGTCCCCTATTATTCTGCTTGCCTTTTAAAATTCTTATACAATCAGAGTCCAATCTATCCTTCCAGCCTGATTATACATTACTTTGCTTCCTATACTCCATAGTCCATGATACTGGCCTTCTCTCTTTTACCACACATAACACTTCATCTCCTGTCACCTTGCGTTTGCATTTGGAGTCCTTCTCTTCCTCAGAAATGTAGCTCAAGCACCTCCTTCTACATGAAACCTTTCCTGATCCTATCAACTGCTACTGCTTCTCTACCTGGTATTGAGTTGAAATTACTTTATATTTATTTTGCATGTTTGATATGTGTATTTATGACATATAATAGAATGTAAGCTCTTAGAGAAGAGGTATTGTCTTTTGTTAAGAATTTATATTCCCATCACCTATTATAATTCCTGGCACGGATGCTTAAAGAATATTTTATGATGATTTAATGAATCTGTTATGTGTCTTTATTTTTAGATCCTTTTCCTGAATATAACAGATCACTAAGTTCTGTTCTCTTATACATTCTGCCACTTTCATTCAATAAATGGTTATTTAATCCATTTATATTTAAAATCTTTATTGTTAGGCTTACATTTTCCTCCATTTATTAATTTTGCATTGATGTGTTTAATTCTATACCTCTTTTAAGTCAATATTTGGTCTCATTGATGAATTTGGACCATACTACTTTGAATTTAGTCTGTTAGCACAGGCTCTCCCTATTCTCCCCTTCCTTTTTAACTAATTTACAACAAGTTCTTTGAATTTACTTAAATTTTTAGTTACTCTTTCTTTTTATACACATTTATTTACTTCTGCTTCTCTTTTATCCCTACTCTTTTCCCTTCTAGTTAAGCAAATGACTAAAAATCTTCCCTTTCTTCCTCCTAACCAACCTCTTATCTTACACAATTTTTTTCTATGCCCTTTCCACCAAAGTTTTCCTTTGCTTCATCTACCTTGTTTTTTTTTTCTTTCTTTTCTCTTCTGAATAGTGTGTAACTGGGATTTCACACAAACCTGGGGTACTTTGAATGCTATTACATTTATAGAGAAGAACATGAAGATAATGCTACGAGCCTTTGTGAAGGTAGAATTAGTACAAGAGCTTTTACAGAAAGAGAAGTTTAGTTTTAGAGAAGTGGTTTTAGACTATTTGGAGAGATGTAAAAAAAAACCCAAACAACTTTAAGAGCTGTAGACATGTAGAGAAAGACAGGTCCTCAACAAGTCTCTCTTTCTCACCTAACCCTCTCTAGAGACCTCAAAACCTTAGAGGTAGGGCCCCTCCAGTGGTTTGAGCTGAAGTGTTATCTTGATCTCAGCAAAGAGCTCATTCACTTTCTTATATGTTCTATTATACCCTAATCCAAATAACTTTTCTGGTTTCTGTTTGCTGGGATAGATGGGTTTCCTCATTATTTACTATTTGTGATGATTTTTTGTGTAATCAGAAATTCATGGGAAGGAGTAAAACTGGCACTAAGCCTTAGTGACCAGGGAAGTGCCTTTTATCTTATACCAGATGTACTCCTAGACCAACAATATTTGAGGATATATATAAATATAACTCAATATCCCTATTGCAGATAGGTGAAAGAAGGGAAAAAAATGTTCAGCCATATTTCTTCTCCTATTCCCCTCTAGTCTTCTTCAGGGAATGGTGGATCAGATTCCATATATGTCTTTCCATGCCATTCCCAGGTTCCCTATGTATACATTTACATATTGCAAGTACACACATTTATCTTATATGAACACACTAATCTTCCAACTATTTTCTGATTGGTGGGCTATACCCCTATTAGATTCTTCATTTTATTCTATTTTCCTTTTAGGAAAAAGACTTATGGATTAAAATCTCTCTTCTACATGATCTTAGCCTACACTTCCCTTTTCTTCGATGCCTTGATCTTAAAGACATTAGTTCATTAGGAAAATGAAGTTGAATGTAAAAATTCAACGCAAAAATTCAAATGCAAAGCAAAGTCCTACCTCTATCCTCACCATGATCATGTTCAATTCCTAAGACCATGTTGTCCTGTTTCTGGTTCCCACACCACTCTGGGGGGTGGTTGCCCTTGAGAATATAGACGTCTGCCTTCCTGGGGTAGGATATTTTTCATGGAGATGTGACTCTTTCTCAGAGAAACTGATCACCTAATATGCAAATCTGTCTTACCAAACCCCCCTTAAGGTCCCTGTCTTTTATTGCAAACGTTTATCTCCTCTCCCATAGAAATAGTTTTTAATGGCAACCTTTTATTTCCCTTCTCACTCACTCCTCTTGCATCTTTGTTTTTATTCCTTCTTCCCACAATTTTCCTCTCTTGTTGAGAGACTATAGGAATTATTTTGCCTTCCGTGGACTTGGTAGCTATAGAGTACCTGCTCTCCTCTGTCCCTTCCGCTCTCCTTATTCATGTCACTTCCCACTCTCCTATTTCCTTCCACAAAAGATATTGATTCTCTTATAAGGGGTCAAGGGATTTAGTCCATGGAGTATTGATTCAGCTTTTCTACCTTCCTTTCTCCTGATTCTTTAAGTCCCCCTTAAATCTTTAGCCCCTTAGATTCTTTTTGTCCCATAATGAGTCCTATTTCTTCTTGCTTTTACCCCATAGATCAATCTTTCTCTTTTTTAAAATCGATAACCCATAAACATGACTGAATTCTTTCATTACTCAATCTTTTTAAATAATTGTACTTATTCACTTTCCTTGTGCTTCTGTTGTTTGGGGTGGTTGAGAATCAAGAAATTTTCTCATATTGAGATTTTTTTGCAAAGATGCCTTAAATGCCTCTCTTTTATCAGACATCTTTTTTTTTAAATCTGATGATTAGGTTGGGAGGACACATTACTTTAGGTTGCAGCTCTGAATTTCTCTTCTTTTTGGAATGTGTTTTTCCATTCCCTTCTCTGATTCTTTATGATTTGGCATAATCCTACTTTATTATAATTGTATTTCCTTTATTTTGAAGGCGTTTTTTTGACTGTTTAAAAATTTTATTCTTTGCTATTGAAATAGCTCGATTTAACTACAACATGCCTTGGAGTTTAAAGACCAAGAATTTTTTTCTGGTGCAAATCTAATGATTTTCTAGATCAATGCTTTGTTGTATAGGTTCAAGTGTTCTGGACAACTTCTATTACTTACTGAACAATAATAATATTTTGGGTTTTTTATTCTTAATATACTTTTGGGAAACTTATAGTCCTTAAATGATCCCTGAGCATTCTGTCTTCAAAGCCATTCAGTTTGACTTGTATAGAATTTTTGTGTTGTTTCTTTTTAATGTTGTTTTCTTTTGCTTCTCTTCTACCTCATTTTCTATTATTTAGTATTTTTCCATTATAAATACGTTGGTTTCTCTCAGAACTTTGATACTTTTAGAGAAATCCTCCACTATATGTGCAATTTTTACTTCTCTTTTGTGTTTGTAGTTTTTCGATGAGAGTTGTAATTTTTGACAAATTCATTCCTAATTTCTCTTTTTCATAGTTTTATGTATATTTTGAAATGCTCTAGAATTTCTTGCTGTTCTTCTACTATTACTATTAGTCAAAAACATTCTATCTTTCTTGGGGTAATACTTTTATTTTCTTTCATATTATCATATGTATTTTATGTCTGTTGTTTTGAGGCTGTACTCATTCTTCGTTTTGATTTTATAGTCTCCTTTACTGGTTTTTCTCCTTACGAGTTAGCTTTTTACACGCGTTATTCTCTTGATCTTCAGTGTTTCAGCTTTTCTCATATATTTCCTATCAGTTTCTAACCTTTGGGAATCTTCCTCTCTCTTTGACCTATCCCCTTTCAACCTCTGTATGACTCACAAGGATGGACTATGGGTGGTTTCAGGTTTTTCATTTTGAGGGATATATGGGTTAATCAGCCTGAGTTCTTGCCTTGAGTAACCTCTGAAGGGAGAAGACTGGGTCTAAACTGAGTTTCCAGTCTTTTTTCTTTCACATCTAATATTTATTCCCTCCTAGCCTACAACTCTGAGCATCACTTACATCTTTTACTCAACCAAGCTTTTTTCCTCCCTCTTTTTCACCATTTCCTCTTTTTTTATGTGCCTGAACAGAATCAGTATGTATCACTTCCTTTATTTTTTGCACTTTTTAGGGAGGGGAGGTTTTGGGCAGCCATTAAATAAGACATAGCCACAGCCTAACTTGATCTACAAACCTCAGAGTTTGCTTGTGCCCACTGTATTGGGCATGCAGAATCAATTGGCAATAGAGATACTAAATGAGAGCTCTAAGGATTATAGAGTTCTAGTGTGAATTCCTTATTTTTTCTATCATGTACTTGACTGATGAATCTTATAGATTCATCTAGAATTAATCTATACCTGGCACCTACTTCCTTTCTTTTGAGGTTTTGGGGTTAAAGAAATTTGTAAAAAGAAACTCTTTTGCCACCTTCCTGGCCATATGACTAAGAGAAAATTTGATAAGAATACATATAAAGTTTTACATTTGGGTTCAAAAAATCAGCTTCATAAGTACAAGATGAAGGAAAGGACAGTTAAATAGAAGGTCACATGGATCTGCAGATTCTGATTGGCTGTTGGTTCCATGTTACTCACCAAAATGATATGACAGCTAAGAAATTTAATGTGATCTTGGGTTATATTAAGAGAGTTATTGTGTCCAGAACAAAGGAAGTGTCGGTCCTGAAATCATCAGTTCTGGTCAGACTGTATTGGAAATAATGTTTTCCTTCTTGGGAGTAATATTCGGGGAATATTGATAAGCTGGAATACATCCAGAGGGCAAGCAGGATAATGAAAGGCCTTGAGATCATGCCTTATAAGGGTTAGTGGAAGAAGCTTGGGATGTTTAGTCCAGAGATTATATTGTATGTGTGCATATGCATATATATGTGTGTGTGCGTGTGTGGGTCTGTGTCTGTGTATGTAGGATATAGATAATGATTGATAAATTCTTTGATGATTGGTCATTTGCAAGAGAGATTAGACTTATTCTGCTTGGCTCCAGAGTGCAAAACTAGGAACAATAGGTAATATAAGAATACTAAAAATAGCTAGCAGTTACATATTACTTTAAAGTTTTAAAAATGCTTTACAAATATTATTTTATATTGACAACAGCTTTAGAAGATAGGAATTTTATAATCTCTATATTTTTACAGATGAGGAAACTGAAATAGACAGATGCTAAATGACTTGCCCAGGATCATACATCCAGTAAGTTCCTGAGGTAAGATTTTAACTTGATTTTTCCTGACTCCAGGTCCAGAACTCTGTCTACTGAGCCACCTAGTTAGTAGAAGATGCAGAGAGTTAAATTTAGGCTCTGTGCATGGAATGTTCCTAATAATTCACGATAACCAAAAGTGGAAAGGTCTTCCGCAGGAGTCAGGGACTTCCCTGAGGTCCTCAAAGGATGGATGACCAGTTGTGAGGTTGAAGGGAGAGGGGCATCATCATATAGGAGGTCTTGTTCCCTTAAAGGTTGGACCAGATTGCCTCTGATGTCCTCCAAAATCTGAAATTCTGTGATTCTGGTTTTAGTCTCTCATTATTTCTGGGCCACCTTGGGCAAGTCTCTCTGAGCCTGTTTCCTCCCATGTAAAATGATTGTGAGAGAGGGTTTTATGTGAATGGTAATTCCCTGATATTGCAAACATCTCCAAAAGTTCAGTGACTCTCACTGTGCACCTCCTGGGCTTCAGTCCCACATAGGTAACCTCATAGAACACGAAGACTTACCCCTTTCATTCTAGCAATTGCATTGTAATTTGGCTGTGAGGTCTGAAAGCTGAAAGGAAACAATTATTTCACAGAGACACAAATGTTTTTCCAATTCCAGGGTGTGCTTCTGAGTCAGGGGAGGTCTGAGATCTGTATTTTATTCTTGGTGGTAATGCTGATTTATGGGCCACGTGGACACCAAGGGAGTTAGCTCCATACTCCCCAGATGCCTCCAAATGGCCCCACCAGGACTGGTTTGGGACTAAATAGCTTTCCAAGGTCAGATGTCAGATGTCAAGCTCACTCTTATTTGGCAGTCTAAAGGTGTTCTGGCATCCAACTCCAAACAGAAATATTCTGTAACAAAAGTCTGCTAAATGTGAGATCTTGACCTACAAGTGCCATGAAATAATTGAGATGCTACAGGGTGGCCCATGGAGTACAAAAAAAAATCATATTTTCACACTTTGGACAACCAAGTATTTGGCATGCAGTCCTTGTTGCTACATAAAGGCAATCTTTATGCAAGATGTTGTGTTTTCAGTCCCTCTGCCTGAAGTCTCACTGTCTTCACCCCCTTTGCCCTCCTCCTCTCCCCTCAAAGCAAACATCTTTGCCTTCGCCTAAAAAGAATGTAAGTATTCCCTGGACCAAGCCACAGCAGGGCATCTCCTCCCCAGGGGAATGCAGGTTCCTCTTCTATGCTAACATATTTCCCCAGCACAGAAAAATGAACGGCAAACGTAAACTCCAAGTAAGTCAGGTCATGGAAGCAGACTTAGAATCTGCTCCTAACCCTCTGGATTCAACAGATATCAATGACAATTAGAAGTCACCAGGGAATTCCATAGAATGAGTTTAATTTTGTTTTTTACCTTCTCATAAAAGCTAACACAAACTTAGGGTATGTTAAGGAAAAGGAGAGGGGAAAACTATTTATTACGTGCCAGGTGCTGTGCTTAGCATTTTATAAATATTATCTCAATTTTCTCCTTAACAACAACCCTGGGAGGAAGGTGCTGTTATAATCGCCACTTTATAGTTAAGAAAACTGAGGCAAACAGAGGATAAATAAGTTGTGCAAGGTCATACACGGAGTATGTGTCTGAAGGCAGATTTGAACTCAGGTATCCCTGACCTCAGGCACAGTGCTCTGTGCACTGTGGTGCCGACTAGCTGTCTCAAAAGGAGTGGTAATAATAGTCAATCTTTATATAGCACTTACTACGTGCCAGGCACTCTGCCAAGCATTTTACAATCCGATCTCTTGTGATCCTCACCTTGGGAGGTCTATCATTACATTTTTACAGATGAGGAAACTGAGACAAAAGGTTAAGTGATTTGCCCCAGGTCACACAGCTATTGAATTCATGGGACAGATTTTAAATCAAATCTGAGTTTAAAGTCTTCCTAACTCTAGGCCCAGCACTCTAATCATTGTACCACTTAGCTATCTCAAGAGAGGTGATGAGAGGAAAGACCTCAGCAGAGCAAAAGAATTTATTTTACTGCTTTCTTCTGCTCTGGAATACTGCCTTCAGTTCTGGACACACTACATTTAGGAAGGACGATGACCAACTGGAAGGCTTCCAGAGCAGGACAGCCAGTGCTGTATTTGGAGTCAAGAAGACAAATCCATACTTTTACCTGGATGAATGGACCAAAATTTATACTACATGAGGATTGGGAGGGGGTGGGAATTGCATTTGGTGACCTCTAAAGTCTCTTCCTGTTTTAAAAATTGGTGACTATTATTCTAATTCATAAAGAAAAAAATCAACTAGAAATTTTTCCTTCCTTCCTTCCTTCCTTCCTTCCTTCCTTCCTTCCTTCCTTCCTTCCTTCCTTCCTTCCATCCTTCCTTCCTTCCTTCCTTCCTTCCTTCCTTCCTTCCTTCCTTCCTTCCTTCTTTCTTTCTTTCCTTTTTTCTTTTTTTAAAAGATTGGGTCTCTCTTGTCACCCAGACTGGAAATACAGTGGCCACTCATAAGTTCAATTGCCCCTATGAATCCTCATGGGAGCTTTGACTCACTCTTATAACAATTTACTCTTCCCTAGGTAACCCAGTATCACTCCTCTATATACTTTCGCACCCTGCCACTACCACCAAGGACTCACTATACTGGTGCTGGACTTAGTACGGACTTAGAATCTCAGAACTCCCAATTTCAAACAACCCAACAGCCTCAGCCTCCCTGGGACCAGGCATTATAATTGTGTGCCATCACACTTAACAACTATTTCTAAGAAATTATTTTTTATTAATTCAATCCATCAAAGATTTATAAAGTGTCCATTCTCTTTAGACCACAATATTAACCACTGGATCAACCACAAAATTTAGATGGGATGATTCCTACCTTAATGAAACTTGTAATAATTCCTAAAATAATTAGATGCTTAAAAACAAACTTGGAAACTAAATTCTTATTTGGTAATAGAAAGGAGACACTGTATCTTGTGTGTTGCTATCCTCCTGTTTCTTAATAGTCCCACATACCTCACTTAGCAAGAGGAGAAATCTTGGTTATGAACATGAGGACAGCACCCATTTTCTGTTCCCAGGCCTACAATACTGCTAAATCTCCACACTTCCAAAGTAATAAGAGAATCAATTCCAAGTTCATGGGTGGACTAGTTAAGATGCCTGCCTCTTCCATTTTCTCCCTTCCTGCCTCTCAAAGAAAAACCCCTGGGGAAAAAATTGTATTTTCAAGGCACTTGTCTTTCTCCCCACAAGTCTCTGATGTCAACTTTATTTCTCATTGACAGTCCAGAGACCTTCAATTGCAGTTCAGTTTCCTCCTTCAGCATGTTGCAAGCACAGGCCTCAAGGAACAAAGCCTTAAAATCTAGAAGATCTCTGAGATGGACTGTCCCCTTTGGAAAGTTAATTGGAATGGAGAATTTTGGAATTTCAGCTTTGGAGTCAACTGGGTGGTTCTGTCTCCCACATCTGTTGCTCTCTCTGACTGAAGTAATCAAAGGACAGAGTTATAGTATGAAGTGTATTGTTTCTGAAGGCAGAAAACAGGTTAGAGTCTTGTATTTGTGTGTGAGTACTCCCTGGTAACCTTGGGCAAAGTCATTGTACTGTTCCCATACTTAATTGCTTTCTTTGTAAAAATAGGAGTGGGGGAGTGAATTCCATGTTTAAGATCTGGTCCAGCTCTATTTCCTGTGACATGCGATCATAGATCAAAGATATAGTGCTAGAAGAGATCTTTGTTATTCTTCAGTCGTGTCTGACTCTGTAGCCTCATTTGGGGTTTTCTTGGCAGAGATACTGGAGTGGTTTGCCTTTTCTCTCTCTAGAACATTTTATAGATGAAGAAACTGAGGCAAATAGGGTTAAGTGACTTGCCCAGGGTCACACAGGTAAGAAGTACCTGAGGCTGTATAGCAGCCACCTAGTTTATGTAATTGAGGCCCAGGGTGAGGTTAAATGATTTGTGCCAAGGTCTTGATTGGAGACAATGATTTGTCCAAGGAAGCGCTAGAGGCAAATAAGAACCCAAGTCCTCAGACTCTCAAGCCAACACTCTACCACTAAGGAGAGAGAATATGGGAATAGTAAAGGAATCCAATAAGAACTGCAGCCAAGGAGTGAATTGAAGATGGGAGAACAGTGGAGAGAGTTGGGGAAAGTATGAGTTAGATGCCTGGGGAAAAGGTGCAGCCATAATAATCTCATTAAAGTATTTAATCTCCAGAAGCACATGGAGCTAGGGAGTGTTTGGGTGAGCTTGGATAAAGCTTTTAGTAAACATACTGCAGAACATACTGTAGAAAGACTGGAGCTGTTCTGTTCACAGCAGGGCTCCACAGGGGGGGCCCAGTCCCCTGGGTAGCCCCAGGGGACCCAGTTTTTTTTGTTTGCTTGTTTTTTGTTTTTTGGCTTGTGGCTGTCACCAGTGGGAAGCCCAGGGAGTCCCTGTTGTATTGTGGGAGCATAGAAACACAACACATATGAAGAGAGTGTTCAGGAAGGCAAAAAGACCATGGCCAGGGACAAGGGCGGCAATGTACAGATGGAATGTCATATGTACCAAGGGCTGGGTGAGTCCATAAACACTAGGATCTAATTACCAAGGACAGTCTAAGGAGGTCACAGGTGGAAAATTAGTCTCTGCCTTTGACCCAAGTCATCAGTACCCATTGGACAGCATGCTATCATGGAGGAAACCAGGGGAACTTGATGATTAGCACTGTGTGAGTGTGTGTGTGTGTGTGTGTGTGTGTGTGTGTGTGTGTGTCTATACCAGAAAAAAGGCAAAAGTAAGCTAACTGGAAATAGCAAAATGCTTACTCAGATACTGCCATTTGTAACCACATGGTTTATAGAGCTTTGCTTCATGCAGCCATAATACAACTAATAATTGTCCAGGCCACACCCAATGCTCAGAGCTAATGAGGCTGTGTTTTAAATATCAGCAGACTTGTTCATAGACTCCCAGAGGAGGAAGGGATTTTAGAAGGCTGCTGTTCCAGGACAGTTGAAGAAGAATCCTTTCTAGACTATGCCCATATATGTTCATCCAAATTCTATTGAAACCAAGGGTGATGGGAAGGGGGTAGGGATGTGCCTGCTGGGGGTGGGAGAGCTCATCAGCTTCCATGGATTTAATTATTATCTCTATGCTAATGATTTTTATTGAATCTATCTATCCTGCCCCAATCTCCCTGTTGACCTCTGATCTTACATCTCCTACTCCTTTCAGACTCCTCACACTGTATGTCCAGCAGACATCTTAAATTCAATATGTCCAAAACAGAACAGATTATCTTTATCCCCAAACCTCCCCACTCCTATTTTCCCTATTATTGTAAGGGGTAACACCATCCTCCTAGTCCCTTAGGCTCATCACAGCTTCTCACTATGTCTCAACATCCCCCTCCCTCACGTCCAATCAGTTGCCAGGGTCTGCCAATTCCTAACATCTCTCAGATATGCCTCCTTCTCTTCTCTGATCTTGCTACCATTCTAACGCAGCCTTCATCACTTCACACTTAGTCTACTGCAGTAGCCAGCTGGCGGGTCTGCTGGCTTTAACTCTCTCCCCACTCCAATTCAGCCACCACGCATATTTTCCTAAAGCGCAAGTCTGACCATGTCATCTCTCCACCACCCATGCACCACCCTCCCCCCACTCAGTAAAACTCCAGTGGCTCCTTACTGCCTCCAGGATCTAATACCAAATCCTTTGATTGGCACTCAGAGTCCTCCATAACCTAGCCTCCTCCTGCCTTGTCTTCTCGCACCTTACTCTCAACTTCAGTCCTGGCTGTTTCTTAGTCAAGACCCTCAGTCTCTCAGCTCTTGATATTTTCTCTGCTTGTCTCTCATATCTGGCATTCTCTCCCTCCTGTACTCTGGCTACTGACTTCCCTGGCTTCCTTGAGGTCTTAACTGAAATACCATCTCTTCCAGGAAGCCTTTCCTAACCTCTCTTAATTCTGGTACCTGCCTTCCTTTAATCATTTCCTATTTATCCTGTATATAGCCTGTTTGTATATATGTGTTGCACACTCTCTCCCCCATTAGACTTTGAGTTCCCTGAGGGCAGGCACTATTTATTGATTCCTTTTATATCCCCAGCACTTAGCATAGCAGCTAGTACACATGAGGTGCTTAATAAATGCTTCCTGATTGATTGATTGGAGGAGCAGGGAGCCCATGATCTCTAGAGGCAGCTCTTTTTCCTGGTGGATTAATCAGAATACTGGGGAGTTCCTCCAGCTTCTGCCTCTCTATATGTTCCTCCCTCTGCTCTCTAGGACCAAGAGGAACAAATCTAATGTTTCCTTCTGAGAATAGCCCTTCAAATACTAGATAACAGATGTTATTGTATGACATCATCATCGTGTTTGCCCCCATGTCTCGTCCTCTCTTGGCTAAACACCCAGAGAAAAATAGTGCTTTTTAATCACTTTTAGGAAGCTATCATCCTGGTATAATGCAAAGAGCCCAGGAGCACCCGGATTCAAAGACTGATTCTGCTATTTACTATCTGTATAATATTGGACACCTCATTTAATCTTTGTGGATCTTAACTTTCTCATCAATAAAATGAGTGGTCCTGGCTGTATGATGTCTAAGGAATCCTATGAGCTATAAAATACATTAAGCTTTGTGAAGCACTTTACATAGATTATTTCAGGTGAGGCCCACAATAACCATATAAGGTAGGTATGATAGAAATTATTCCCTTGCATAGCCTTCAGAGAAGCGAAATAACTCACCTATGGTCACAGAGCTGGTAAATACCAGAGGTGAGATTTCAACCCAGGATGCAGGATCCCAGATTTTTTGACCCAAAATTATATGCCAGGCACTGTACTAAGTGCTTGGAATACATAAAGAAGCAAAAGACAGTCCCTGCTTTGGAGGAGAACTACAGTTTAATGAGTGAGACAAAATACAAATAAAGATATATAAACTACATTGAGTCCAACCCCCTTATTTTACAGATGAAGAAACAGAGTTTGAGTGACTTACCCAGGGTCTCAAAGCTAATAAGTAAGGCAAGATTAGAATCTAGCCCTTTCTGACTCCAAATCCAGTCCTCTATCCACTACGCCCCATATCATGTTCAGTGGTGTGAGAGAGGGCATCTTGGGGTAGGGGTGGGAGGGAGTAAAGAAAAAGGAGATAGGATCTGGCTACCATTTTTCATGCATCTCTCTAGTGCTTACATTTTTCATCCATTTTCCCTGAAGTTTTTTGAGTATGAGATTGGGTCAGCGCCTCTGCACCGCTTTCTCGAGAGCTGACACTTGGAGTGCAAATGAAGCTAATGACAAGAGACAATATTTTAATGTTAATTAGATATTTCATGTGTCTTAGTTCATCAGAGAAATATTGCTCTTTTATGTATCACATGAAAGCAGAGTTTTCGCTTGGAGGAAAACAGGGTACACAGTCAGGGAAAAGAAGTATTTTCAGTTTTGTAATTATTCAAATTATCGTTGCATTTTAGAAAATTCAGAAGGCTTTGAAAGGCCAGGGGAGGATACTTAGCAGTAACACAACTGTGTGACAGGAAGCCCCCGCAGAGGCTTTCGAACACTCTTTCCCCCCTCGTTCCAGAGAGCATTGTTAAAACAGTGCTCTCCAATTAGGAAAGGAAGCCTGATTGAATCGGACTTGGCTCTCATTAGACAACCACAAGGCAGGTAGCACCCAGCCTATTTCCAGAGCCATCTCCTGTCTTCACTTTGCCAGTGCACGGTTATAAATTTAGAGTTGGGAGGGATCTTAGAGATAAAGATAAGGCAGACCCATGCCCTCAGTTCACAAGTGAGGAAACTGAGTCCTAAAGATGTCAAGGGACTTGAAGTCACATGTGTATCAAAGAGCATAGATAGGAAATGAACTCTGGTCCTTTGACTCCCAAGTCAGTGTTCTTCCTGTGTACAGTCTTTCAGACTACAGACTTTCTCTTAAGATGGCCAAGGTTATTCACTTGCCAATCTTAACAAGGAACAAGTAGTACCAATCCATAATTTGGAATGAGGTCACCTCATCCTAAAATGGCTTTTCAGTCACTTACCCTCTATCACATGGAATCACATTATGGAGGACAGACACCAGATACAGTCAGTGGACCAGCATGACTCTGTTATTATTATCATTGAAAAAAATAGTTCATTTAAAAACAAGAAAAACAGCCTATAGAGTCTTAAGGATGCTAGCACTGGAAAGGATGTGAGAGACCTTTTCCTTTTATAAAGGAGAAGCCTAGAGGGGAGAAATTACTTGTTCTGTCATAGAGAGAGCCAGTGGGAATTAGCAGCCAAGTGGGAAGAAAGCTGGAACTGAAATTGGAGGACCTAGGTCCAAATTTAGGTTGCTATACTACATTGGTGACTTCTTCAACTTTGAAATGAAGGAATTGAGCTCAGGGCCTCTGAGATCTTGCTCAAGATCAACGTATGAGTCTCTGTGATCTCATGGTTATGTGTGCTTATCTTCTCAGTTTTATTTTATATTGTTTCCTTTTGCTCACTCTCTATTTCAGTCAAGGGACCTAGCTTATCCGCATACACAACACTGCATCTCCTCCTTTTGGGCCTTCTCAAGATTGTCACCCAGTTCTTTTTCATTTCTAGCTCTCAGAATCTTCAAGTTCCCTCCTAGGTGTGACTCAAGTGCTACATGAGACCTTTCCTGGTCCCCTTTCTTTCCACTGTTAGTGCTTTCTTCTGCTACACATTTCTTTGGCTTAATATTATTTCACATAACTTAGAGACTTTTAAATTTTGCTTATGTCTAAACAAATTGTATGCTCTAGTAGAACCTAAGCTCCCTGAGATCAGGGACTCTACTTACCAAAGTAGAGAATGATTGATCATCATAACTGACAATGAATAGACTTCTTTTTTTATTAAATTATTTTTTTCAGTGTTCAACAATCACTTCCATATATCTTAGATTTTTCCCCTCCCTCCCCACTCCCTTCCTGAGACAGCATACACTTATATAGGTTCTATACATACATTCCTTTTAAATATATGCTAATAGAATTAAAATGAATGGGGGAAACCATAAAACAAAACAAAACATAATACAAAAGAAAATAGTCTGCTTCTATCTGCAATCCAATTCCATAGTTCTTTCTCTGGATATGGAAATCATTTTGCCTCAAGAGTCCATTGAGAATTTTTTAAGTCCTTGAATTGCAGTGAAGTACTAAGTCTACCAGAAAAATTCTGCATTGTGGTTGTTTCTGTGTACAAAGTTCTCCTGGTTCTGCTCCTTTCACTCAGCATCAGTTCACATAAGTTTTTCCAGGCCTCTTTGAAGTCTTCTTGTTCATCATTTCTTATAGTACAATAGTATTCTATTACGTTCATATACCACAACTTGTACAGCCCTTCCCCAGTTGATGGGCATCCCCTTGATTTCCAGTTTTTGGCCAACACAAAGAGAGCTGCTATTAATATTTTTGTACATCTTGGACCCTTTCTCATTTCTATGATCTCTTTGGGATGAGTACCAGGAGCAATATTGCTGGGTCAAAGGGTATGCACATTTTTGTAACCCTTTGAGCATAGTTCCAAATTGTTCTCCAGAATTGTTGGATCAGCTCAAAGCTCCACCAACAATGAATTAGTCTTCCAACTCTCCTACATCTTCTCCAACATTTATCATCTTCCTGTTTTGTCACGTCAGTCAATCTGATAGGTGTGATGTGGTACCTCAGAAATGTTTTGATTTGCATCTCTCTTATCAATAGTAATTTAGAGCATTTTTTTCATATGATTATAGATAGCTTTAAATTCTTCTCTGAAAACACTCTGTGTTCATATCCTTTGACCATTTATCAATTGGGGAATGACTTGTATTTCTGTACATTTGCCTCAGTTCTCTATATATTTTAGAAATGAAGCCTTTATCACAGATACTAGTTGCAAAAATTCTTTCCCAGTTTTCTGCTTCCCTCCTAATCTTGGTTGCATTGGGTTTGTTTGTGCAAAAATTTTTCAATTTAATGTAATCAAAATTATCCATTTTGCACTTCATTATGTTCTCTATCTCTTGTTTGGTCATAAATTTCTCCATTCTCCATAAATCTGACAAATACACTGTTCCTTGCTCCCCTTATTTGTTTATAGTTTCAATCTTTATACCTAGATCATGTATCCATTTGGACTTTATTCTTGTGTGCGGTGTCAGGCATTGCTCTATACCCAGTTTCCATCATACTGTTATCCAGTTTTCCCAGCAATTTTTGTCAAACAGTGAGTTCTTATCCCAGAAGTTGGGGTAATGAATAGACTTATTTAGGAAATTATTGGAGGCCTTCATGTGCAAGCTAAAAGCAGAGGTTCTCTCAGTCCTTTAGTGTCATCTCAAAGTGCTGCCAGAACCAGATTAAAATGTAATTGCTACATATTTAACAATATAAATTAAAATGCCATACAATATAAATAATGTTAATTTGTGGTTTTCTAAGTTAACGTGAGGCCTGCAAGAATCTGTTTCTACTTGAGTTTGATACCATTGGCTGTAAGTACCAATTTTTAAGAATATTATAGAGGGGATTCACACTTCAGGGATGAATCACTAGATAATAATAATAATTTATTTATTTTTAAGCATTTATATAGTGATTTAAGGTTAGCAAAGTCCTTTATAAATTAACAACTCTAGGAACTTAGTTCTATTATTATTCTTATTTCATGGATGAGAAAACTGAGGAAAAAAGAGGTTAAGTGACTTGCCCATGATCATACATATAGTAAGTATCTAAAACAGGATTTGAACTCATCTTTTCATGAAGAAGGATCTGGCTCAGGTCCAGTACTCTATCCATCGTGCCATCGTGCTGACTGGATGGCATATAAAGTCTATTAATTCTCATAAGAGTCTATAATCCTACTTGGGGAAGGGAAGGGAATAAATATTTATATAGTACCTATTATGTGCCAGGCAATGTGCTAAGTGCTTTACAAAATGTATCTCCTTTGATCCTCACAACAACCTTGGGAGGTAAGTGCTATGTTAGCTCCATTTGACAGTTGAGGAAACTGAAGTAACTAGAGGCTGAAAGGCTTGTCCAGTGTCATACAGCTAGTAAGTGTCTAAGGTTGGATTTGCACTCAGGTGTTCTTGACTCTAGGTTCAGAGCACTAGTCACTGTGCCACTTAGCTGCCCCAGTTGTTCGGCATTGTGCATCCCCTAAGAGACAAGGCTGAGTAATTGCCATGTTTTCATCTTTTATATTGGCATCTTGAAGACCCAGGCTGAGAGAACTATGGACTCTGAGCTTCTCAGAAATAATCCTCCAGGGAACCAGTAGCCTCAGAATCCGATTCAGTTCAATTCAAAAAGCACTTATTAAAACAACATGGAAGGAGGCGATGACTGGGATTGAATTCTCTTCTTTTTATTTATTTTTACTTATTTATTTATCATATTTATATTTATTTATTTTCAGATTTCATTTCCACAAAATTTTGAGTTCCAATTTTTCTCCCCATCTCTTCCCTCCTCCCACCCCATAATACCTTGCATTCTGATTACCCTCGATGTACCCTCCCTTCTGCCACACCCCACCCTTCCCTTATCCCTATCTTCTCTCTTTTCTTGTAGGGCAAGGTAAATTTCTATACCCCATTACCTGTATTTCTTATTTCCCAGTTACAGACAATAATAATTCTCAACATTTGTTTCTAATACTTTGAATTCCAACTTCTCTCCTTTTCTCCCTCTACCCATCCCTACTAAGAAGGCAAGCAATTAAATACAGGCTATATATGTGTCATTGTGCAAAAGACTTTCATAATAGTCATGTTGTATAAGACTAACTATATTGCCCTCCATCCTATCTTGTCCCCCCTTTTTTTTCTATTTTCTCATTTGATCTTGTCCTTCCCAAAAGTGTTTACTTCTAGTTACTTCCTTTTTCCACCTCATCCCACTTGTCCCCTTCTCTCCTACTTTCCTGTAGTGTAAGATAGATTTTCATACCAAATTTAGTATGTTATATACTATATATATATATATATATAATATAATATATATATATATATATATAATAAGCATGTTATTCCCACCTTAAGCCATATGTGAAGAGAGTGAGCTTCACTTTTCCCCTCTCAACTCCTCCCTTTTCTCCTGCACTGAACAAGATTTGTCTTATTTTTTTTATGAATGATAGCCTGCTCCATTCCATTTCTCCCTTTCTCCTCTCAATATTTTCCTCTTTCACCCCTTAATTTAATTTAATTTTTTTTTTATGGATATCATCTCTTCTGATTCAACTCAACCTGTACTCTCTGTCTATGTGTGTAAGTGTATAATCCTTCCACCTACCCAAATACTGAGAAAAGTCTCTAGAGTTAGAAATGTTATCTTTCCATGTAGAAAAGTTCAGCTTTAGAAAGTCCTTTATGATTTCTCTTTCCTGTTAACTTTTCACACTTCTCTTGATTCTTGTGTTTGAAAGTCAAATTTTCTATTCAGTTCTGGTCTTTTCATTATGAATGGTTGAAAGTCCTCTATATCATTGAATGACCATTTATTCCCTTGAAGTATTATACTCAGTTTTGCTTTGTAGGTGATTCTCAGTTTTAATCCCAGTTTCTTTGACTTTTGGAATATCCCAAGCCCTTTGATCCCCTAATGTAGAAGCTGCCAGATTCTGTGTTACCCTGATTGTATTTCCACAATACTCAAATTATTTCTTTCTAGCTGTTTGCAATATTTTCTCCTTGACCTGGGAACTCTGAAATTTGGTCACAATATTCCTAGGAATTTCTTTTTTCCAGTCTCTTTCAGGAGGTATTTTGCTTTCTGGTTCTAGAATGTCAGGGCAGTTTTCCTTGATAATTTCATGAAAGATAATGTCTAGGCTCATTTTTTGATCATGGCTTTCAGGTAGGCCCATAATTTTTAAATTGTCTGTCCTGGATCTATTTTCCAGGTCAGTTGTTTATTCCAATGAGATGCTTCACATTATCTCCTATTTTTTCAATCCTTTGGTTTTGTTTTGTAACTTCTTGCTTTATCTCATAGTCATTAACTTTCCTGAACTCCACTCTCTCTTTTAAAGAACTATGTTGTTCAGTGAACTTTTGAACCTCCTTTTCCATTTGGCTAATTCTGCTTTTTAAAGCTTCCTTCTCCTTGGTGGCTTTTTGGACCTCTTTTTTCAATTGTTAGTCTATTTTTAAAGGTATTATTTTCCTCAGCAGTTTTTTGGTTCTCCATTAGCAAGCTGTTGACTCACTTTTCAAGCTCTTCTATGGCCTGAACCCATTTCATATTCATTTTGGAGGTACTAGAGGCAGAAGCTTTGACTTCCTGTTACAGTATGCCTTGTTCTTCCTCATATGAAAGGATGGAAGGAGACAACTGTCCACCAAGAAAATAACCTTCTATAGTCTTATTTTTTTCTCTTTTTTGGGTATTTTCCCAGACAGTTATTTGATTTTTGAATCCTTTGTCAAGAGAAGGGTCCTAGTGCTCCTCTTCTCCCCAGGATAGTGCTCAAGGCTGAGATTCAGATCAGCTGCTCCTTTCCCCCAGAGACTTTAAACTGAGCTGCCTGGACAATGGACCCAGGCTGCTACTATGGTCACTGTAGCAGCCCACTTCCCACTGCTGCTGCTGCCGCCACCTCTGCCACCACCTGGAGGCAGTGCTGGGGGAACCCTGCTCCCCTCTCACCCAGCTGGGAAAGCCCTCCCACACTGATCTTTGGAATTTTCTTTGTCCCTTGTAGGTTGAGGGATCTGGGACCCTCCCTGCTGGGAATTCTGGCCTGAAGGCCTATTTTGGTGCTGTTCTACCCCATGCTGTGCAGCCAGGGCTGGGCTCTGCTCTGCTCAGTCTCCCGTGAGATAGACCTTTCCTATAGGCCTTCCAGGTTACCTTTGGCTGGAAACCTCTTTTACTCTGTTGTTCTGTGGCTTCTGCTGCCCTGGAATTTCTTGAGAGTCATTTTTTTAACAGGTATTTTGTGGGCTGTAGGAGAAGCACTAGAGTATATGTGCCTTTCTACTGCACCACCTTGGTTCCCCACTGAAAATGAATTCTCTTCTGCTACTAGCAACAGCTGTTGACATTTGTTTAATGACCCTGTGCCTCAGTTTCCCTATCTCTCTAAATGAGCTTAAGACTTCTCTCTAGAGGCCTCTCTGAGTATCACCATGGAATTTAGAAATCAGTAAAACAGAAGGGGCTGGTAGACCCACCTGTCAGAAAGTCTACCCTAGAAAAATGTAGCTTCCCAAGGTAGACAATTAATGGGATGATTATTTGCATTATAAAAGGATTCATTGTACGGTTTCTTTAAAAAGTTAGCTCCTGAACAAAAATGTTAGATCTTCAATGGGAAGGATGGAATTAAATTCCTGAACAGCTCCCAGAAACTTACAAACTGAACACATAATAATTGTTGGGAAAACAAGCACACTCACCAAGTTAGCTTTTGGGAATATTTCAGGATAATAGATTTAGAGTTGGAAGGGATTTTACTTAGCCAAACTGCTTCCACATACAGAAGAAAATGAGGCCTAAAGAGAGTCAGTTATTTATCCAAGGTCACACATGTAGTTATAGGGTCAGAATTAGTTTCTAGATCCTCTGAAATCAAAGCCAGTATTCTTTCCAGTATGCACATAGTCATGAAGTCTATCTGTACTTAATAAATATAGAAGAGTCATTCTGAGTGTTTGAAACCACATTACAGAAGGGGAAGGAATCTGAACAGGACAAGTATAACAAGAAGAACTGTGTATTCAGCTTGTTGCTGGTGGAGGAAGGTAGAAAGATGTGGGATCAGGTCAGGGGTTGGGGAACAGATGAACCTGTTTGTCCTGCCTCTTAGATACCAGTAGGGACCTTCAGGAAAGAAGCATTACTTTATAGAAGCTGTTGTCATCACTGCTTTCCTTTGAGAACCATAATCAAATCACTATCACCAATGATCCTACAAAGGGAGTATCATTCAATTCCATTATGGCTCTATTAACCAGTGTGGTGACTTCCCAGAGCAAAATTCCCTCCCTATGCCATCACTCCTTTCTATGTATTGTCTCTTCTTATAAGAATGTTTGCTCCTTGAAGCCAGGGCTATCTCACCTTGCGATTTGTATTCTTACTTCTTAGCACTAAACCTGGAACATAAGAAACAACATATTTTTTCAAATTCAGTTTTCTTTCATTCCACAGAATAAAACATTGTTGGTCTCCCAAAAGAAAATACATACTACTGTTATTATCTCTGGACAGCCTGTGTCCCTTGTCCTTTTCCTCATTAACTGTGTTTTGAATGCTGAAATCTAAAGACATGGAGGAATGGGAAGTATGATAAACTAGGAAACACAGTGAGAGGGAAAGAGCACTAGGCAGGTAGAGTAGAATGATGAATTTAAAGTTCAAGGACAAGCTTAAATTTCAACCCTGCTACTTTCCACTTGTGCGCCCTTGGGCATGTCTATAACAAAGGTCTATTTTAGATCCTTTCCAACTCAAAATCTATGACCTTATGCCCTGAATTTTAGGACCAGTTTGGCTATTAAATTCTGTGTGACCCTGAGTAAATCATTTCTTCCTCACTTAGCCTCAGTTTCTTCATATGGAAAATAAGGAGTTGAACTACATAATCTGTAAGGTAGCTTCTGGATTGGACATTCTAGTCACTCATTCAACCAGCATTTCCTGATCTTTATCTGGCCACTAGACCCAGATGGCTCTGGAAGAGAAAGTGGGGCTGGTGACTTTGCACAGCCCTTCCTCACTTAAGTCCAATTGGCTTGCAAGTCATGGCATCATCTTCCCAGTGTCTTGGCCCTCTTTGAGAATGGACAAACCACAATTAAACACCTACTAGATGCTAGGTACTATGTTAGGCACTGGTGACACAAAGACAAAAAATAAAATGAGACAGTCCTGTTCTCAAGGAGTTTACATTATAACAAATGGTGGGGGTGGGGGGACAGTAAGAACACAGAAAAGTAAATGCAAAATTTATCTATATAATTTCCAAGTGGAAGGGATACTAGCAATTGAGGAGCTCAACAGAATAGGCCTGTAGAAGGTGGCATCTGAGTTGAGTTTTTAAAGGAAAATAAGGAATCTGAATACATTCTAGGCCTAGAGGAAGAGCCTCTCAAAAGGCACAGAGATTGAAAACAGGCTATCATAAAATATCTCTAAAGCAAATAGGCCAGTTTGACTGTAATGTAAGTATGAGGGACAGAAATGTGCAGTAAATCTGGAACTGTAAGATGGAGTTGGCTTGAGAAAGGGCTTTAAAAATCAGTGGAGTTTGTCTTTTATCCTAGAGGTAAGAAGAATCCATTCAAGTCAACAAGTGATTATTTAATATTTACTGTGTGTCAGACGCTGTGTTAAGGGTTAAGGATGTAAAGAATTTCAAAAACAAAGTGCCTGCCCTCAAGGAGCTTATATTCTAATGAGGGAGACAAAAATATAAACCAGGGTTTCTTAAACTTTTTTCCATTGGTGATGCCATGGGGTAATGACCCAAAGTTAAAGAAGCGCTGAATAAACAACTAGGATAGTGTACAAGATACACACTGAGAAGGCATCTTTAAGCAAGGCAATGATGTGGCTAAACCTGTGCAGAGTTGGACCAGATTCTATGACTAGTGGATTTATCTTTTAGTGTTGCTCTATTGCCTAGCCCCATTCCAGGGTCCAAAATATATGAGAATTCCTAAGCCCATCCTCTGCCACTCCATAATACATTATCTTCAATCAATGTCTTAAACTTATCACTGTAGGTAAGTGGTGGAGGAGTCCTATCACAGGGAGTGGAGAGGATTGGAGAAAGCAGTGACTTCCCTATATCTGAAAACATAACCTTCCTTCTGTGTGCTGAGCTCCAGTACTTTCAGTGAGGAATAAAATATAGGGGGCTTGGGGAAGATAAGGGTGGGGTGCGTGATTCATTCATATACATTAGTGACTGTTTGGGCCTTGACTGATAACAGGATACTCACTTGGAGGCTCTCTGCTGTTTGCTTCAATTTGGGTTTCTCTGTCCTTTGGGGCTGGATAGTGGACAGATCAAAGGCAGTAAGTAATCCAAGATTGCCGTATTGTAAGTTATATTGGAGAGAAATAAATAAGCCGGCTCCCCATACTTCAGCTCCGCTATAAAAAGCCTGCATATGCTCTGTGCAGGTTTTCTTAAGGTGAGGGACCGAGCCTCGCAAAGCTCAGGCTGCTGGAGCTGCCCATATGGGGAGGCGGTCTTTCACTGATGATTTTGCAGACAGAAATCGCCCATCTGCACTGTTTGCAGGTGTTTTGAATGATTATATTATTAGCTCTGTCTGTTCAACTTTGCTTTTTTATGGTGGCTTTAGTATTGCAGTAAATAAAAAAAAAAAGAAATATAAAGGCAGCCATCTGGTTCCCCATTTTTGACTAGCACTCTTTGTCAAGAAAGGAGAAAGAATAGTCCAGGATTATCTCTTTCCTCCCCAGTCCCCTAAGCCTGCCTCTCCCCTAAAGCAGGATGGATCGGGTTGGACCCTCTGGGGCTAGCAGGGCTGGCATCATCCTGAAGATCATTAGGTTACTCTGGATTTCTGTTTTTGTTCTTGAGATTTTGAAATGGCCCTTGGGGTTTATCTGGGGCAGCTCTTGTTGACAAGTATGTTCAGATGGCCTGTAGCTCCTGTGGATAGGGAGGTTACTGTGGGTTAACCAAGGTGGAGGGGAGTGGAGGTGAAAAGGTCTGGGTGGGGAAGCCTCCTAGAGGCTGACCAGAGCCCCACTTCCTGCAAATTATTCCAAAGCTTAATTTGATCTGTGGATGACCTTTAGCACTTTACAGGGTATCACTACTGCATGTAGCAAGACAAAGATTTATTTGATTATCTGAGCACAAGTAATTCATCAGTGAAATGCTATTTATGTCAGATGTCACAGAAACAGGAGGATATTTAGTACCGTACATAGGAGCAAGAACCGCCAGAAAGCCAGGGGCTTTTTAGCAAGGTCACTAAGCTCACCAGTCCCATGAGAGCTGAAGAACAGACTGGATGCCACCAACTACCCTTTACTCCTGGACTACAAGTACATTTATCAAAATTCAAGGTTAAAAAAATCATTGAATAACCACGTATTTTTAAAAAATTATTTAAAATTTCATTTCACTAAATATTTTCCAATTACATATAAAAAATTAGCAATATTTTTTTTTAATTTTGAGTTCTAGGACCCATATGTATAAAAATATTTATAGTGGCTCTTTTTGTGGGAGCAAAGAATTGGGAAATTGAAGGTATGCCCATCAGTTGGGGAATGGTTGAACAAGTTGTGGTATATGAACGTAATGGAATACTATTGTGCTATAAGAAATGAGGAGCAGGTGGATTTCAGAGAAACCTGAAAGACTTACATGAACTGATGCTGAATGAAGTGAATAAAACCAGGAGAACCCTGTATATGGTAACAGTAACATAGTACGATAATTGATGTCAATAGACTTAGCTCTTCTCAGAAATACAATGATCCAAGGCAATTCCATAAGACTCATGATGGAAAATGCTATCCACATTCAAAGAAAGAACTATGGAGTCTGACTTCAGATCAAAGCTACTAATTTTTATCTCTCTTTCCTTCTTTCTCATGTTTTTTTTCCTTTCCTGTTCTGATTCTTCTTCCACACGTATTTGATACGTTTCACAATATGTTTCATATGATTTTATATGTATAGCCTATATCACTTATTGACATCTTGAGGAGGGGGAGGGAAGGGAGAGAGGGAGAAAAAAAAACTGGAACTCAAAAGTTTATAAAAGTGAATGTTGAAAACTATATGTGTAAGTGGAAAAAATAAAATGCTATTAAGTGGGGAAAATATTTGAGTTCTAAATTCTCTACCTCCTCCCCATCCCTGCCCCCTCCTTGAGAAGGTAATTTGATTTTAATTATACATGTGAGTTTATGCAAAATATATTTCCATATTAGCCAAGTTACAAAGGAAAACACAAACAAGAAAACACAAAAAATAAAGATTTTAAAGAGTGTGCTTCAATATGCATTCAGAGTCTATCAGTTCTCTCTCTGGAAGTGGATACTATTTTTTCACTGTGGTTCCTTTGAAACTGTCTTGGATGATTGTCTTGATCAGAGGAGCTAAATCTTTAATAGCTGATCATTCTTACAACATTGTTTTTACTATGTACAATATTCTTCTGGTTCTGCTCACTTCACTTTGTATCAGTTTATATGATTCTTCCCAGGATTTTCTGAAAGTATCCTGTTTGTCACTTCTTAAAGCACAGTAAGTATGCCTCTACAACCATATATCAAAATTTGTTCAGCTATTCTCCAATAGATGGCCATGTCCTCAATTTCCAAATCTTTGCTATCACAGAAAGAACTGTTATAAATACTTTTGTACAAATAGAATCTTTTCCTTTTTTTTTGATCTCTTTGGGAGACAAACCTAGTACTGGTCTTGTTGGGTCAAAGGATATGCACAGTTTTATAGCCCTTGGCGTATAGTTCCAAATTGTCCTCCAGAATGGTTGGATGAATTTACAACTCTGCCAATAGTGTGTCAGTGTCACAATTTTTCACTTTATGTCCGGTATCTGATATTTTCCTTTTCTGCCATGTTAGCCAATCTGATAGGTGTGAAGTGGTATATCAGAATTGTTTTCATTTGTATTTCTCCAGTCAGTAGTGATTTAGAGCATTTTTTCATGGGACTATTGATAGTTTTTATTTTTTCTTTTGAAAACTGCCTATTTATAACCTTTGATTATCAACTGGTGAAATGACTCATTTTTTATAATTAAATAATTTTTTCCCTATATTCCCTATATATTTGAGAGATGCATCATTTATCAGAAAAATTCACTGCAAAAAATGTCTGACTTTTCCTATTTTTCTTCTAATTTTGTTCATATTGGTTTTGTCCAAAAGTTTTTTTTAAATTTTGTATAATTAAAGTTATCTATTTTACTTTCTATAATCCTCTCTATCTCTTGTTTGTCCTTTGTCCATAGATCTGACAGGTACATTTTTTTCAGTTTCTCCCTGATTTACTTATGAGATCATCTATTATGTCTAAATCATATATACATTTTGACCTTGTCTTGGTATATGGTGTGAGATGTTGATTTAAGCCTAGTTTCTGTTAAACTGCTTGCTAGCTTTCTCAACAATTTTTGTTAAATGTTCAATTCTTTTTTTTTTCATTCTATTTTTTATTTAAGCTTTCAACATTCATTTTCATAAAATTTTGAGTTCCAAATTTTTTCCCCATCTCTCACCCCTCCACCCCAAAACACTGAACATTCTAATTAATCTCCAATCTTCCCTCCCTTCTAACATCCCTCCCTTCCCTTATCCCCATCTTCTCTTTTGTCCTGTAGGGCAAGATAAATTTCTATGCCCCATTACCAGTATTTCTCATTTCCTAGTTGTATGTAAGAACAATACTCAACAGTTGTTCCTAAAACTTCGAGTTCCAACTTCTCTTCCTCCTTCCCTCCCTACCCATCCCCACTGGGAAGGCAAGCAATTCATTATAGGCTATATCTGTATAGTTTTGCAAATGACTTCCATAATAGTCATGTTGTGCAAGACTAACTATATTTCCTTCTATCCTATCCTGCCCCTCATTTCTTCTACTCTCTCTTTTGACCTTGTCCCTCCCCAAGAATGTTGACTTCTAATTGCTCCCTCCTCCCATTACTCTCCTTTCCATCCTGCTTATCCCCTTCTCCCCCACTTTCCTGTATTATAAGATAGGTTTTCATACCAAAATAAGTGTGCATTTTATTCCTTCCTTTAGTCGAATGTGATGAAAGTAAGTTTCATGTTTTTTCTCTCACCTGCCCCCTTTTTTCCCTCCACTGAAAAGTCTTTTACTTGCCTCTTTTATAAGAGATAATTTTCCCCATGCCATTTCTCCCTTTCTCCTCCCAATATATTTCTCTCTCACTCCTTAATTTCATTTTTTTAAGATAGGATCCCATCCTATTCTACTCACCCTGTGCTCTCTGGTGCTCTGTGTGTGTGTGTGAGTGTGTGTGTGTGTATGTGTCAGCATGTGTAATCCCACCAACTACCCAGATACTGAAAAAAGTTTCAAGTTACAAATATTTTCTTTCCATGTAGGAATGTAAACAGTTCAGCTTTAGTAAGTCCCTTATGATTTGTCTTTCCTGTTTACCTTTTCATGTTTCTCCTGATTCTTGTGTTTGAAAGTCAAATTTTCTTTTCAGCTCTGGTCTTTTCATCAAGAATGCTTGAAAGTCCTCTATTTCATTGAAAGACCATATTTTCCCCTGAAGTATTATACTCAGTCTTGCTGGGTAGGTGATTCTTGGTTTTAGTCCTAGTTCCCTTGACTTCTGGAATATCATATTCCATGCCCTTCGATCCCTTAATGTAGAAGCTGCTAGATCTTGTGTTATCCTGATTGTATTTCCACAATACTGGAATTGTTTCTTTCTAGCTGCTTGCAATATTTTCTCCTTGACTAGGGAACTCTGGAATTTGGCTATAATGTTCCTAGGAGTTTCTCTTTTTGGATCTCTTTTAGGCAGTGATGAGTGGATTCTTTCAGTATTTATTTTGTCCCCTGGTTCTAGAATATCAGGGCAGTTTTCCTTGATAATTTCA
Source organism: Bettongia penicillata ogilbyi (assembly GCA_023548195.1). Lineage (NCBI taxonomy): Eukaryota > Metazoa > Chordata > Mammalia > Diprotodontia > Potoroidae > Bettongia > Bettongia penicillata. The sequence continues at coordinate 7,278,579 of JAJHZJ010000198.1, read as the reverse complement.
TGAAAGATGATGTCTAGGCTCCTTTTTGATCATGACTTTCAGGTAGTCCCATAATTTTTAAATTATCACTCCTGGATCTATTTTCCAGGTCAGTTGTTTTTCCAATGAGATATTTCACATTCTCTTCCATTTTTTCATTCTTTTGGTTTTGTTTGGTGATTTCTTGGTTTCTCAGAAAGTCATTAGCCTCCATCTGTTCCATTCTAATTTTTAAAGAGCTATTTTCTTCAGTGAGTTTTTTAACCTCCTTTTCCATTTGGCTAATTCTGCTTTTGAAAGCATTCTCCTCCTCAATGGCTTTCTGAATCTCTTTTGCCAGTTGAGTTAGCCTATTTTTCAAGGTGTTATTTTCTTCAGCATTTTTTTGGGTCTCCTTTAGCAAGGTGTTGACCTGCTTTTCATATTTTTCTTGCATCTCTCATTTCTCTTCCCAGTTTGTCCTCCACCTCTCTAACTTGATTTTCAAAATGCTTTTTGAGCTCTTCCATGGCCTGAGACCATTGAAAATTTATTTTGGATGTTTGGGATACAGAAGCCATGACTTTTATGTCTTTCCCTGATGGTAAGCATTGTTCTTCCTCATCCAAAAGGATATCTGTTCACCAAGAAAGTAACCTTCTGTAGTCTTATTCTTTTTCCCTTTTTTGGGCATTTTCCCAACCAGTTACTTGACTTTTGGGTCCTTTGTCAAGAATAGGGTATACTCTGGGGATCTGTAATACCTTGGTTCCTCCCAAGTGGTATAATCAAATGTGTACACTGGTCTGGGAGCAGAGAGAGATTTTTGTGCCCAGAATCTTAGCAGAGTTTCCTCTTCACAACCACCTGGCCTCCAATTTCACCAAGCCAGCACTGGGAGTTGAGATTCAGATAAGCTGCGGGGGGGCAGGGCCACCATTCAGTGTGAGATAAAGATCAGCTCCCTCAGGGCCTCTACTCAAGGTAGAGGTAAGAATCAGCTGCTCAGTGCCCCCAGGGGTTTTACAATTCAACAATGGATGTGGGCTGCTGTAGGGACCGCTTTGGGAACTGCTGCCTCCTGCCTCATGTGGCCTCTGCGGCCACTGCCTGAGGCCGGAGCTATGGGAAGGCCCTTTGTCCTTCTCCCTTCTTGACCAGCTGAAAAACCCCTGTCACTGACCTTTGGCGCCTATGGGTTGAGGAATCTGTGAACCACTACTATGGGGACTGGAGATTCCACCCCCAGACCCTGTTGGTATCCTCCTCCCAGAACCAAGCCACACCACACAGCCAAGCCTGGGCTGGGTTCCACTTCATATCTCGTGTGACAGACAGTTCTTGTTGGCTTTTCAGGTTACCCTGGGCTGGAAATCTCCTCCACTCTATTTTTCTGTGGCTTCTGCTGCTCTAGAATTTTTTGAGAATCTTTCTTTACAAGTATTTTATGGGCTGTGGTGGGGAGAGCTAGCATATGTGTGTCTTTCTACTCCACCATCTTGGCTCCACCCCCTAAATATTCAATGCTTAACCCCAAAGTTGGATCTTGGAATTTACAAATACTAATTTACTGTGGTTATTCACTTTTGTGTATTGTGCATGTGATCTATTCCACTGCTCCAGCACTCTGTTTCTTAGTATCGAATTGTTTCAATGATCACCACTTTGTAATCTAGTTTGAAACCTAGAATTTCTAGACCATCTTCCTTAACATATTGTTTTTATTGATTCCCTTCAAATTCTTAAGTTTTGTTCTTCCAGACAAATTTTGTTACTATTCTTTCTAGCTCTATAAAATAATTCTTTGACTGCTTGATTTGTATGACACTGTAAAAGCAAATTAAGTTAGGTAGAATTTCCATTTTTATTACATTGACTTGGTCTACCCATGAGCAATGAACATTTCTCCAATAGTTCAGATCTGTATTTATTTGTGTGAAAAATGTTTTGTAATTGCATTCACATAATCTCTGGGTTTATTTGGGCAGGTAGGCTCCTAAATATTTTATATTGTCTGAAATTATTTCAAATGGAATTTGTCTTCCTATCTCATCCTGTTGGATTTTGTTGGTAGTGTAGAGAAATACTAACAGTTTGTATGTGTTTTGTTTTTATCCTGCAACATTGCTAAAGTTATTGTTTCAATTAGTTTTTTAGTTGATTCCCTAGGGTCCTCTAAGTATACCATTATATAATCTGCAGAGAGTGATAGTTTTGTTTCCTCATTGCCTATCTTTATTCCTTCAATTTCTTTTTCTTGTCTTAGTGTGATAGCTAACTTTTCTAGTACAACATTGAATAATATTGATGATAATGGACACATTTTCTTCACTCCTGATTTCATGAAGAAGGCTTCAAGTTTTATCCCCATTACAGATAATACTTGCTGATGGTTTTAGAGAGATACTAGCTATCATTTTAAGAAAGGATCCATTGATTTCCATGCTTTCTAGCATTTTTAAAAATAAGAATAGGTATTGCATTTTGTCAAAGGCTGTTTTTGCATCTATTCATATAATCATAGGAATTTTGTTGGTTTTATAACTGATATGGTCAATTATGCTGAAATTTTCCTAATATTGAATCATCCCTACATTCCTGATAAAATTTCTCACCTGGTCCTAGTGTAGAATCTATGGAACATATTGCTGTAATCCCCCTGATAGATTACTTAATATTGTTGCATTAATATTCATTAAGGAAATCAGTCTATTTCTTTCTCTGTTTTTGCTCTCCCTGGTTTAGGTATTTAAAGCATATCTTGATCATAAAAGGTATTTGGAGGGAATTCCTCTTTACCTATTTTTCAAAAAGCTTATATTATATTGGGATTAATTGTTCCTTAAATATTTGATAGAATTCACTCATGATAATATCTGGTCCTGGGGTTTTTTCTTAGGGAGCTTACTTATAGCTTAATTTCTTTTTTCTCAAAAGAGGTTAAGTATTCTATTTCCTTTTCTGTTAATCTGGGCTTTCTTGCTCTTATACACACACACACACACACACACACATATATATATATACACATATATATACACACACACATATACACACACATATGTATATATACACATATATGCATATACTTATGTATGTATGTATTTCTATACACACACACATGTTCATCAATTTCACTTAGATTGTCAGTTTTACTCAGCATATAACTGGGCAAAATAACTTCCAATAATTTCTTTAATTTCATCTTCTTTGGTGATACATTCACCTGTTTCATTTCTGATATTACTAATTTTTTTAAACATAAATTTATTTATTTAACTTTTTACATTCATTTTCACAAAATTTTGAGTTCCAAATTTTCTCCCCATTTATCCCCTCCCCCCCACCCCAATAACCCAAGCATTCTAATTTTCCCTATCACCAATCTGCCTTCTCTTCTATCATCCCTCCCTTCTCTTGTCCCCATCTTCTCTTTTGTCTTGTAGGGCCAGAGGACTTTCTATTCCCCATTAACTGTATTTCTTATTTCCTAGTAGCAAGAACAATACTCAACAGTAGTTCCTAAAACTTTGAGTTCCAAATTCTCCCCATCCCTCCCTCCCCCCCCCCATTCCCTTTGGGAAGGCAAGCAATTCAATATAGGCCAAATCTGTGTAGTTTTGCAAATGACTTCGATAACAGTCATGTTGTGTAAGAATAAGTGTATTTCCCTCCATCCTATCCTGCCCCCCATTGTTTCTATTCTGTCTTTTGATCCTGTCCCTCCCTGAGTGTTGACTTCAAATTGCTCCCTTCTCCCATTGCCCTCCCTTCCATCATCCCTTCCTCCCTGCTTATCTCCTTCTCCCCTACTTTCCTGTACTGTAAGATAGGTTTTCATACCAAAATGTGTGTGCATTTTACTCCTTCCTTTAGTCTAATGTGATGAGGGTAAACTTCATGTTTTTTTTCTCAGCTCTCCTCTTTTTCCCTCCACTAAAAAGTCTCCTGCTTGCCTCTTGAATGAGAGATAAATTACCCCATTCCATTTCACCCTCTCTCCTCCCACTACATTTCTCTCTCACCATTTACCTTAATTTCTTTTAAGATATGGTCCCATCCTATTCAATTCACTCTGTGCTCTCTGTCTCTGTATGTGTGTGCATGTGTGTATGTGTGTGTGCATGCACACGTGTACATGTGTGTGTGTGTATGTGTGTGTGTATAATCCCACCAACTACCCAGATACGGAAAAATTTTAAGAGTTACAAATATTGTCTTTCCATGTAGGAATGTAAACAGTTGACCTTTGGTAAGTCCCTTTTGACTTCCCTTTGCTGTTTACTTTTTCATGCTTCTTCTCATTCTTGTGTTTGAAAGTCAAATTTTCTTTTAAGCTCTGTTTTTTTTCATCAAGAATGCTTGAAAGTCCTCTGTTTCATTGAAAGAACATATTTTCCCCTGAAGTATTATACTCAGTTTTGCTGGGTAGGTGATTCTTGGTTTGAGTCCTAGTTCCTTTGACTTCTGGAATATCCTATTCCATGCCCTTCGATCCCTTAATGTAGAAGCTGCTAGATCTTGTGTTATCCTGATTGTATTTCCACAATACTGAAATTGTTTCTTTCTAGCTGCTTGCAATATTTTCTCCTTGACCTGGGAATTCTGGAATTTGGCCACAATGTTCCTAGGAGTTTCTCTTTTTGGATCTCTTTCAGGCAGTGATTGATCAATTCCTTCAATACTTATTTTGCCCTCTGGTTCTAGAATATCAGGGCAGTTTTCCTTGATAATTTCATGAAAGATAATGTCCAGGCTCTTTTTTTGATCATGGCTTTCAGGTAGTCCCATAATTTTTAAATTGTCTCTCCTGGATCTATTTTCCAGGGCAGTTGTTTTTCCCATGAGATATTTCACATTCTCTTCCATTTTTTCATTCTTTTGGTTTTGTTTGGTGATTTCTTGGTTTCTCAGAAAGTCATTAGACTCCATCTGTTTCTTTCTAATCTTGAGAGAGCTATTTTCTTCAGTGAGCTTTTGAACCTCTTTTTCCATTTGGCTAATTTTGCTTTTGAAAGCATTCTTCTCCTCATTGGCTTTTTGAACCTCTTTTGCCAATTGAGTTAGCCTATTTTTCAAGCTGTTATTTTCTTCAGCATTTTTTTGGGTCTCCTTTAGCAAGGTGTTGACCCGTTTTTCATGCTTTTCTTGCATATCTCTCATTTCTCTTCCCAGTTTTTCCTCCACCTGTCTAACTTGATTTTCAAAATCCTTTTTGAGCTCTTCCATGGCCTGGGCCCACTGGACATCCACCTCGGATGTCTGGGATAGAGAGGCCCCGACCTCCACATCCTTCCCTGATGGCAAGCATTGTACTTCGTCATCAGAAATGAAGGGGGGAAGGAACATCTCTTCCCCAATAAAGTAGCTCTCTATGTTCTTATTCTGCTTCCTTTTTCTGGGCATTTTCCCAGTCAGTTACCTGACTTCTGAGATTCCTCTCCACCCCCACCTGGATCTTCCCAGCTAGTGCTTGGGTTCTCAGATTCAAATGCTGCTTCCCAGTCTCAGGGCTATCTGCGGCAGGAGCAGCTGCTATTCAATGTCAGCTTAAGTTCTGGCACTCGGGTTGGGGCAGGGCCTTCTCCTAGGCTCAGCTCCCTCAGGGGGTTTATGCAGAGACCTGAGCTTCTGCCTGCAGCTCGGGGAGTCCTGGGCCGCCGCCACTGCCTCTGCCACTCCCTCTGCTGCTGCCTCCAGAGGGGGCCTGAGCCACGGAGACACCCCACTCCCCTTTCAGCCAGCCCAGAAGTCTCTCTCACTGACCTGTAGCGCCTGTAGGTGGAGGGACCTTCGCGGCCACCAGAGCTTCCATCCCTGAAGCCTACTCAGATCTGCTCCTCTTGGGGCCCCACGGCCAGGGCTGGGCAGGGGTGGGTTCTGCTCTCTGGAGCGCAATGGACCCCTGGGGACAGCTTTCCAGGGCTCTCTGGAATGGAAATCTCTTTCACTGTGTTGGTGCGCAGCTTGCCCTGATCCAGAATTTGTGGGGAGTTCTTTTTACAGGAAATTTCTGGGCTGTGGATTCAGAGCTAGCATACGTGAGTCTTTCTACTCCTCCATCTTGGCTCCTCCAGATATTACTAATTTTTTTAATCAAATTAATCAGTGGTTTATCTATTATTGCCCCCCTCCCACCAAAAACCAGCTCCTAGTTTTATTTATTAGTTCAATATTTTGTTTTGCCTTCTTTTACTTTCAATTGTATTAATCTCTCCTTTGAGTTTCAGGATTTCCATTTTGGTGTTTGCTTAATTTTTAATTTGTTCCCTTTCTGTTTTTTTTTTATTTAGTTGCATGCCTAATTCATTGATCTGTTCTCTCTCTCTCTCTCTCTCTCTCTCTCTCTCTCTCTCTCTCTCTCTCTCTCTCTCTCTCATCATTGTATGAATTTAGAAATATAAGTTTTCCCTTAAGAATTGCTTTGACTTCTTTCCACAAATTTTGAAATGTTGACTCACTGATGTCTTCTCTTTAATGAAATTATTGTTTCTATGATTTGTTTTTTGACTCACTCAGTTTTTAGGATTAGATAGTTTTTATGTTTCCACAACCGTTTATGAAATTCAATTTTTATTGCATTATGGTCTGAAAGGTTACATCTAATATTTTTGTTTTTCTGCATTTGATTGTGAGGTTTTCATACATGATCTATTTTTTGTGAGAATACCATCTACAGCTGAGAAAAAGGTATACTCCATTCTATTACCAGTTTTCTCTAGAAGTCACTCATATCTATTTTTTTCTAAGTTTTTCTGTGTTTCTTTCACTTCTTTATTTATTTTATGTTTAAATTTATATACCTCTAAGAAGGGAAAGTTGTCCCCCACTAGAACAGTTTTAATGTCTATATATTTCTGTGATTCATTTAAATTCTCCTTTAAAAATTTGGATGCTACATTGTTCATGCCTATATATATATGTGTGTGTGTGTGTGTGTATGTGTATGTGTGTACATATTTATATTCTGTTATATATACATATATGTTGTATACACATATTACACACATATACATACATATATGCACATATATGTATGTATGTGTATCTATATTATATATGCGTTATATTCTGGTTTCTAATCCATTCTGAAATCCACTTCCATTTTATGGATGGGTTCATCTTGTACACCTTCACAGCTATGATTACTAACTGCACAATTCCCTCCATTCTATTTTCTTCTGCTTAGTCTTCTCTCTCTCTTTATCTTGTCCCTCCCCTAAAATCTGTTTTGCTTCAGACCATTTCCAACTTCTTTTGTTTGATCTTCCTTTTATCATCTCCCCCCTTTCTTTATTTCTCTTCCCCTTCTATTTTCTGGTTGGGTAAGATAAGTTTCTATTGTTAATTGAGTATGTATATTTGTTTTCCTTCTTTGAATCAATTTAAGTGGAGTTCAAGCATTGCCTCTGGCCACCCCACCCACCAAGCACACACACACACACACACACACACACACACACACACATACACACACACACACCATTTTCCCCTCCATTATAAAAGCTCTTCCTTGCACATCTCTTTTATGTGAGATAATTCTCCCCATTCTTCTTCCTTCCCTCTTCTCTTCTTAGGCGATCTCTCTCACTTATCCATTTTTCTTAATTCCAATTTAACCAACTAACTCCCACATTCTCTTTCTATGTAACATCCTGATAATTTCTTAAAAGATATATATGTATTATCTGCCCATATGGAAAGCTAAACAGTTTAATTTTATTGAATCATTTATGATTTCTCTTTAATGTCTCCCTTTTTATGCTTCTCTTGAGTCATGTACTTGAAAGTCAAATTTTCTATTCAGTTCTGGCATTTTTATCAGAAATGCTTGGAAGTCCTCTATTTCATTATATATCTACTTCTTTTCTTTGAATAATTATGCTCACTTTTGCGAGTTGGTTATTCTCTGTCATAATCCTAGCTCTTTTGTCTTCCAAAATACCATATTCCAAACTCTCTGCTTCTTCAATGTATTAGTTACTAAATCTTGTGTGATCCCAACTTTGGCTCCATAGCATTTGAATAGTTTCTTTCTGCCTGATTGAAACATTTTCTTTTTGAAATTGAAACATAGGAGCTTTCAAATTCAGCTATAATATACTCTAGAGTTTTTGTTTTGGAGTCTCTTTTAGGAAGTGATCAGTTGATTCTTTCAATTTTGCCCTCTGGTTTTAAGCTCTCACAGAGTTTTCCTTGATAATTTCTTGAAACATGATGTCAATGCTTTTTCTTTAATCATGGCTTTTAGGTAACGTAACAATTTTTAAATTGTCTCTCCTTGATCAGTTTTCCAAATAAGTTGTTTTTCTAATGAGATATTTTGTAGTTTCTTCTGTTTTTTTTTCATCCTTTTGACTTTTTAAAAATTACTTCTTTGTGATTCATGGAATCATTACCTTCCACTTGCCCAATTCTAATTTTTAAGGAATTATTTTCTTCAGTGAACTTTTGTACCTCTTTTTTCCATTTGGCCAATTCTGATTTTTAAGGAGTTATTTTTGTCAGAGAATTTTTGTATCACTTTTCTCATTAGGTAAATTATGTTTTAAGGGTTCATTTTCCTTAGTATTTTTTGTGCCTCCTTTACTAAGCTGTTAATTGTCTTTTCATAATTTTTGTTCTTTGTTTTCATATCTTTACCTGATTTTTCCTCTTCTACACTTATCTGATTTTGAAAATAATTTTTTAGCTCTTCCAGGTATTTTTGTTGGGCTTACGTCCAATCCACATTTTTTCTTTGAGGCTTTGCTTTAGCTGTTTTGATTTCACTGTCTTCTTCTGAGGTTGTGTCTTGATCTTCCCTGTCACCGTAGTAGCTCGTAATGTTCAGATCTTTTTGTTGCTGTTTGCTCATTTCCCCACCCTCCTCCTTGATTTGTAATTTTATGTTAATGTTAGACTATGTCCAGCATGGGGATGGGGGTGAGAAGCGTTCTCAAGCTTCCGAGCTTTTCACACTACTGTTTTTGGAGCTAACTCTGGGGGTTTGCTTCTAAGGCGATGTGATTTGGGGAGAGGTATGGTCACTGTTCTCTTGGTCCACCTTCCAGACTTTATACAGGAAGGGTCCCTGATTTCTTAGGGTTGCCATCTATATTGTTTCTCAGGGCCTCTCTTTTATTGGGACTGAAAGTGTTACTGCCTCTCAGAGTTTCTACTCCTTCTTGATAAAAAATTCCCCTCTCCGTTTTTGAACTGTGGTCCAAATGTGGGTATAGACAGTTGGATTGTCAAACAGTTGCCCCTCAAGGATCCCTCTGTCTTGATCAAAAGTGATTCTCTCTGCCCTTGAACTATAACTCAGAAGTAGCTATATCCAGTGAATTGCCAAACAACATTTGGTTCTATATTCAGTGCTAGCACATGGGTACTCTATGATGTCTTTCTGCTCAGTTGCTAGGAGGTTCCCTTATCATGTCTTGCTTGAGAGCTCCCAAATCTGATGCTGTTTCTGTCACCAATACCTACTCCTTCCACTGGTGTTTTTATCCATGTGGGTTCCAGGTCAGTCTTCTCCAGTGTGTCACAGATCTCTCTGACTTCCTATATTGTTTTGGGCTGGAAGGATATCTTACTCTGATTTTTCAAATTCTATTTGAGGCATTATTTTAAAGTTTTTTTTGTAGGGAAATATTGGGAGAGCTTGGGTGAGTGCTTTGTCATCTTGGCTCTAGACATGGAAGTCAACAAATATGTATTGAGTGCCTACTAGATACAATACGTTATGTAAATGCACCAATAGGGTAGGAAGGCAGAGCACCTGCTCTTGAGGAGTTTGTGGAGAATGAGATGTGTATAAATAAGTATAAGGAAGAACATGATACATGCATGAGAGTACTACAGAGTACTAGGAGAACAGATAAGAAAGTGATTCCTAGAATGCAGGGAAGAAGAGAAGAGATAGTCCAGAGCACTCACTAGGATCACTGCGTTTTGAGCAAAATTAAAGACCATGTAGGTTCAGATGGGTTAAACATTTACCTGCAACACTCCCTAGTGTGTGACCTGAACCAAATTAAAATGTGAGAAATATTTAACAAAATAAATAAAAAGACAATGGGATACAGATAATGTCTATATATGGTTTTCTAAGAAGATCTATATCAGGCAGAAATTCTTAGTATAGTTTAGAAGCTCATTTCTATTTGGATTTCATATTATGGATATAGTTCAACTCCCTCATTGTCTAAATAAGGAAACAGAAGCCCAGAAAGGGGAAGGAATTTACCTAATATGCATTCTGGATTTAGTGTCAGAAGACTTGGCTTTGAATGTCCTCTCTACCACTCCAGAGTGCATTCTACCAAATCATAGTTCTTTCTACTACAGTAATAAGAACCATCATGTTGGAAGGGCCATTCGAGTTTGTCCAGCCCTTTCTTACCCTTTTTTGAATCATGGACCCATCTAGCAGTCTCATGAAGTCTGTGGACCACTTCTCAGAAAAATGTTTTTAATATGTAAAATACCATGGATTGCAAAAGGAATCAATTAAATTGAAATAAACTCTATATGTTTTTTCCTCAAAGTTTATAGATCCCTTGAAATATTTATGTCTTTAGATGTCAGTGGACCCCAGGTTAAGAATCTTTGGTTAAGTTTAATCTTTCACAGATAGGGAAACTGAGACCCAGAGAAAGAAGAGAGACTTTTGTTTTACTTCTTACCTGCCCTGCAGTCTCTGAAGTTCACACATCATGCCCTTTCAGGCAGCAGAAGACTTTTGCTTTGGGTTTCTGTTGGGGTAGATGGTGAATCCCTCCAGATGTTCCTGCTTGCAGTTAGCACAGGGCTGAATACATCAAGCTTCAGAACCCTAGAAGAGCTCCTCAATGAGATCCATGGCCACTCAAAAGAAATGGACCTAACAATCCATTTAAGGGAGAGAGCAGGGAAGCAAGTGAATAAAGAAAGTCTGTTGTCCAGATAATGCTGTACAGCTGTATGGGCAGACCATTGAGTTAATCCATCAGTCCATCTTTCCTGGACAATCACTGCATATGGACAATGAGCTGGGCTCAGGACTGAATAGGGATGAGAGTGGGCTGGAATGCATTTAGAAAATTGTGTACTGCTTTCAACAATCCAAGCTGCTGACACAAAACACATCTTTTTAACACCAATTTTCTCCTAGTGATGTTATATGCCTATGAATCACAGAATGCCAAAACTGCTAAAGAACTGAAATTGCAGGTGACCCAAAGAGCATGGGAGAGATGCATGATGGGTGTAAGCAGGATATATACAGCATATGGCTGAGGATGACTTGCATTCAAGAAATGGAATAAAATAAATCATCCAGGAGAGATGATATGGTACTATAGAAAGAATTTTGAATCTGAAATCAGAAGACCAGAGTTGAATTCTAGGCCCTGCTATTTAAAAGCTGTAAATTACAATGGGCAAAGAATTTCCCCTCTCCAATCGACCCTTCTCTCAATTGTAAACTAAGGGGGTTAGACTTAATGACTTCTGAGATACCTTCAAGTTCTAGTTTCATGGTGGAAGGAAATCAGCATTATTAAGTGCTTACTAAATGCTAGACCTTTGATGGAGGAAAACCGACACAAATAAAAACAAAGATAATCCCTGCCCTTAAAGAGGTTGCATTCTGATGAGGATAGATAACACACCAAAGGTAGCAGAAAATCTGGGTGGGACATGGGAGGGGTGGATATGATAGTACAGGCCAGGGGGCATGTTTCAAAGCCAAGAACAAAAGCAGGAGGAGAATGACAGCCTTCCCGGGACCATTCACGAAACAAAGGCTCCACCAGGAACTCACTATTTGAAGAATGAGGGAGGGTTTTTACCAAGGGATAGTCCAGGTTGAGAAGACCAGAGCAGGGAAAGAAGACCCCTGGTACCGAGGGAAGTTCCAGGATGATTCAGCATAGTTTGGAAGTCTGGATATCAGAAAGAAGAAGATGAGCCTATGCTGAATTGGAAAAGGAATAAGGTCAGTCATATTATTAGAATGATGGAGGACAAAAGGATATTCTGAATCCCACAGAAGATTTAGAGAAAGGCCTTTATGGAGGGAAGCTGGGTGGCATAGTGGTTAGAGTGCCAGGGCCTGCAGTTAGGAAGACTTAAGTTCAAATCTAGCCTCAGACACTTATTGTCACTGAACCTTGTTCCCCTCAGTTTCTTCATCTATGAAATGAGTTGGAGAAGAAATGGCAAGTCACTCCATTATCGTTGCCAAGAAAACTCCAAATGATGTCATGAAAAGTCAGATAAAACTGAAACAAAACAAAATATCAAGATAATGATATATTTCCAACACCATAATATCAAAATAAACATGGTATAGTAGAAAAGGAACTGGATGTGGAGTCAGGACACCTGATTTGTATTGTACCTCAGATACGTTCTAGTAATGTGACCATAGGTGATTTTCTTTCTGAGTACCAGTTTCCTTGTATTTGGAATGACGATAAGAACTTTTCACTCTCTACCTCACAGGATTGTGGTAAGGGAAGTGCTTTGCAAATCTTAAAACAATTATGTAAAATTGATTTATTAGTCCCTTTAATACTGTTAGAGCTTAATTCTTCTATAAATATGTGACTCTGAGAGGGTGATGTATTTAATTAAGTAGCTTCGCACACACCCTCAGGAGTCTTAGTATGCTGAACTTAAGTGACAGAACCCAAATTCCAATCCATCCTATGCCCAGGTGGGTCTTAGTTTTCTTATCTGTCAATTAAGCAGTTGGATTAAATGTTCTCTATTAATCCTTTCAACTCTAGATCTATGATCCTATGAACCTATAATGGTGTGTGTGTGTGTGTGTGTGTGTGTGTGTGTGTATGTGTGTGTGATGTAATGGGAGAGAATATATTGAAAGTCAAGGAAAAGTTGTACTTAGGGAAAGGGTGTCAGAAGACTTTTCCATTTTGCCTAGACCAGTAATGGTTTCTATTGTTTGTTTCTTCCTCAAAATTAACCACTTATAAAGGAGAAAAATAAACTACTTCTTTCTCCATACTCAAATGGAAGGGATAAAGAACTACCCTAACTGCCTCCAGTCTCTGGTAAGCATCAATGGAGGAAGCCAGGAAGCAGCAAGGAAAACAGGAGAAAAAATAGCATAATAAATTGATTTAAATTTAGATGCTTAAACAGCCTTGCAGAATCGCACACCTCCCTCAGGTAGGAGCAGGAAGGACTCTACACATTTCTGCCCAAATACAGGGTGGTCAGTCAGTCACTTTTAGGAATAATTTGAAGGCTATTTTAGTTGACTGAAGCAGCAGTATAATGTGGCAGCCACTCCAAAAGCAATACCATCTTTGCCTGAATTAAGAGAATGGCAACTTCTAGGAATAAGGAGGTGAGAGTCCCTCCATGTATTGTACTCTGGTCAGACCTTATCTAGAGTGCTAAGTTCAGTTCTGGGCACTCTATGTTGGGAAACTGGAAAGAAAAACTAGAATGATGAAAGGCCTTGAGGATGTGTCATATTAGAATGAATGGTAAGGAGCAGGGATACTCAGCCCGGAGAAGAAATGGCTTGAATGAGTAGGTGAGACCATGATGTCTACCCTCAAGTATTTGTAAGACATTTTTTGTGGAAAAAGAATTAGATTTGTTCTGTTCAAACCTAGAAAGCAAAACTAGGAGTACTCTGTGGAAATAAAAAAACATAGCAAATTTAGGTTTGATGACTGTAAGGGGAAAAATATTCCTAGAATGTTCCAAAAATGAAAGGGAATGGGAACCTCAGCAGGTAGAGCTCCCTCCCTTCTTCAAGCACAGACTGGATGAACACTTATTGGGCAACATCATTTATTGGGTGCTATAGTGGGAATTCTTGTACATGTGTGGGTTGTACCATGTGGTTATTAACATCCTTTCAGACTCTGAAATTCTGTTATTTTCTTCTTTCAGACTGAAATTTAAGTACTGCTACAACACAAGATAAAAGGTGATTTTTGATATCTGGAATTAGTGAAATTACCTATCCATGGATGGGATTGTAGCCTCTTTGGAAAGATCTCCCTGACTTGATCAGTTTCAGACCAACTTCAACTATGACTTGGTGAGGCAACCAAGATTGTATTTGTTAATAACAAAATTTATCTGGAAGAACATAAAATAAAAAATATTAAGAGAATCTATGAAAGAAAATGTGAAGGAAAGTGGTCTAGAAGTTTTACACCTTAAACTGTTTTGTCAAGTGGTGATCATGAAAATAATCTGGTACTGGAAAATCTGGTTCATGGAAACAATCTAAGAAATAGAATGGTGGATCAGTGGAAAAGATTAGTGTGATGGCAAGCAAAGTGTGATCTTCTGCTGTTTTTGTTTTGATGTAATCAATGCCTCTGACTGAATCTTTCCTTTATCAACCACACTCTTCACTAGGAGTAAAGTACAAAAAAAAGATTTTCTTTAACTACAAACAGAATACATTTTTTATTGTTAATGTAATTAAAGACCTTCCCCACCCATTAATGGGCCTGCCCATGAAGGGGAGTTTGATCTGGACAGATTTGTGGGAAGGTCCATACCTTTTGTTAATGAGGCATTGGTTCTCAAGGGTTGGGAAGCCCTCTGGCTCTAAAAAAGGTATAAATACTCCGAGGGTGAGGTTTTACTTTGGGGATTACTGACTGGAAATGTTTGGCCAGAAGAGGACTTCAGGAAGCCACTAAGGAACCCCCACCCCCAGCTTGGAAAACCCAGATGTCAGTGTTTCCCTCTCTGGTAACTATGGTCAGACAGTTGGACCTGTCTATTGAATTGTAATGTATGTACTGATTATAGCAGAGGAAGCTTTGTCTGTTGATCTTTGATTTCTCTGTATTTTCTTTGAAGCTCAGGGTGCTGATTCCCCTGAACTAGGTGAATGATATATGTGCTTGACATATACAAAAACTGACCATATACTAGGACATAAATACCTCACAATCCAGCACAGAAAGGCAGAGATAATCAATGCATCCTTCTCAGATTACAGTGCAATAAAAATTACATGTAATAAGAGGCCATGGAAAGATAGAGCAAAAATTAATTGGAAACTAAATAATCTAATCCTAGAGGAGTGAGTTAAACAACAAATCATAGAAACAATTGACAACTTCATTCAAGAGAATGACAATAGTGAGACAACCTACCAAAACTTATGAGATACTGCAAAAGCAGTTCTTAGGGGGAAGTTTTATATTATTGAAGTCTACATGAGTAAAATAGAGAAGGGGAGATCAATGAATTGGGCATGCAGCTTTAAAAGCTAGAGAAAGAACAAACTGAAAATCTCTAAGTAAATATCCAGTCAGAAATACTGAAAACCAAAGGCGAGAGTAATAAAATTAAAATTAAAAAAAAATTAAACTAATAAAACTGAGTTGGTTTTATGAAAAAATCAATAAAATTGATAAAGCTTTGGTCAAGTTGATTTAAAAAAAGAAAGAAGGAAATCAAATTACCAATATCAAAAATGAAAAGGGTGAACTCACCTCCAATGAGGAGGAAATTAAAATAATAATTAGAAATTACTTTGTCCAACTGTATGTCCATAAATTTTACAATCTAAGTGAGATGGATGGATATTTTTAAAAAGTATAAATTGCCCAGATTAACAGAAGAGGAAGTGGAATACTTAAACAACCCCATCTCAGAAAAAGAAATTGAAAAGCCATCCATGAACTCTCTAGGAAAAAATCTCCAGGGCCAGATGGATTTACAAGTGAATTCTATCAAACATTTAAAGAACAGTTAATCCCAATACTATATAGACTATTTGGGAAAATTGGTGAAGAAGGAGTCCTATCAAATACTTTTTATGATACAAATATAGTTCTGATACCTAAACCAGGAAGAGCTAAAAGAGACAAAGAAAATTATAGACTAATTTCTCTAATGAATATGGATGCAAAAATTTTAAATAAGATAATAGCAAAAAGAATACAGCAACGTATCATGAGAATAATACATTTGGATCAGGTAGGATTTATACCAGGAATGTAGAGTTGTTCAATATTAGGAAAACTATCAGCATTATTGATCATATCAACAAAGAACTAACAAAAACCAGAAGATTATCTCAATAGATTCAAGAAAAGCTATTGACAAAATACAACACCTATTCCTATTGAAAACACTGGACAGTATAGGAATAAGTGGAGCCTTCTATAAAATAATAAGCAGTATCTACCTAAAACCATCAGCAAGCATTATATGTAATGGGATAAGCCAGATGCATTTCCAATAAGATCAGGGGTGAAATAAGAATGTCCATTATTACCACTGTTATTCAATATGGAACTAGATATGTTAGCTTTAGCAAGAAGAGAAGAAAAAGAAATTGAAGGAATTAAAATAGGCAAAGAAGAAACTAAGTTATCACCCACTCTTTGCAGATGATATGATGTTATACTTAGAGAATCCCAGAGAATCAAGTAAAAAACTACTTGAAATAATAAAAAACTTTGGCAAATTTGCAGGTCACAAAATAAACCCACATAAATCATCTCCATTTCTATATATTACTAACAAAGCCCAACAAAAAGAGATAGAAAGAGAAATCCCATTTAAAGCTATGGTAGACACTAAAATATGTGGGAGTCTACCTGCCAAAAAAACCTAGGGATTATATTAACACAACTACAAAATACTTTTTGCATAAACAGAGTCAGATCTAAGTAACTGGAAAAACATCAGTTGCTCATGGGTAGGTCAAGCTAATATAATAAAAATGACAATTCTATCTAAATTAATTTACTTATTCAGTGCCATACTGATCAAACTACCAGATAATTATTTTCTACAGATAGAAAAAATAATATCAAATTCATCTGGAAGAACAAAACGTCCAGAATATCAAGGGAACTAACAAAAAGAAATGGTAGGGAAGGTGGCCTAGTGCTATCAGATCTCAAATTTTATTGTAAAGTAGTAATCATCAAAACAAAAGATAGAGAACATTATGAAGTGCAAAATGGATAATTTTGATTACATTAAATTGAAAAGTTTTTGCACAAACAAACTCAATGCAACCAAGATTAGGAGGAAAGCAGAAAACTGGGAAAGAATTTTTGCAACTAGTGTCTATGATAAAGGCCTTCTTTCTAAAATATATAGAGAACTGAGTCAAATGTACAAGAATACAAATCATTCCCCAATTGATAAATGGTCAAAGGATATGAACAGGGAGTTTTCAGAGGAAGAAATTAAAGCTATTTATAGTCATATAAAAATGCTCTAAATCGCTGTCGGTTAGAGAGATGCAATCAAAACAACTCTGAGGTAACACATCATACCTATCAGATCAGCTAACATGACAAAACAGGAAGATGATAAATGTTGGAGAAGATGTGGGAGAGTTGGAACACTAATTCATTGTGGTGGAGCTTTGAGCTGATCCAACTATTCTGGAGAGCAATTTGGAACTGTGCCCAAAGGGCTACAAAAATGTGCGTACCCTTTGACCTAGCAATATCACTTCTAGGACCATATCCCAAAGAGAGCATAAAAATGGGAAAGGGTCCCACATGTACAAAAATATTTATAGCAGCTCTCTTTGTGGTGGCCAAGAACTGGAAATCAAAGTGGATGCCCATCATGAACAAATTGTGGTAAATGAATGTAATGGAATAGTATTGTCCTATAAGAAATGATGAACAGGAAGACTTTGGAGAGGTCTGAAAGGACTGGTATGAACTGATGCTGAGTGAAAGGAGCAGAGCCAGAAGAACTTCATAAACACAGCAACAACAACAGTGTGGGAGGAATTTTTCTGGTAGCCCTTCACAGCAATGCAAGGACCTAAAAAATTCCCGATGGACCCTTGAGGCAAAATGCCATCCATATCCAGAGAAAGAACTATGGAATTGGATTGCAGAATGAAGCAGACTATTTTCTCTTGTGTTTTGTTTTGCTTTATAGTTTCTCCCATTCGTTTTAATTCTTCCATGAAATATGACTAAGATGAAAATGTATTTAGTGAGAATGTTTGCACAGAATCCATATAAGATTCACACTGTCTCAGGGAGGGAAGGTGTAGGGGTGGGGGAAGGAGAGGTGAAGGAGGGGAAGAAAACCTAAGATTTATGGAAGTGATTGTAGAAAACTGAAAACAAATAAATTAATTTTAAAAAATCATATATGTGCTTGGTTAAAGGCATGACATACGTATTTGATTAAAGTGATTGTTAAACCTCTCAAAAGTTGCCTTTCCTTTTATGAAGGCTAAGAACCATGAGAGCAGGCCCTCCCTCTGTATATTGGCATGCTTATTGATCAGTTAGATATATAATACACAGTGTTAAAGGATCATAGTAGTCCAGTGTTTGATAAATCCAAAGGTTCTTTTTTATTTTGGAACAAGAACTCACAATTTGACAAAAATAACTGGAAAAACTGGAAAGCAGTTTGACAAAAACTAGGCATAGACCAACATCTCATACCATATGCCAAGATAAGGTCAAAATGGGTACATGACTTAGATATAAAGAGTGATATATCCTAAGGAAGTTAGAGGAAAATGAAAAAGCTTACCTGTCAGATCTATGGATAAGGAAAGTATTTTTGACCAAACAGATTATAGAAAGGATCACAGGAAATAAAACAGATATTTTTAATTACATTAAATTAAAAATTTTTGCACAAACAAAACCAATGCAGCCAAAATTAGAAGGGAAGCAGAAAACTGGGGAGGGGGGATTTACAGCAAGTTTATTTGATAGCAGCCTCATTTCTCAAATATACAAAGAACTGTGTGAACTTTATAAGAATACCAACCATTGCCCAATTGATAAATGATCAAAGGAGTGAACAGTAAGTTTTCAGAAGAAATAAAATCTACAGTCACCTGAAAAAATGCTTTAAATAACTATTCATTATTGTTATTGTTTGGTTGTTTTCAGTCATGTCCAACTCTTTGTAACCCTATTTGGGGTTTTCTAGTTGAAGATACTGGAATGGTTTGCCATTTCCTTCTCCATATCATTTCATAAATGAGGAAACTGAGGCAAACAGGGTTAAATGACTTACCTAGGGTCACACATCTAGAAAGTGTCTGAGACTGGATTTGAACTCATCTTCCTAACTCAGCATTCTATCTACTGCCCCCACATAGCTGTCCAACTACTGATTAGAGAACTGCAAATTAAAATAACCCTGAAGCATATAATCTCCCACCTATCAGATTGTCTAATATGACAGAAAAGGAAACTGACAAGTGTTGGAGGGGATATAGAAAAATTGGATGATAATACACTGTTGGTGGAATTATAAACTGATCCAATCATTCTGGAGAGAAATGTGTAACTAAGCCCAAAGGCAATAATACTGTGAATACCCTTTAACCCAGCAAAACCACTACTAAATCTCTACCCCAAAAAGATTGACAGAAAAGGAACTACAGGCACAAAAATATTTGTAGCAGCTCTTTTTTTTTTTTTGGTGGTAAAGAACTGGAAGTTGAGGGGATGTCCAAAAAATAGGGGAAAAGATGAACAAATGGTGGCTTATGATTGTGATGAAATACTGCTAGGCCCTCAGAAGTGATAATCAGGATGCTTTCAGAAAATCCTGAGAAGACTTATATGAAGTGATGCAAAGTAAAGTGAACAGAACCAGGAGAAGACTGCACACAGTAAGAGCAATATTTTATGATAATCAACTATGAATGACTTAGCTACTCTGACTGATACAGTGATCCAAGAAAATTACAAAAGACTTATGATGAAAAATTCTATCCACCTCCAGAGAAAGAACTGACAGAATCTAAATGCAGATTGAAATATAATTTTTTTCACTTTACTTATTTTTCTTGCCTTTATTTTTTGCGCAACCTGGTTAATGTAGAAATACTCTTTGCATGATTTCACATATATAATTGATATCACATTTCTTGCCTTCTCAATGGGTGAGGGAAGAGGAAAGGACTCTGGAGTCAAAATTTTTGAAAAATGAAAGTTAAAAACAAGTAATAATTGTTTTTAAAAAGAAAGAAAAAATTGCCTGTTTTAACTATTCTTTGGGGGTATTGTCTTTTATAGATAGATAGATTTAAAAAAAAATAACCAAAGTTCCTATAATATTTATTGGATCTACAGGTTAAGGAGAATATGGAAAGTTAGCAAGACCTAAGATGTCAGTATTCTTGGGGCCAGGAGATGATACTATGTATCAGAACAAAATCCTCACGTTATAATTCTTTAACTTCACCATGTTTAATTCGTCACTCTTATTAACCTTTTTTTTTTTTTTGGTTCACAAGTTTCAAGGATTATACTAAATGCATTGCAAAATTAATCACATTTTAAAATATGCTGAAGAGATTTCAAGAAACTCAAAAGTAGCTTATATGGCACTGTCTTAATTTCCATTGCTTCAGTGACTTCCAAAGTAGACAGTGCTTTTCTCTCAATTTGCACCTACACTTTCCACAGAAAGAGGAGCCTGAAAATTGAGTGAGGTTATGGGAGTTGGACCTATCTCTTGGATAAGTACATGTCTTTTTCTCAGCATTTGGAATAAAGAATTTGTTGTGCATAAAGGTTTACTGTTAAGTCTTAGCCACATGGAACTGACATTTCCCAGCCCATTGAGAACTTCTAGAAGGAGCTGTTAAGAAAACAGCATTTGGAAAAAACAGGGCAGGACATATTAGCAGTGCAAATTTCTCACCCTACATTGGCCTAGAAGTGCCTAGTTAGCTGTTAGGCATCTGGGATCGCTCTATTATTGGGAAAAACCATCATCTAGTTTGTCTCCAAAGGGAGAACCACCACAGAGCCACAAGACTACCCTGGGAATGCAACTGATGAAAAAAAATGAAGCATGAGAAAAGCCTGCCAGAGTGAGCATTCTCCTGCTCCAAGTTGTTTCAGAGGTGCAGAGCTCAGTGATTCCTAAATCGTCCTCAGGATAACACCAAGAGCACTGATCAAATATTAGGTAGTTGAAAATTTCTATTTCTCTTAGTGGAATTCTTGGAGAGAGAGAGAGACAGAGACAGAGAGAGACAGAGACAGAGACAGAGACAGAGAGAGGGAGGGAGGGAGGTAAAGAGGGAGGAAGGAAGGAAGGCCCTGTGTAGTAACACTTTGATAGTTTGGTCTCCCAAACACTAGAATACAAGAATGAATGAGCAAAAATGCAAATAATCGATATTCATAATCTATAGGGGTGTGTGTTTACACAGATCAATGGACAAGAGTTAGATTGTAACCATTTATAATGTATGTTGTAGGCACAATACCAAGCATGTCAGGGCATGAACAGTTTCCCAGTCAGCTGAGCTTTGCGTACCCGCAATTCCTCAGCCATCACTCAGGAAGCACAGCACAGCTACAAAGGTGAAGATTCTGCATCTCTGTTTTCTGGGTTTGGCCTGTATCAAGATGACAGGTTTCTCACATAAGAAAGGAACCAATGAGCACCTTCCTACTTGCCTGTACCTCCTGTGGGATAAATGTTCCCCATTGCCATATTGTCTCAGGGAGTTACCAGGCCCTTATTAATTAAAGAGACAAGGAATCTTCTAAATAAGGTAACAATTTAGAATTTGTCCCGTTAGCTTTCAAACGGGCAGTCCACGTTGAATCGAAAGCTAGCTTGTTTATTATTAACAATCGACAAAGGTGTGATAGAGTAAAGACTGATGCTGAATGTCTCAGTCCCAGGAACCTGACCTTTCCAATTTCAGTTTCTTCATCTGTAAATGGGAATGTTAAAAACAGTAGTCAAATGAGAGAACCAATATAAGTTGCGTTGCAAACTTGAAAATGCTAAATAAAGATGAACTATTGTTAGCCTCTCTTTAAGTTAAGGTTTTGGATAGGTAACTAATACTCAGAGCAGTAAAATTTTGCCCTATGATATCAAAGCTAATAAATATGAAGAGTAAACTTTGAATAGGGTGGGTGGGAGGCTCAGTGGATAAAGCACCTGGCCCAGAATCAGAAAGACCTGAGTTCAAATCCAGTCTCAGACACTAGTTGTGTGACCCTGGGCAAGTCACTTAACCCTACATACCTCAGTATCCTTATAATGAGCTAGAGAAGGAAATGGCAAACTGCTCCAGTGTCTTTGCCAAGAAAATCATAAATGGGATCACAAAGAGTTGGACAGAACTGAAAATGATTGAAGAAGAAAAATATCAAACTTTTAATCCTCTTTTCCTTGAATCAAGAGTCCAGCATATTGTCCCAATTGGCCACACTAAGCCTGAAAACCTGATCATTACCTGGTGTGGTTGTGTAGACTCTGTCTCAACATATCTCCTATTATCGATAAGGGATTGTGGAATCACATTCAGGGTGCTTCTGGTGTTTAGTTATGTATTTTTTAAAAGAATAGGGATTATGTGCTATGTTTATTGACTACATTCCCTCAGCATGCATTTATAGACACTATGGGAAAAAAGAAAGTCCCAGACAGTTACAACTCCATAAAAAGAGTTCTTTCTACTTCACTTTGGAAGAAAGCTTAGAAGAAAGCCTTGAAGAAAGCCTCCCTAATTAGTGAGATGGAAGGGAACATAAGAGAATACCTGGCAGGAACTTCCCTTACTTTTAGGATATTGTAGCAGATCCAGGAATGAAATTTCGGATCCTGAAATAACTCCCCCATATACTTGGAGTGGATGTTTGACTCCAGGAATTTCTATGCTATTGTTGGGATGATCTCGCTTCTCCTTCAGTACTGACTTGGTCTTTGCTTGAGGTACCAGATACAAACAAAAAGGGTGTTTATTTTAATGAAAGTTGCAATACAGAGGCTGTCCCTTCAGAAATTTGCCAGGGTCTTTGTTTTTTGCTATTTGCTATTACCTACTTGCTATGGCTTTGTTTTTCCAGATAAAATCAATTTTTAAAAAACAGGTTAAATCATATTGTGGTTTTTGTGTTAAAATTACTGAATGAATGCCATCACATATATATATTGTTTGGTGTATAGGATTTTTAGGTTTGCCTTAACTTATATTACCTGATATTTTTAAGAAAGAAAACCAGACAGACAGACTCCCTCAAGGTTATACCCTAGTCTATTGTAGCACCATTGTGATATTCACAGCATCTGCAGTGGCTATGAATATGCTGATGTAATTCTGAATTGCAAAGTATAACAGACTCTCCACGTGGAACCTGCTTCACCCATTTGGCAAGCTCCTTCTCTCACACACTCATGTGACTCAGGCTTGCATGTGACTCAAGCAGGTCACATGGGCATATTAATGGATGGGAAAGATCTTCCCATTATTCAAAACATACATTAACAATACGTTTGGCCCCAAGATCTTTCTTATCTATTACATAGGTTAATGGGAGTTTAGGGGTAACTGGTGTCAACAGAACTTTACAACAATATAGCAGGAATAACACAAAATAGGCACATAAAGCCATATCTTAGAATCAGGCTTGTGCATAACTACCCCATCATTCCCCTTTGAATAAATAGGGTCCCACATCTTAGGGTATGGCGCAAAGGTCTCTTCTTTCATAGCTACTTCCTGATGAGATTTGATGTAGAGCTGTCCCAGCCCCAAGAGGTCCCATCTGAGGGGTCAGTTCCTCAGCTGGCATCCAGAGCTTGGTCAGCACCAGGTCCAGGGATGACATCCAGCTTAAGCAAGCAGGTATTTACAGGTGGAGGATAATAAGCCTGCAGGAAAAAAATCTAACGAACAAGTTTAACAGACAATCAATCTATTCTGACTTTGAATCTGCTGGTTATTTGCTATTCTCTCGAGGAAATTTATCTTTTCCCCATTCCCCTAAGTCATTTAACTGTGAAATCTTACCCAGCACCTCCAAAAGAGGGTTCCCTGTTTCCCCAATTATTAGAGTCAAAACTAGATGCTTGTAAGCAGGAGGAACTGTTTTCACTATGATATTTCTATGAGAAACTGCCAAGGGGGGGTACTGTGATAAACCTTGACATCTCCCCTTATTATAACAGTCTTCATTACTTCCTCCTTTAACTTTCTCATACAGTCCCTATGTGAATACCAGGGTCTATCTCTACGTAGGCTACGTAGAATCAGTAGAATACTGCCTGTTGTATCAATCCACCACTAAAGCTAACAGATTAATCACATTGTTACTTCCTTGCATATGGTAATCCCTAAAAACTTGCTGTACAAAAGGATTCTGACCAATATCTGTAAATTTCAAGCAATCTATGTTATCTATCAATACTCTTCCAGCCCCTTTGTCACTGATTCTTACCATCCAAGACACCAACAATTCTGCCAACCTCTGGGTGAACTGACTCAAAATATCTGTGACCTCCTGTTCAGTAAAATCCTCAATTACCTCCCTAAACACTGTGTTGCCACCCTGGTTCTCCTGCTTTCCTTTTAGTATTGGGTGAACTTCTACACTTGTAAAAGCCTCCTCGTCTAATTGTATTTCATTTTCCTCCCACGCATTCTCCTGGCAATCACTGGGGCAACTAGGCCCAGCCTGTATAAGGGCTACATGCACACTCCTTTTGTTAGTTTTTCTCTTCTTTTTGAGAGCTAAATTAACAGCATCATGTTCTTCTACTACCTGAAATGTCCCAGCTTGCTCTTCTGAAAAAGAGCCCAAATGCTGTGGCACAGAAAGATTCTCATGCAAACCAGCTAACTCCCTTTCCATCTGAGCTTTCTTTTCCAACAACTTGTCTCTGCTTTTACATATAAGGCAATAACTTGTTAGCAAGGCTCAGTCTCTCCTACACATCCCTGCCAGTTCTTTCTCCAGTTCTTTTGGTATTACTTGCAAACATCTTTCCAAATCTCTAGGTTCTCTTTTTCCTAGCCTCAATTCCCAGTTTTCATAGTTCCTTGTGCTTTTAACCCATTCTCTTGTTAGGGAGGAATAAGGTAAATCCTTCCATCATGAGATATCCATTTCTCTCTCTAAAGCCTTTCTGCCTCCAAATATAGTCTGATATTTCTCAATCCCATCCTTGTTGCCAAATGTAGTGCCAACACGATATTCACAGTGCCTACAGTGTCTATAAATATGCCAGTGTAATTCTGAATTACAAAATATAACAGACTCTCCAAATGGAAGATAGAACCAAAAACATTTATTTAAATAACAGAAAACTGAATCCCAACACCAGAAAGCCAAATCCATCATAGCAACAAAGAAATCTATATACAATAACAATTCAGGGGGTATAATCATCCCCAAACCTGCCCCCTGCTAGGGCCTTCTTGCAAAAAAACACTCACAGCTCACTACCCTCTTCCTCTCTCCCTCAGCTCTAACTGGTGTGTCCAACTTCCTCTCAGCTCTGCTCCACCTTTCCTGCCCTACCCCTCCCTGATCTACTGATTTGGCAAGCTCCTCCCACCAAAGACTTATGTGACTCAGGCTTCCATGTGACTCAAGCAGGTCACATGGGCCTATTAATGGATGGGAAAGATTTTCCCATTATGCAAAAATCCATTAACAATACATCCGTACATCACTTAACATTTCTGAGCTCAGTTTCCTCATTAACAAAATAAGGGGAATGAACTAGATGAATTCGCTGGTCCTGTCTAGCTCTAGAGAAATTTAAATAAAAACCCTGACACATTAGGCAAGATGATACCTCCATTTCAACAGTGATTTAGAGGGTTTTATTCTAGGTAGACCTAAATGAAGGAGACGAATTTTGTTTTTGTGTAGTCATAACTACTAGATCCTTCCTATTTTCCCATGGTGTCTGGGACCGTACCCTGAGGTCAGGAGACAATATACATCTGAGGCTGGAAGGGACCTTAAAGGCCATTTATTCCAATCCTTTCACTTAATAAAGGATATTTCATCTATTGAGGAAACTGAGGTCCAACAACCTACTTGTTGACAGCCACAAAAGTTGAAAATGGCTTATTGAAGATATGAACTCTGGTGCCATGACTATTTCCATCATACTCATTCTAGGATCAAATGTTTTGTTTGTTTGTTCATTTTTATACAAACCCACTGAGGAAATAGCTTAATGGAAAGACAGGTGAGGGAAAGTATGGTCTCTAATGCAAAACAAACTGTATTGGAAGTCATGTCCTGTTACAATCACAGGCCCTTCAACAATTCCTTGACTTTGGACAAGTCCTTTCCTTTCTATGGTCTCAATTTTACCCTGTGTAAAATGAGAGAAGTGGATTAGCCAACTTATAGGTTGTTGGAGGTCATTCTTCATTTCATAGAGGACATCATGAGATAATGTCTTAACTTGCCTGGGAGTTGGATTTAAGTGAGGCAAAGAAGCTCAAAGTCATCAGCCTCACTCTTTTCCACAGTCCTCAAAATCCACTGGCAAGACAAAAGTCAAGATGACCGATGCTGGCCTGGGATTCAAGGGATGACCATCTTTGATGTCTAACCAAATTCTAAGTGCTCCTCAGCACCTCCTTCAGCCACCTTCATGGCCTTTGGAACAAATTGCTCTCATCCGCCCTATTCCACTGGGGAAGTCTTAACATGCTTGGGGTAGGATACCCCTGTAACTCATCAATAGGTTTCTTTCTTCTTTCTTTCTTTCTTTCTTTCTTTCTTTCCTTTCTTTCTTTCTTTCTTTCTTTCTTTCTTTCTCTCTCTCTCTCTCTCTCTCTCTCCTCTCTCTCTCTCCCTCTCTCTCTCTCTCTCTCTCTCTCTCCCTTCCTTCCTTCCTTCCTTCCTTCCTTCCTTCCTTCCTTCCTTCCTTCCTTCCTTCCTTCCTTCCTTCTTTCTTTCTTTCTTTCTTTCTTTCTTTCTTTCTTTCTTTCTCTCTTTCTCTTCTTTCTCTCTTTCTCCCTCTTTCTTTCTTTCTTTCTTTCTTTCTTTCTTTCTTTCTTTCTTTCTTTCTTTCTTTCTTTCTTCTCCTTCTCTTTCTTTCTTTCTTATCTTTCTTTCTTTCTTTCTCTCTTCTCTCTCTCTCTCTCTCTCTCTCTCCTCTCCTCTCCCTCTCCTCTCCTCTCCTCTCCTCTCCTTCTCCTCTCCTCTCCTCTCCTCTCCTCTCCTCTCTTCTCCTCCTCCTCTCCTCTCCTCTCCTTTCCTTTCCTTTCCTTTTTTAACTTTGGAGGTAATTGGAGTTAAGTGACTTGCCCAAAGACTCACAGCTAGTAAGCATCAAGCATCTAAAACTGAATTTGAACTCAGATCCTCCTAACTCCAGGGCTGGTGCTCTATCAAATGTAATAACTAGCTACATCTATCTACTATCAATCCCATAAATTACCGTTAACCTGGTTTGGATTGTGTGCCCCAATGATTTCCTGGGGTATGATCACTGGACATACTACAGCTTCTTAGAGTCACAGGTGAAAGTGGGGTGAAAGTGTACACCAAAGATGGATGATTAGCCCTGGAAAAGTCTCAGCAGGCCGTTAAACCAGAGGTACTGGCTCTTCCTGAATATCCCACATGCACCCCTAAAGGTTATGTGGTTTTGTGAAAAGTTATACATCTCAGAAAGATATTTTAGGTTATTTTTGAGCTATGTACTATATCAAGGGATATTTATTTTGGAACAAGTGAAAAGAAGATGGGAATATTATTGATCCTGGACTTATCTCAGTTTCTTCTTCCTGGAATGTCCTTTCCTGCTCTGCTCCACCTACCCAAAAACCCAATCCCACCTCCTCCACGAAGCACAGTGATCTCTTCTTCCTTTGAACTCAGAAGGCATCAGGGTATAGTGGAAAGAATACTGTTCCTGGTGACCTAAGACCTGGGTACTTTTTATCTTGTCTTTTTAGGTGGGTCACATAATAACCCTGAGTCTCAGTTTCCTCAATTACAAAATAAGGGGAATAGATTAGGTAGCTTGTAATGTCTGTCTAATGGCCATTAGACCCTACAACAGTGTAGCCAGTGTCCCACAATCAAACATTGAGCCAAATTTCTCATATTTCATGTGCATCCTCCCATTAAGCTTCATATACTAAATGCTTTTTCTCCTTAGGAGGGGGAAAATGAGAAGGAATTTTAGGGATGATTCAGTCCAACCTCTTCATTTTACAGGGGTGGAAACTGAGCCTCAGAGAGTTTATTAAAGCATTCCCTTATGGTTATCTAGCTGGCTCCTAAGTGGCAGAATTAGGATTGAAACCCAGGTTCTTTGATGACAGATCCAAGCCTCTTTTGACTAACCTACTGCCTGGCTCCCAGCTGTCCTTTAGCTAACATCTTATGCCAGCACCATATCCTACTATCCCCTGTAGCACCTTCCTGCAGAGACAGTGCATGAGGAGCACTACAGGAAAAGAGAAACAGGCCTGATTTAAAATACTCCCTTAAGTTGCTGACAGGGCCGCCAGGCTAATTGTGGAGCATGGTCCAGCAGCAAGCTGATTGCAGTTTCTGCTTTGCCCTGATCTCAATGCTGCCTGTGTCTTTGCTATAAGGGTTTTCATATGAGGCAGGAAAGTGGACTCCCGATGAGACAAAACAATCTTTTCAGTGAGGGAAAGAGAAAAGACAGGCAGGAGAACTGAGATAAGTGGCCACAAGCTTGATGAAAAATGGAAACAGTCAGGAGAATTTGGGGTGAAGATTAAAAGGGTCAGGGCTGTTTGCTTTAAGAAATGTAGAATTTAAACAAAAAAAATGGCATGAAAGCTTCAGGGAGCTGAAGGATGGATTGCATCTATGTTCTGAGAAAAAGGAAGGAGCTGGAATTTCCTACAGGTCAACGCAAAATTTACTATTATTCTTTATGTAAAAGATATCAATAATCCAATAGACCCAATTGTGTATTTTGATTGAGTCATATTGGAAAGAGATATTTTGCATTTTGATGATTGCTAGGAAAGGAAACTCATTCTTGACATGCTTGAGCCCAACACTGATAGGAATTTTGCCACAAAAAAGTAGTGAATTTGGAATCTAAGAATCTGATTCTGAATCCTGGCTCTGCTATAAACTACCTGTAAGACCTTAGTCAAATCACTTTCCTTTCTGGACCTGAGCTTTCCCATTTGAAAAATGAAAAGATTTGATCTAATGAAGGATTTCTTAACTTTTTTGTGTGTTATGGACCCTTTTGGCAGTCTGGTGAAACCTGTGAACCCCTTCTTACAATCATGTTACATGCATAAAATAAAATATACATAATTACAAAGAAATCTATTATATTGAAATATGGTTATAAGACATATTTTCAAAAAACAATTCACAGATGCCAAGTTAAGAGCCCCAAGACTAAATAATGACTATACTTCCTTCCAGTTTTAAATCCTAGGCACCATGAGCAATCTCTTCCCACCCCCATACCCCCAGCTAAGTTTGAAGCAATCTTCTGAAATCAGAGAAGGTCACTCCTTTGTGTTTATATCCCTTAGAAATGAACAGTATATTCTAGCATGTAATAGGTGCTTAATAAATGTCTTATTTAATTAATTAACTGATCTTAATAAGTGAGGCTAAGATCTGACTAGTTTTGGGGAATGTTTTTTAAAAAGAATAAGGTCAAAGAAATGAAAATCCATAGTCAAGATCATAATTAGTTTAATTCAGCCCCTCCCTTGAGATACAAAAGATGCTACATCATGATGTGAAGATGACTCTGATTTCTTGAAGTCTGTGGAACAGTAGTCAGTCTAAGCAAGAAAATATGAGTTAAGCAACATCCTTTGTCCAAGGACCTGCCTGGTTAAATTCAGAGAACTTCATTACCAGGTAGTCATAAGGAGATTATATTTTTGGCCACCATATCTTTCAAAACCTACATACTAAGATATGAAGAGGTTACAATCTGGTAAAGAGCTCTCTCACAAGCATTCCAATCAAAAACCCCTGAATTCACCTAGCTTCTACTAGGTGGGCTACAGAAAAAAAAAAAAAAAAAACAAAGCAAAATGAAACAAAGGTTAGATGCGCCTAGGAGAGCTCCTCTAATCCAGCCCACACGAAGAAAATGAGGTACATAGTTAAGGGAGTCACACAGGAGCTTTCCACAAGTTCAGAGTTTTTCCCTACCTTTCCAATCTTCTTAGACCTTATGTCTCCTTTAATCCAATGACAATAGCCTCTTTGCTGTTCCTTGAAAAAGACACCCTATCTATTGACTTTAGGTAATCTTACTGGTTGTCTGCCATGTTTGGAATGCTCTTCCTCCTCTTGTTTTCCTTCAAGTCCCAGCTAAAATCCTACCTTCTATACGAAATCTTTTCCATCCCTCTTGATTCTAGTGCCTTCTTTCTGTCGAGTATTTCCTATTTTCCTCTATTTAATTTGTTCTTTGTGGAGAGTTGTTTGCTAACCATCTCCTTCATTAGACTGTGAAGTTCTCAAGAGTAAGAAATGTCTTTTGTTTTTCTTTGTATTCCCAGCACT
Organism: Bettongia penicillata ogilbyi; assembly: GCA_023548195.1. NCBI lineage: Eukaryota > Metazoa > Chordata > Mammalia > Diprotodontia > Potoroidae > Bettongia > Bettongia penicillata. The sequence continues at coordinate 7,248,361 of JAJHZJ010000198.1, read as the reverse complement.
TAGTAAGTGCCTAGAGTGTAGAAGCACTTAATATATACTTATTAACTGACTGATTTCTGATATTTTCATTTAGAGGTCCAGAATTCCTAGTCATGCCATTAGACTGGTGGTAGTTTCTGTCAAACCAATCTTACAATCCACATTTATTTCACAGAACTAGATTGCCACAGTGGATGGTGTAGTCATATCCTTGTTCAAAAATTTTCAGGTCTGGTTTGACCCATATAGACTAATTCAGCTTGATTAAAAATTCACTCTGAGACCTGAATATTTGGAAGAGCTATTAAGAATGATTAAGTTGTATAGACATAGCCTTTGCCATTTTCTGGTATTCTTTCATCCAAATTGTGTTTTTTTCTGATTCATGAAAAAATAAAAGTTCATAGGAATGTAAGATTTTCAAACTGATTTTTTATGTATACTTTGGATGTTCCAGTTTCTTTACACCTTATTTCAACAGTATTCTGGGAGGGGTGGAGTGGCTCTGCCTACCTCAAGTCTCTCCCCATTCCATTCCATCTTTCATTCAGTCACCAAAGTGACTTTCCTAGTCTGATCACATGTAGTACTAAAGCCGTATTCACAGCACCTACAGCAGCCACGAATATGCCAGCACGATTCTGAATAGCGAAATTCAGCAGACTCTTCACATGGAAGGTAGAACAAAAATATTTATTCAAACATCAAAAAGCCAAATCCATCATAATAACAAAGATGTCTATACACAATGACAATGCAGAGGGCAACACCAGCCCCAAGCCTTCCCTCTACTAGGGTTCCCACAAACTAGCTCCCTTAAACAAATCACAAACAGACTCCCTTGAACAAATACCCTTCTCTCACTCTCGGCCAGCTGCAGACTTGCCTGCATCCTTCAATTCTGACTGCTCTCTAACTTCCTTTCAGCTCTGCTCTAGTCCCACCTCTTTCTGTTCTACCTTTTCTGTTCCACATCTTCCTGTTACACCTATTCAGCAAACACCTCCCACCACAAGCTCCATGTGATTCAGTCTTCCATGTGGCACAGGCAGGTCACATGAGCCTATTAATGAAGGAAAAGACCTTCTCATTTAAATTGCCATTACATCATCTCACCTCCCTATTCAATAAACTCCAGTGGCTTCCTATTACCTCCAGAAGCAAATACAAAATGATGTTTGGTATTCAAAGCCCTTCATACCCTAGCCCCCTCCTATCTTTCCAATATTCTTATATCTTACTCACCAACACATATTCTTTGACCCAGTGACATTGGCTTCTTAGTTATTCCATTTCTTGGCTCTAGACATTCTCACATTCCATGCCTGGAATGCTCTCCCTCATCTGTTCTGACAGCTGACCTCCCTGACATCCTTTAGGGGTCAACTGAAATCTCACCTTCTACAAGGAACCTTCTCCAACTTCTTAACTCCTGTGCCTTCACTCTGTTAATCATTTCCTATTTATTCTGTAAATTTTGCATTTATTTGTTTGCATGTTATCTCCCCCATTAAATTATAAGTGCCCTGAGTGCAGGGATAGTATTTTGCCTCCTTTGTATCCTCAGGACTTAGCACATAGGTCCTTAATAAATGTTTATTGATTTCATTCAATTTTTTTATGATACATGTTGCTTATGGGTTTTTAACCTGTGTTAGTGAAAGAGAGCAAAGGACTGGATTTTTACTAGAACAAAGAGTAACCCCAAAGTACCCTTCACTTCCAGTTATGGTCCATTTCAGCTGTAACCTCCACAGTATTATCAAACTATCAATTTAAAGCTACAAAAGACTTCAGAAGGCATAGGATCACAAATCTAGAACTGGGAAGAACCTCCAAGATCATCTAGTGCAACCTTTTCATTTTACAGATGAGGGAAATGAGGCCCATATTATTATTCTATTCAATTTGGCCTTGATCTTTTATATTTCATTTTTTGGAGCATATTCAGTCAAAGTGCCAGGGATCAAGGGACCTGCCTTCCATTCTCCATTCTGCTCATCAGTGGAACTTGGGCAAGTCATTGTCACTCCCTGATCCTCCATTCCCCTGTTTTTGTAATTAATCTAAGTAGGAATAAGGGAAGGGAGTAAGAATTTATTTAGTGCCTACTGTGTGCCAGGCACTGTACTAAACATTTTTTACAAAGATTCTTTCATTTGACCCTCACAACCACCATAAAGATAGGTGCTATTATTGTCCCCATTTTATAGTTGAGGATACTGAGGAAAACAGAAGCTAAGTGATTTGTCCAGAATCACGTAGATAGCAAGTATCTGAGATGAACTCAGGTAGCTCCAGCACCCTATCCACTCTGCCGTCAGGTGCCTTTAAGTCCCCTTAGCCCCAAGTTTTGAATTTCCTTTTTCTTGTTTTACTTATATTTTGCCAAAGCTAGTAAAAGGGTGGTCTCATTTTAATTTTATAAAGCAAATTATCACAGAATTATAGGAAAGTTAAGCTAGAACTGAACATTCAGCAATAACAAATAACATTTATTAAGCATCTACCGTGTACATAGTGTTATCCTATACAGCAGGAAAGATAAAAAGTTTAGATAAAAATAGTTCATGCTTTCAAGGAGCAAAATCAATCATATACACTGAGGCAATGAAGATGAGGTTTTATCATTTTTTGGTCAAAGTGATTCCAAGGTAGGTTTTGATTCTTGGAACAGTCTCTAGAAAACAGAAATTATGTCTTATGTAGAACATAGCTACCTAGGCAATGGCTGATTCTTCTATGTTCATAAAAATTTGTATTCGATTCATTTTTTTTCTTCCAAAAGGGAGATCACTGCTGTGTTCTATACTATATTAGGCACTGCGGAGGACTCAAGTAAAAGACACATTTTCTACCCTTAAGGAGTTCACTGAGGTCAAACTTTGAAAGAAGTCATGAAAAACATTTATGCATAGGTCCCAAGTGGCACCAGTAAGTATTATTACGTATTGTATGTACAGAAGAAGGAAGGGTCAGTTTAGGCTAGAATATTGGTTTCAAGCTTTAAGACTAAGTAAAAATTGAGGTGAAGCGTTAAGAACTGACTAGTAGACATTAACAGGAAATGAGGAGGTTGGGTGGGGCAAGAAGATATAGGAGGGTACACTTTAGCCCAACCTGCCATCTGATAGCTTCCTATTTTAACTAATTATTTCTATTAACTAGGTGCCAAAATATGCCATTTTTAGGTGCTGAAGGACTGCATGGGTTATCTGTACCCTGTAAATTCAATGTCCTAGGGTAAAACCCTAGTTCTATTTGAGTTGCATATAGTTCTGAGAATTGGATAGACAGAGAGTAGTGAGGAGGGCATTTTAGATGAGGACAAACTCTGGTTCATAATACCTTTGAATCCTAATGCCTTTAAACCCAATAAGAAATCTACTTTCAACTTTATTAGTATGCAGGATATTATGACAAAAGGACTCTCAACTTGAAACATGGGAATTCAATAAAGGGTCACACTCAAGACATTTGGACAATGATAGTAACCTGTTATCATGGAAATGTGTGTTGAGTGGGTTGTTGGTGTTTTTTAAAATCAAATACATTCTCTAAAATTCCTTGTCAATAGTTGAGAAGAGGATAACATATTCCCTTTGACAGAAGAGGAAACTGAAAACCTGAGATAATGATTTATCACAAATGAATATTGGTTTGAAGAATTTGTAATAATTAACCTGGAGAGGACATTGAGGGGATGTGAGAGTTAACTCCAAGTATTTGAAGGGTTGTCATGTAGAAAAGGGATTAGATTTATTCTGTTGGATCCTAGAAAGTAGAAATGGGGAGAATGTACAAAAGTTGTGTGGAGGTAGGTTTAAGCTTTATGTAAGAAAAAAAATACCTAATAATTAGAGATATCCAAAAGTGTAAGGGACAATTTGGAGAAGTAGTAACTTTCTCCACATTAGAGGCCTTCAAATAAAGGCTGCATATCCATTTGTTGGAGATGATCTGAAAAGGATTTCTGCTCATTATCTGGGTTGGACTAAGTGATCCTCAACACTGAAATTCCATAATTTTTTTTTCTTTACTTTGTCCAAGGTTATCCTGAAAATTAGTAACAAAATCTAGGACTAAAACCCAGATGTTTTAGAAGTCTAGTTCAATCTAAGGCACTTTCTGTTGAATTCCATTGCCTCCTCCCCAAGCTTTACCCATTTTCTGGATTGTGTAGACAGCTTGGATCCCTGAGTTGACCCCAGCAACTCTTCTTTCAGTTTGTTTGCCCTCTACAGGACACAACTTCCTGTTTGTTTTCCCAAAGGGCCAAGAATAACTTCACACAAAAAAAAGGTTCAAAGGACTTTCTGACAACACAAAGCTTGTAAAAAAGCAATATTTTGGTGATTTAAGTGTAAATGATCAGAAACATGTGGGTTTTATTTCCCTTAAAATACACATGGGCTTGAAAATTAAGGGAAAACGTGCTTGGCAAGACACGTACTGGGTTTCCTCAAACCCCTTAAAGTTTGAAAAGTAGTTTAAGATGTTCTGTAAATTAAAAAGAAAGTTAGTTCTTCTTCCTCCTTTCTCCCTCCTGTACTTGCCCTTGTCTTCCAGGGGAAACTGAGGCCAAATGCCCTTCAATTTTTCCCTTAAGCTTACATGGTATTAGGGAAGAGGGTCCCTTGGGTTTGGGGGTGGGGGACTACATCCTTATCAGGGCTCTGCTTCCCCCAACTACATGGCTGAGCTAGAGTGGCAAGCAGGAACAATCCCTGAGAAATGTTCCTGCTCTTCACATCCTTGATCTGTGGCCTCAGCTTGGGGACTACTTTATGTTCAGCATCTTTCATCTTTCCCCTTGGAGTTGACCCTTTGGTTCCAGCCACGTGCCACACAAATAAATTATTTTTCTTTTTTTCTTTTTTTTTCATGATCAAAACTAAGTCAGCAAGAATTAGATGAGATCTCCTCCTACATTATGGGGTTGGGAAGGTGAGAGAGGTCAGTTTCTTTAAGTCCTGGCTCTTCCAGTGGAATGAAGCAATAGTGGGGGAGGAGGAGCATGTTGGAAGGAAAGAAGAGAAGGAATAAAAGGACCCTTGACTGTAGATGCCTACTCTTCGATCACAGGTAACTGTGGCTTCCTAGCTGTTCCATAGACAAGACATTCCACCTCCTGGTTCTGGTCGTTCCCTCTGGCCATCCCCCATGCCTGGAATGCTCTCCCTTCTTGCTCAGACAACTGAGCTCCCTGACTTTCTTTAAGTCTTCACTAAAAATCCCACCTTCTACAATGCTTTCCTTCTTTTGGTTATTCTTTATTTATCCCGTATGTAGATAGCTTGCTTTGCCTATTTTTTTTCATGTTGTCTCCTCCATTATATTTAAGTTCCTTGAGTGCAGATTCTGTCTTTTGCCTCTTCTTGTATCTCTCTCACTTAGCACAGTGCCAGGCTCATTGTAGATGCTGAGTCAATGATTATTGAACTGAATCAGTCCTCTCACTGCTAATCTTTTGTTCTTTCTACTATAATAAAAGTCTGTATCTTTAGAAGATAAGAGAATATGAAGCAAATAAAGTCAGAGAGGAAAAGAAAAGGAAGGGAGAGAAAATAAAAAAGTATATAGGATAGGTGGTAGTATTGGGAGGACACCCCAAGGCAGCCTCAGAGCACTCGTGCTAGAACCACAGGAGTAAAATCTGGAACAGACTTTCAAGACGCTAAGTGAGTTGAATCAAGGCACACTGGTACCAAGTGGCAAAAGCAGAATTCTCACTCAAGACTTTTGACTCCAAACTCGATGCTTTTCCCACTTTTTCAGTTTCTTTTTCCTATTAGGGTTGAATCCTCTTCTTGGAAGGATCCACTAGTCTCTGTACTTCATATACACAGGAGCTGGAAGGTGGGGGTGAAATGGGGAATTGCTTCTCTGGTTTTTGTCTTTGTGCTTTTGGCATGTCAATCACCTTAGAAATATGAGAAGAGGTTGCTTTCATCCATCCTTTACCCCATCATCCTTCCTGCTAGGTCCTTACCAGTCACAGAATCATACAACATCAGAATTGGAAGGGAACATTTGAAGTCACTTAGTAAAAAAATACTGATTTTTACAAAAGATGAGGAAGCTGAGGCACAGAGAAAGAGAAACTAGGCCTGTACTACGTATGGCCTGTGAGCCACCAAAGAATGTTGGGTGACCCATGTAAAATGTAGGGTTGCCACTGTACACTCACCCATAGGCCCCGGGAATCCTTTGGCAGGCTGCAAGCAGCCCGTGGGCCATATGTTGTGCAGGCCTGATCCAGACACTTTGATGGGATCTCTCTTTTACAATTCTCTCATTCTCCCTTATGTCATTTTGTGACCCTGTCCTTGTCTCTTTTATTATAAGCTTGTCAGAATCGGGGACAATGCCACATCTTTCTAGTTTCTTATCTCCTAACGTGTAACAGATACTTAAAGTTTAAAGTGAATTAAATACTTCTCTTGAGGGCATCATTTGTTTGCCTAACACTGAACTATCTTCCAGAAAAATGTTCAAGACACAACTGTGTCCCTAAAGGACTCAGAGTCAACCAGGACAGATGGGACCAACCAAAATACCAGGACATATAGAAGTATCTTTTTAATACCTGTATGCTCCCAGTGGTATTATATATGGAACCTCACAATCTCTGGACAATAAAAATGGTAGGGGACCAAAAAGGGAGATGGAAAGACACATAGTGGGTGCCAGCAGGCTACCTATGCATTGTTTAAGTACTGGATTGCTCTCCACAAAATATTAAAAGTACCAGAGAAAGGTCTTTGACTTTGTGGGGAATGTCTTATGGAAAGATATGGACAAGATTTTTACAGGAGAAGAATCAGGGAATGAGCTGCTATCTATACCATGGAGAAAAGGACAGGCATACCTTCGAGATAGTGTGGGTTTGGTTCCAGACTACCACAATAAAGTGAATACTACAATAGAATTACACGAAGTTTTTGGTTTCCCATGCATATAAAAGTTACGTAGTCTATTAAGTTTGCAATATTATATCTAAAAAGTATATATACATGTATATTAATTAAAAGTACTTTATTGCTAAAAATGCCCACCATTATCTGAGTCTTTAGTGAGCCATAATCTTTTGCTGGTGGAGGGTCTTGACTAGATGTTGATGGCCCTGACTGATCAGAGTGGTGGTAGCTGAAGGTGACTGGAAATTTCTTAAAATCAGACAACAAAGAAGTTTGTCATATCAGTTGACTCTTTCTTTCACTCAAACACTTAGAGACCATTTTAGGGTTAATAACTGACCTAATTTCAATACTGGTGAGGTCTCATGGAATAGGGAGCCCTGAAGAGAGGGAGAGGGATGAAGGAATAGCCAGTTGATGGGACAGTCAGAAAAAACACAGCATTTATTGATCAAATTCTCAGTCTTATAAGGATGCGATTCATGATGCCCTAAAACAATTACAATAGCAATATCAGAGGTCACTGATCACCATAACATATAATAATTATGAAAAAGTTTGAAATACTGTGAAAATTACTAAAACATGACAGAGACGCTATGTGAGCACATGCTATTGGAAAAGGGGCACCAGTAGACTTGTTCAACGTAAGGTTGCCACAAGCTTCCAATTTGTAAAAAACAAAACAAAAAAAAAAGACAAAACACTATCTGCAAAGCACAATAAAATGAGTTAAACCAAGATTTGCCTATACTCACATTGAAAAGAGCAGTGATCAACTGAAGAAGTGTGAGCCAGTGCATGATTCAAGGTAGAGACTATCCTATAGGAGGAGGTCATTCTGTGAAATGCCTACTGTAGCATTGCAAACACTGCATTAAAACACAGAACTATAGTTCTGCCTCATCCAGATGGACTAGTTTTGATCCAGCCAACTCATTGTCCCCTCCACAGAGTCCTCATGCATCTCAGAAATGCAAACTGCAGCCAGCGAGGTGATGAACAGATTTGTTTCAGAGAAGTCAGTCAAGCCATAGTATCATGGGGACCAGGAACCACATCTCTGTATTTTCTCTAGGGCTTGGGTCACAGCCAGAGCAGCTCAGTAAGAGGTTTCATGTAAGGGCTCCTGACGTTTGGCAGATCTCAGAGCTGAAATGAGCTTTAAAAGGCCTGTGCACCATTCACCACATTTCCATTTGTGAGAGTGGCTCTTGGAAGGCGGCATCTGCCACAGAGTCAGAAACAGGGCAATGGAAAGATCCCTGTGCTCTTGGGCTTTGGATGGCCTGGATGAAGTTCATCACTAATTAGAGAAAATTGTAAAGCACAATTATTTATGAACCTTCAGTGGCCAAATTCATAAAAGGAATAACGAGTATATATTTTCCTTTTATAGAATGTTAATGAACAAGTGATGTTGTCATTCATTATTTATCTATGTTCAAATTGCAATGAATAGACCTGGTGACAAATATCAAATTTCTGTATTTACAGAAAACCCACACATGTGTAGATAATAGCCCAATTCAGCAGTTACTGTATAAAGCACAGACTTGTTCTTTAATGTAGAAATTTGGTAATTATCACTACAACTATTCATTAAAGTGTGAACATAGATAAATAATAAATTGAGAGGCCATTTATTACAAGCTACCAAAAGGAAACATCTCATCTCTCTTTTGGAAATCTGGCTCAGGGTTTCTTTCTAAATATGCCATGCTTTGTATCCATGTTTTCTTCACTGGGATTTGGATAACAGAGTAAAAGGAAAAGAGTGGGTCCTTCATAAAAGGCTTGATAATTGGTTTTGCTTGACATAGCTGCTGAGGATTGGAGGCTCCCTCTGACCCGCCAATAATATAATCAACCACCACCCTTTCTCCATTGCTCAGTTTGCCTCTCTAGAGCCCCCACCCCTACTCCCAAAACCCCAGAAGCAGTGTATTTCTTCCCCTTCAGCATCCACACTTTCAATAAAGGTTAGGAAAAAAAAAATGGTGTCCCATAGTGTACTCCCTCCCCTCTTGACCTCATCCCAGTTCCTTTCCTTCTATTGCTCTAAATAAAAATTCTATAGAGCTGTGGATTAATAAAACAATTTGCTCACAATAACCTTTTCAGGTAGGTAGTACAAACTTTATTAGGCCAATTTTACAGATGAGAAAACTGACGTTGACATGATCCCATAGTAATAAGTATGCAAAGTGGAGTTTCAACTCAGTTTTTACTCTAAAGCACTATGGAAATAGCATTTGAACAAGGGTGGTGGAAATGGAAATTCAAAGGGTTGGTCAGATTCAAGAATTGTAGCAGAAGTGGGAACTTTTTTGCATCTTGTGGGTGATGGAGTCAGAGAACCAAAGATTGCACAAGGTTGTGAGATTTGGAGATTGTGATGCAATTAATAGAAGGAAACTCCCATAGAATTTTGCAAATGGATATTCCACTAAAGTTTGATGATGATGATGATAAAGAGGAAAGAAAAGAAGTAGAAGAAGGAAGAAAAATAAGAGAAGGAAGGAGACAATAACATGTGGTATAGTTACAGTGCCGTATTTGGCTTTAGTGTAAATAGAGTTAATCGAGAAGCAACTTGGTTATGGAGTAGAAATGATTGGATCAGGCTTCCATCAGGGCATTAAATACCAGAGAACTAAAAAATTTGATTCTATCTGTAAAAAGCACATTGCCTCTTCCCTTTCCAGGGAGTCCACATTTGCCTGATCCAAAGCAGCTCTGGTTCTCAGTCTCTCAATGCCCCAATATAAATCTCAGGACATAATCCACTTCCCTAAATTACACAGATCTGTACCTTTTCTCTATAGTCAGAAAGCAGGAAGGGATGTTCTAACCCATTAGTGACAAACTCCCTGCAGCATCTGGTATCCAGCTAACCAACTGGTTCATGTGAGTGGTGGTTGTACTAACCTTCAGTTAGAGCTTGGCATACCACAGGGCAGGCCTTTCTCAATGGAGGGTTAAGAAGACAGATTGTCATTCTGTAGTATTGCACACTTTCTAAGGGGTCAGGATTGTACTTTGTAAAACATGGGGAGGGTAGAAAGGGGACTTCTAGCCACAGGATCCTTTCTGGATGGGTCCGGTGGTGTTTCCTATGATTCAGATCCTGATTAGTTCTTTTAAAGACATTTAAAAAAAGAACCAAAAAAAAACCTGTTGGCTATTTTTTTTTTTAAATGGACTTTTAAAAACACTGGCAGAGCAAGCTGGCTTTTGTGATTTCTCAAGTTTGTTCCTTGTATCTAACATTTCCAAAGCACTCTAAAAACCAATTTTACACTTAATAAAGTTTAACTATTCAATATTTTTCATTTTAAAACTAAATAACAGACATTTAAAAGAATATTTCTTTTTTAATGACACACATGATACTATTTTAAAAAGCTGAATGACATCCACTGTGCATTCCTTTCTCTTTAACTGCCAAATACTCTATTAGTCAAGTTTGTTCATATTTACAAGATTTTTTCGGATGTTTTACTGCTATCAGAAGATCTAACATCTGTTTCTCCAGGGATTCTGCATGTGTTCCATAGTTTACAACAATTGGAATCACTGTTTTTGAGATACATTTGGATTAAACTCAATGTACTAAGACTCAATTCACAGGCACCCTACACATACGTCTGGGGCTTCTTCCGATGCCGTTTTTCAGAATGGTAAAGTAGTTCACTCTGGATTTGGGTGGGTGATATGAAATAATAGCGGCACTCAATGAAGCATGTGGGTAAGATAATGTTGTTAAAAGCACCCAAGTATGGTAAGAAGAATACTGCATCTTCTATGGATACCTTAGGGTTCCTCATGGGAGACAGTATGAATAAAGGACATTCGCTTGATTTTTATGTCTTCTAGAGACATGGCATCTGTGCAGTCAAAGGTTTCTGAGACCAGATGTGCAGAGGTGTTTGGTTTACTCCTTTATCCTCAAATAGAATGGTACCCAAACCATTGTAAGACAACAGCTTACTCTTTTTAATTGTATCTAAGAAATGTTTTGTTTTGTTTTGTTTTGAGTGAGGCTCTGATATCTGATTTGCTCCACAACTGGGCAAGAGAAGAGAAACCAAAAAGAAAGGAGAGGAAAGAAGAAAAGAAGGGAATAGAAAGGGAAAAGAAAGAAGAAAAAAAGGGACAAATAGAGGAGATGGAGAAGGAAAAAGCAAAGACAAAGTGGGAAGGGAAAAGGAAATGATGAAGGGAAAGATGGAGGAAGGAGACAAGGGGATGGAAAGAAATCTAAAAAAAACTTTAGACATTTAAAAAATGGACTTTTAGAAACATTGCCAGAGAAGGCTGCATATTCCAATTTCTCAAGTTTGTTCCTTATATCTAACATTTCTAAAGCACTCCAAAAACCAGTTTTACACTTAATAAAGTTTAACTATTCAATATTTGAAAAATATTTGAATATTTAACATGGGAAGGGAAGAGAATTGATGAAAAATTTTAAGTAAGTCAAGGTTAAAACCTTCTCTGTTCTTTTTACATAGAACATAAGCTCCTTGGGGGAAGAGATCATCTTTGTACTAAATCCTCAGCATATAACACAATGCCAGGCACATAGTAAATACTTAATAAAGGTTCACTGATTTATAATAACCAGGCTACAAATTTTTTTGTTCTTCAATTATTTCCTGTGTATGAGTCTGTTCTTACAACCAGATTGTGAGATCATATAAGGCAGGGAATATGTCTTCTCTGTTTTAGGATTGAACACATAAACGACCCTTAATGAATACATGTTAGGTTAATAACCTGTATACTTAATCCTAAAAGAGAAGGTCATTTCTTTATATTCTGTCCTTAGTAAAAATGGTACAGTAGAGAACTTGTTTACTTTCATAGTATATCCCTTCATTTTGTGAAAATGGTTATGAATTTCACTTTAAGTTTTCCATTCTTAAGATAAAATTATCCAAATTCCATCAATTTTTCCTCAATGATCACATTAATAAAACTTTAATCATTTAAACATTGCATCTGAATTATATTCAAGGTTGTACAATAACAGTGCCTATCATATTTCATTTTTGTCTTGATATCCTGAGAAAATAGCATAGTACTTGGCACCTAGTAAGCATTTAGTAAATGTGTATCAGATGGATGGATGGATCAGTGAGTGGATGGATGAACTATGGCTCATCTTTAACTTATAAATCCATAGAATCATAGGGTGTTGGGCCTGGAAGGAATCTTAGAGATCATCAAATTCCTTTTCTTCATGTGCTCCTACACTGGGAAACAAACTCATAAAGAGAAAGTAACCTACCCAAGATGAATGTAAAATTAGGACTTGTGGTCTTCTGACATGCATTCCAGTGTTAGTACTATCACATTTTGCTGTTGTGTTTGAATGAATGAAAACAGATAATGTCTAAGACAACTTGATACTACACAAAAATGTAGAATCACAAAACCTGTGAATTGGAAGGGATCTCAGATGCCAACTAGTTCAACTTGTACACGAACAAGAATTCTCTCTACAAAATGGACTATAGGTGGTAATCTAGGCTCTGTTTAAAGGCCTCCAAAGAGGGGAAATCTCCTACCTTCTGCAGAAAACCATTCCACTTAGAGAAAACTATAATAGCTACATATTTTTCTATATATCAAGCCTGAATTTGTCTATTTGCAATCAATGCCTATTGCTCCTAAAATCTGAGAGGGGAAGAAATGACGAGCATTAGAAAAATGTTGAGGTACAAATTGAGTCACATCTCCTATAACAATTAGAGATTTCCAAAAATGGAATGGGTACCTTCAGGAGCTAGAGCATTTCCCTTCACCATAAGTATTCAAGTGAAGGCTGAATGATTTTTTGTCATGGATGTAGTGGAAAGAATACTTGGTCAGGTCCAGGTTGGACAGGACTCCAAGGTCCTGTCATACTCTGAAGTACTCTGAGATTCTTTGATCTTTTATCATTAAGGAAAGGAATCACAGAGATGAGAAAGAGGATTGAGTAAGGTAAAAGGAAAGAAAGGGGTAGAGAAATCTGCAGAGCAGAAAAGAAGAAAATCTGAAACTTCCATGGAGGCCTGCAAGGGAAACATATGTGACCCAGCTCCCCGAGGATGGCTTGTGCTGCGCATGAGTTGGAAGCAGACGGTGTTCCCATGTAATGGCTTCACATATGCTATTGTGTAATGCATTGGCTCACCATGCTTACAGAGCGTTGTTGCACAAGTTCATCGTAGGCCCCGGAGCCACCTGTCACTGGGATGTAGACTGATATGTCGATACCTCGGTAGCCAGTGAGGGATGTGAAGTCTAAAGTGGGATGCTACAAGTTGCCTCTCAGCTCAGATGGATCCGTCATAGATGACCCATGCATATTTCCTAAGAACACATTTTAAAAGCATGATGCAGACCCAAAGGCAAGCCCAATCAGTGGTTTTCACTTTGGTTGCAGCTTCTGATGGGTCGTGAATCAAAGCTGAGGTCAAGGCTGCATTTTCTCTCATGCTGACTTCCCATATCCCTTATTTAGCATCTATCATATACAACCTGGTAGTGTGAATTACCCAATTACTCTTTCTATGTACAAATCTTCATATTCTAGGAGAGGCATGATACAATGAATACAGGAGGGGCCTCAGAGCCAGGGAAACCTCTGAAACACACTGGCTATGTGTCCTTGGCACCAGTGATGTCAAAAATCAAATAACAATGGAGGTCCCTAAACCACACATAATGATCCCTATAGGCCACATACTGCCTTAGAAGAAAAACCACATATTAACATTAATTATATTCTCCTGTATGTTTATTCATTTTGTTAAATATTTCTCGATTGAATATTAATTTGATTTAGCTATAATCAGAAGTTTTACCATTTGTATGTTGGATACCTCTGCTCCAAAACGATTCTCTTAATCTATTAAATTGCAGATAAAGTCCTGTCCTATATTGACAGAGGCAGTTTCTTCACTTGGGAGTTTTCTATATCAGTGAAATCACAGATCCAATATATATATATAAATCCAGCTAGACTGTAGGCTCTTTGACATTAGGAATTTCAGATCATTCTGATCACCCACAGCCAAGGTCAGGGTCATGTATGTGAATGCTCAGCAAATGTTTATTGAACTTGGTACACTGGCCCTTTAGGCACTCATAGTTCATCATATGGATATGTATTTAGGAAGCAAATGAGGATACAATTGAAAATCAGTGTTTCTCCCCAATTCAAATAATTGGCAAGTTATGTAGGTTTTGTGACAATTTTTTAGTGACCGGTCATACTTATTTCTCAATCCTTTCTTGATAGAAAGGGAATATTGCATAATGGAGAGAATTCTGGACTTGGAATCAGGAAGTTTCATATCCCAATCCTTCCTCAGACTCTTACTAGCTGAATCACCTTGGGGCAGTCACTGAATTTCTCTCCATCTCAGTTTCTTTGCCTATGAAATGGGGATAATTATAATAGTAGCCACCTCACTTGAGCTATTTCAGTGAGATAATGTAGTAAAGCATTTACCAAATCCATACAAAGCCCTATATAAATGTCAGCTATTATTGATTCCATGTGATGATAGCAGGATGCTAGTATTCTTTGACTTTCACTAGTTACTATCATGCCTAGAGATTATATCTGAGAGATAAGGCATAGCCTGTCTACATACATATATCCATACATACACGTACACTCCGTGTAAAGGAAGACTAACATAACACAAACCAATTTATGTCTCTGTCCTCTGTCTCTATCTCTGAGACTGTCTCTTTGTCTTCATATATGAATGGCTCGCTGGGAGATAATTCCCTCGATTCCAGTGACCAGAACATATATCAGCCTGCATTTAGATTGAATCCTAGATGCTCAAATATTCACAGAATTGGACTACCACTTTAAGGGAACTTAATGACCTTATAAACCAATCCTGATATTTTACCTGGAAGGTATCTAAGATCTAAAAGTGAGGAGTAACTTGAATAAGGCCATACAGTGACTTAGTGTCAGAAATGAAATGACAACTTGGATCTCTTGACTTGGGCAATAGATGACACTGAACTGATCATTTAAGATTCTTTTGAGGTGCCCTCCCCTCTAAAACAAAAACAACGCATTGACCTCAGTATACTCTCTAGTCAGAGGGAATATGTGCCTTTGTGGGATTTATAAACAAACTGGTAGAAACAAAAAGAGATGTAGTCCAGGACATTTCTGGCACTCAAATATGGATTGATTGATTGATTATTGGTATGACATTTGGGATTAAAACATCCCAGACCTAGGAGGGCCCTCTAGGCTTCATTTAGGTCATCTACTTGCCTTGAAGCAAGACCATCTTGTCTTTGTGCCAGAGAGATAGCTGCTTTCCAAGGCCAGGAGATCCCCAAGTCTCCAACAATTAATAAAATAATTGCAGCTCCATTACTCATACTCATCTCTTCATCCTCCTGAGAAGAAAGAGTTGTGTGGAATTCCCTGAGCCACAGTGGTACTGCCTATACTATGTCTTATGTGGAAACTGAAAGGTCATACCCTTGATTCTTAGGAAGTTCCTGGCACTGCTTTGCTCCTCCTTGGTCTTGACAATTATGTGGAGTTTTTTTCTCTTATATTTCTTTCTTTTTGGCACAGAGTTGAGTTGGGGGGGGGGGGAGGGAGGGAGACCAAGAAGAGTCATTGTGAATTAGCAGAAAGACATTTTCACCAGGTGCTTCTCAATTATCGCATTGGCAGCCAGCCTCTTCTGTGTAAATTGTATTAAAAAGAAAAAAAAACCCTCCAGTGCTGGAATTCTCCTTGGAATTGTAACCAACTCAGTGTCTTATTTTCTCTGAAGGAGGTTTGTCCTCGGGGAACAGCATTGCTTAGAACTGTAAGAAAAGCCAAGGGTTGCTACATACTGTAACATTATGATTTAAATGTGTTAAAGCGTCTGATTATCATTTGGTCTTAAATACTCTAGATTCTCTACCTTATTTTGTACAAGTTTTAGAAATAAACCACGAGATGAATCTCTGAGAGAGATTGATGCCTATTCTGCATTAGAGTAATGGTCCCAGACTTCTTCATAAATTTGTCTGTTGTAAGACCATAAACATAATTCTAAACATGGAAGTTATTTAGCTTTGAATTAATTGCTTTTTCAGTTGTTTTCAAATATGCAAATGAAAACAGCCAAAGAAACTGTCCCATAAAAAACGCAGTCCATTCTCCTGGTGAGATTCTGAAATTCCCATTGCCAAGGTGACCTGCCTGTTCCAAATGTAGAAACAAAAGTGCGTTTTTAAATGATACACTTATGTGGGAATATTTCATCTTGCTTGACGTTTTCATGATACAGCATAGGGGCTCACTGAGCGTTCTGTGTAGCTTGGTGCCATGTTTGCTAAAAAAAAGAAAAAAGTTCCCACCAAGTGAAATATGGAGATAAAGTCAACTGTGGAGAACAAAATCACCTTAGCAAGCACCTCTTTGACTGTGGGAAAATGATTTCACAGTTAATGCAAGATGGGAGGCCTGGACAGAAGCCTCAATCATAAAAATTAGGACCAGCTTGTGACACTATATGAGGCTAGCAAATTCCTTCTCTCTGTAGGAACATCCACAATCCCCCCAACTTCTATTCCTGACCAAGTGCAAAGTTCCTCCAGAGCAGAACTCTGCATCTGATGGGGATACCAGGGCTAGTTCTGGCAAGGCTATGGTTGCCTTGTTTGCATGAACTTTCCTAAATTAGTTATGAACACTGCTTCCTTTTAGTATATCCTGATCTAAATGCCATTAAATAAGCCCTACTTAAAGCTATATTTTGAGCCTATACATCTCTTTTTGAGGATCAAATCTTGGAAGGCCAGATCTAATAAGGAAGAATTTAATAAGTACAAATATAAGGTCTTGCACATTGGGTTTAAAAAAATCAACCAGCAAAGTCAGGGATGGGAAAGACAAGGTTAGAAAATAGTTTGTATGTAAAAGACATATTGAAAGCTCATCAAGAGCCCACTTTGAGACATAGCAGCCCCCAAAGCTTCCATTTTTAGAAAAGTTGCACCAATAGAAGTCTAGTGCTCACGGCAGAAGTTACAGTCTCACCGTACTTGGCTCCCTTCAAATAGAATTTGGAGCACTTATTAAGTTCTGGGCACCACATTTCAAGAGGCACAATTTCAAAATGAATCCATTCAGCACAGGACACCCAGGGTATGAGAGGCCTGGAGTCCATAATCTAGGAGGTTCAGCTAAAGAAACTGAACATGCTTGGCCTGGAGAAAGTGTTGAAAAGGGACTCAATTGCATCTGTCTTCAGGACTTTGAAGGGTCATTTGTTGAGATTTGAGGAGAACCTAAGGACTCTAATAGGTAGCGGTAAGGAGGGAGATCATTCTAGACCTGGAAAGTAGGCAGAGAGAGGGGTATGGAAAATACTGGGTTGGTCTGGCCATTCTATACAAAGCAGAGGCAAGTATAAGGTTCCAGCTGGAAGTGTGTGAGAGCACAGAGATGGCAAAGAAAAGGAGAACCAGGTTCCTGTGCACCAGTTTGGTAAGGGAGCCTAATTAGGCCCTTCTCAGGGAAAAGTTCTAGACCCAAGATGGGTTCTTTGGTGGAAGAAAGAAAGGAGAAAGGGCAGCATGGAGGAAGTAACTTTATTTTTAGCACCAAAACTTGCACAAAGATGAAATGGATGAAAGGAGCCAGCAAGGATGACAGAGGATTAGCTTTGGAGGTGCTACTGACCCCTCAGCACAAACTACAGATGTTGCCCCCTGAGATAATCTCTGCCCATCATTCCTCTAAAATGGACAGATGTGCACAGAGAGGGTCAGATCAACTCAACTGAAGATTATCATGATGGAATTTCAGAAAAGTTCTCCTAGTTAGTGTTTATGAATATACTAATAATCATAGTTATTGAAAGGCACCGTAGAGTAGTGGGTAGAGTACTGGTCAGGATGAATGGGATTCAAGTCTTACTACTGATAGATAGATAGATAAATAAATAGATAGATAGATAGATAGACAGATAGATACAGAAATATAGATAGCATATATATACATATATGCATGTATATTTAGATACATATATAATGCATGTGTATAGGTATATATTACATGTAGGCATGTATGTGTGCATATGCATATTGTGTGTGTACATATATATGTATATAATTATATATTATGTATCTGGGGCTTCAGTATCCTCATCAATAAAATGAGAGGATTAGCTCATTACTTCTAAGGTTCTTTTTAGCTCTAAATCTATGATCCTGTGTTTCTGCTAGTGAACATTGATTTTTTTTTCATTTGTTGCTATTTTTGCCATTCTAGTGGGCTTGAAGTTGTTCTGGCTGCAGAGCTCTGATTATTCAGTGATTTCAAACATCTTTTCATGTGTTATTGATTCCATTTTACAGATGAGGAAATTGAGAATCAAGAGGTAGAGTGACCTGCCCAAGGTCACAGAGATAGTTAATAAAGGAGTTGGGATAAGAATTCAGAGGCCCTGACTCCTAAACCCTAACTGACAATGATGGGAATAAGAAAGAAGAAGGATGTTGATACCCTCAAATTGTTCAAAACGTGTGGTAGTTCTCTAGGGTCCTAAATCCTATGGCAAGCTGGACTTGTATAGTTGAAATAAATGACAATTAAAGTTAGGATCTTGCTGTGGATCCTTTTTGAATTGACCAGACAGTCCTTAAGTGGGTCTCTCAATTTAGTCTACCTAAAGACAATGCCAACCCCACATCTTGTACATGGAACCATTGGGCTACTGTGGTATGACATGAACATTTCCTCCTCCTGGTCTAACAATGAAAGAGCTCTGCTACCTAAAGAAATGCTCATAGCCATGTGTGTTCTTGCATTTCCAAATAATAAGGCTATTGTGCTTTCTTGAAAGTAACCAACCCAATTTCTCCCATGGAAAAAAAAATCAAGAACAGATTTCTTTCATCCTTTTGGATTTGTCCAGGTGCTGAGGACATGTGGGAAAACCTTGCTTTGCAAAAATATTTTGGAATAAAAAGGAAAAGGAACTTTTGATAGAGTAGTTTCCTTCACATTTCAAAATTTCTATCAGTTTTTCACAAAGAAAGAAGTTGTTTTTAGCTCTTGTGGTTCAAAATGTACGACCCAAGGTCATACACATACAGAACACAAATCCTGCCCTTATTTTCGAAGGCCTTCTACTTTTAGGAGCATGACACATGCAATTCACAGATGGCACACAGAATAGCACATATGTTTATATAAAAGACCACCATCAGCAGGGCATGTGCTCTGAGCTGTCTCTCCAAAAATAGGGATAGACAGCACTGAGTCATTCATGCTCACTGTCTTAATTCATCTTGTGACAATGACATTCATTTGCAGTGGCTATCCAGGACTGGGTGGGGGGAGAGGGAGAAAATAGATATCTGTGCCCACAGAACAGGGCAAAACTCATTTTTCCAGATAGGCATCAAATCCTCAACCTAGACTTCCTTGGCTGCATATTTCTTACTTTAACACATCATCTCCCCTGATGTCAATCAAAGCTCTTCCATGCCTTGGTAGATTGTTTTATGAGTTATCTTTGATGGATTAATAAATTCATCCATTCATTCACCTAGTAGTCTACTGATGTCTCCATAGGCACAGATCATGACACATCTGAACCATGTCATTGCATATGATTCTAGTTTCGCTCCTTGAATGCATTCTCCATAGAGAAACTATTCTATGCTCTAGAGGCTTACTCTAGATTGTTTTTACTATTTGTGATACCAGGGAGATATCTGGATTGTTCAGCTATTATCTTTTGCCCATGTTACATTACCAACTCACCTCCTTTCCTTCTCATGCATGTCACTGGTGTAATCTTATATTCTACTTCTTACATACAAATAATCTTTAGTAACGTGCTGTAACCACCATATCTTTCCTTTACCTTTCATATCACTTGCAGCTTAGATTCTTCCAAGATAATGGTGTTCCATGATTTGCAATCATATTGCAATATAAGGAGAATAGTAGTATTATCTTTTATGTAAGGAAATAGCATGAGGTCAGTTGAAAGTGCTGTGCAATTTCCTAACTGCAATGAAGCCTGCTTTCTCCCTCCTTGATGGCTGATAACATGGACCCACAACCATGGATGATAAGAATCAGTTGCTACAGAAATGCTGGTAGATCTATTTCATTTTTTGTCCAATTGTTGCCTGTCTTCCAGTTTTATCTAGAAATGATCTCTGGATGATCTTCTTTGACTAGATCATATCAAGTTTTCTTCAGGTTCATTTTCTCCATGGCTTTTCACTATTTATCAGACAATACTACTCATAATCAAACATCCTCTTTGATGTGATGTTTTGTGTATTCAGTTTTACTCTACACAGGTGTTGCCCTTGGTTTCTATGTCTTTCTGCTTAGCAAAAAGACTGAGTGTTTTTTTGATCAATGTTGTTTTGGGCCTCTTCTGATTCCCTCCTTGTGGCAACTGTTTTATATCAACTAAACATCACTAAGAAATGGTGACAGTCAAAATTTTATTTAGAATCTTGTATCTATTTACTATATTTCAGACTCTATAGCTATTTTAATTGAATGCAATGTCTCCTTTATATCTATATCCTTTCTGCTAATTTGATGCTCATTTTGACCTTTGCTCTAGCTAGTTTACAATTTGCATAAAAATTGATGATTTAAAAATGGTTCCTGTTTCAGCAAGCAGTGATTTCCTACTATGATATAGTCAATTCCATTCTTTGAGACATTATTCTTTATTTCCCAAGTCCAAAATCTTTGGAATTTCTTCTATGATATACAAGGGCAATACTTCTGAATAATCTATTAGCTGTTGGTTGCTTTTGCTTCTCAATCCAAATCATATTTTCCAATAAATTTTTCACTGTACTTCATCCAATAATGCCCACCTTTGCATTGAAGTTATTAAAGATGAAGGCATGTGTTAACTTTATTTGGAGAACTTTATAGAGTTCTTCATAGACTTTGTACTTCTTCATAATTTCCAGTTTAAACTGTCATATAATCTGGAATTCCCCATATAATGACCTTTTCTTTTTGCTTATATTCATCATGATTACTGAAAGGAAAAATGATAAAGAATCTCAAAAAATAGTCATTTTGTTGCCTGTAAATACAGGACAAAACAAGCTCCACCAACTACTTTATTCACTTCTCCAGGGAGCACCTGTGAACCATCAATCCATTTACTCAGGGCTTCTTTTATTTCTTCTGGTTCCACTTATAGAAACAATATCAATATTGACATGACTCAGTTCTTGCAGTTGATTCATTGGTCATGGGATAAAGTTCAGAGTGCCAATACATAAATTAACATTTATGGGTGATCTAAACACCCTTTGACTTCTTTCTTTTTCTAACTACTCTGCCACTGAAGAAGCAGGAAGCAAATATGTAGAACTAAGGGTCATTTGTTTATTTCTATTCCCTGGATAACCATGGCCAAAGAATGCATTACTTGGTTGTTCACCAGCTGGTGGTAATTCCTCAAAAGTTATCTAGACTTTATTCAGATATTAGACATATTCTGTTGCTGGTTCTAAATCCAAGGATTTTCTAGCTTTGGTAGACACCGACTGAGCTTACAATAATAATAATAACAATAATAGCTAATATTTATATTGTGCTTACCATGTTCCAGGCACTGTGCTAAGCGCTTTAAAGATATTGTCTTGTTTGATCCTTGCAACAATGGTGGGAGGTAAGTAGAGAGCTATTATTATCCACATTTTACAGACGAGAAAACTGATTCAAACAGAGGTTCAATGACTTGCCCTGCATCACATAGCTAGCAAGTACCTGAGGCCAGACTTCTTAGGTCTTCCCAACTCCAGGTCTTCTCAGTTCCAGGTCCAGCACCCTATCCATTGCACCATCTATTTACCCCTAACTCTACAGGGTAGATTTTAAGAACTCAAGGTTTCCCTTCATGTCACAATGAGGTATGAGAGTAGGATTTTTTGGAAACTCATAAGTTATTGTGATTAAACCATTTCATCGTTTAATCGTTAACCTGTTGATGAGTTTTCTCTGCACTTAGCTAAGTTGATCTTTGGAAAGGAGACATAGCATCACTAGGATCATAAAGACTGTTTCATCTTGCTGCTAGAAATAAAACTCCATTGGCATAGTCTTCAAAAGCCCAGGGTCACCTTCATGTTGAGTCAAATGATTATAATCCAAAAAATAGAATCTGTTCCATCTGGTGGCTTCCTGATTTCTTGGAAATTCCTTTTTGAGTTCAGAATCCATAGCTCTTCTGAGCCTTTATGATCCCAATAAAACTACACAAAAGTGAGAAAATTCAGTCAAGCAATACACTACTTGTTTTCACAGATGAAGGATCAGATGTGGGATTTCAGAAACTTCCTTTTCCAATGCAAGTTGGAACCTTCTCTGAAATATACAATCTTAGAGAGTAGCCTAGAAAAAGGAGAAGTGACTTACCTTAAGTGACTTGTCCATGATTACATAGCCAGTATGTGTTAGGGCCAGGGCTTAAACCCTGACGTGCATTTATCTACACACCACACTGCCTCTCATTGGGAAATACACAATGCCAAACAAAGGAGTCGCAAACTCTTAAAAATATGAGACCATAGAGGTCAATGAATCTAAACCATGTCCTTTAGGAATCCATCCCTCTACAATGTTCCTAAGAATTGTTCTTCCAGTTGCTGATGGAAGATAGTAGTTCTTCAGCTATAAAATAAGAATATTCATAGCTCCCTTCCTCACAGGGCTGTTATAAAGATCAAATGAAATAACGCATCTAAAGTGCTTTGCAAACTTTGAATCAATATATGAAAGTTAGCTTGATGATGATGGTGGGGGTGACTGTGGTGATGATTGTGTCCAGATTATTATATAGTTTGCTCAGTTACACACTCTATAGTCCAACTAAATGGTTCTTATTATTCCTCACATATGGCACTCCATTTCTTTGCATTTTTACATAGGCTGTCCTCCGTACCTGGTGTGCAGTTTTTCTCTTCTTGTACCTCTAAGAATCTCTTAGTTTCTCTTCAAGTTCACTTCAAAAGGCATTTTCTATATGAGGCCTTTCCTGATTCACCCCAGCTATCAGAATCATCCCTGGAAATTGTCTTGTATTTCCTTTGTCCAGATTTATCATATATGATCCCCCCAAACAGAATGTAAGCATCTTGAGGGTGTTTTTGGCCATGTGCCCTCAGTGTTTGGCACATAATAGGTGCTTAGTAAAGGTATACTCATTGATTGAGGAGAAATTGCATACCTTGTAAGGTAACTCATTCTGCTTTTGGTGAGCTCTAATGGTTAAGAAGTCATTTTTTATAACAAGCTGACATTTTTTTGTTGGAAACTTCCACCCATTTCTCCCAGATGACGCTGAGAGCTGGGGTCAAGCAGAGCAAATCTAATCCTTCTTTCATACGACAGCCCTTCAAACACAGGAAAACAGCTCTCACATCTCCTCTATGTCTTCTCTTCCTGGGGCTAAATATCCCTTGTTCCTTCAGATAATGGAACAAGATTCAACCACCACTACCACACAGATATGTAAAGATTCCTCTAAGGTTAGGTATTTTTTAAAATTCTACTTGTATTTTTAAAGTTATTTTCTAAAGTTTTATCACTGTGAATTGCTTCCCGGGGGGTAGATATCTGTTAAGGGAAGTCAAAGAATGAGAATGTACAAGGGCTCTAGAGGCCACCAAAAATCTCTGACTGAAGCAGATGAGAGGACAGAAAAGGAAAAAATATTTCTATTGAAGAGTGATCCCAAGTATATGAATATTTTTCTGAAAAGTATAGTACACAGTCATTTCATACTTGAGATACCAGGAGTTACTTCTCCTTTGATTGGGTTCCCCAAAGAAATTGTTTCCTGTTAAGTGTATAATAGTTTAGAAAAAGAAAAAGGGAAGGACCACAAGGGATAGAGAAAAAAGACCAAACTGATGCAAGATAAGGCAAAGTAGAGTAAGAAAATATCAACATTTATTGCACGATAGATCAACGAAAATGAATCAGAAAGCCCAAGGTCTCCTTCAGCTGGCAATTCTACAAATGAAAAAGTGAAAGAATAAGGCAAGAGAGGAGAATAGTAGAGACCAACATACTTATCAATGATTATCTCAGAGCAAAATCCTAAAAATTAAGATTTGGATATAATCATAATGGCTCTAATTCCCAATTAATATTAATGAACCTGGGGAAACAATTCACTTTGACTCATTCAACAACTACCTACTGCATGAAAAGCACTCATCAAGGTCCTGGCATTAGGTATATCATCCAGGAAATACATGAAGAGAAAGAGGAATGAGTCTTTCATACAGCAGGAATTAAGGCCACTCAAGAGACAGCCTACACCATGTAAAAGGAGACTCAAGCATGTCGGGTAGATCCTCTACCTGTGGGACAGGTGGATAAGAATCTTATAAGTTGAGAAGGTGTGAATGGGTTGTCATGTGCAATGGTTGAAGGAATACCTAGTTTAGTAACATCACACATCCACTGATGTTTGGAAATAAATGTGATAGTATTAGATAATAACTTCAATCTATATAATGATGTGAATTTTATTTTCCAAAGAGTTCATTAAGTAAAATATATAATTCTAGATATTGAATATGAAATTCCAATAATACTGTATCCAGTGGGTGTTATCTATATTCAGCTAAGTTGATCAAATGTAGGTCATTCACAAAAAAATAGGATAATCTTTTCTTTTTTGAAAAAAAAAAGTTATACTTACTGGGGCAGTTGGATAATATATTGAATCGAATACCTGGTCTGAATTCAGGAAAACTTGAGTTCAAATCTACCTTCAGAAACTTATTAGCTGTGTAACCCTGTGTAAGTCACTTAACCCGATTTACCTCAGTGTCCTTCTCTGCAAAATGAGCAGGAGAAGGAACTAGCAAACCACTCCAGAATCTATGCCAAGAAAACCCCAAATGGAGTCACAGAGTTAGACACAAATGAGTAACTTGTATTTACTGTTTATTTATTTTTGAACAATTATTATTTATTTTTGATATTCATTTTTTTAAGTGCTGAGTTCTGAATTCTCTCCCTCCCTCCACTACCCATTGGGAAGGCAAGCGATAATAGAATAATCTTCTCAAGACACATTTGGAGAATTTGATCAAGGTTATTTGGTGACTCTGAGGTGGTTTCCACACAAAAACTAGCTTAGGAAAGAGGTAAGCCTAAATTCAGCGAAACAGCTGGGGATTTTGATAGGAACTGGTTGTTTGCCTAAATTCAAGTGGTTAGTTTAAATAGAAGTCATTTTTGCCAATTGAATCATTTGAATACTGGGGTGGAGGGAGAAAGAGGAGGCAAAGTGGTGGAGAGAAGGGAATTCTTATATATATTTTCTCAGTCTACCTGTAAGGTAGGGTGTTTGTTTCAAAAATAAACAAAAGACC
This sequence comes from Bettongia penicillata ogilbyi, assembly GCA_023548195.1. Taxonomy (NCBI): domain Eukaryota; kingdom Metazoa; phylum Chordata; class Mammalia; order Diprotodontia; family Potoroidae; genus Bettongia; species Bettongia penicillata. Next base: position 7,223,027 of record JAJHZJ010000198.1, on the reverse strand, counting down.
TATACAGGGTTGACTGGTTTGTGGCCTATGTAGCTGGTTATACAATAAAAGAAGTGTTTAAAACTTTAATAAAGTTATATTACACATATGAGATAAGGACAGCCTAGGATGGGAAAGGTTGAAGGCCCTTCATCATCTGATATAAGACCCCCATTTCTACAGGTCAGGAAAATTAAAGCCCAGAGAAATGAAATTCATGCCCAAGGTGAGGCAGATATTAACAAAGCCAGGGTTTGAATCCAATTCCTCTGAGTAAAAATTCTACTCCATAAATATAAAATAGCCATTGGTATAAAGGCACAGTGTTAGATTCATAGGAGCACAGATTTAGCGTTAGAGGAAAAATAAGACAGACTTGGGGGAAAAACCCTTAACTTACAGGTGAGGAAACTGAAAGTATAAGTCAGGATTTGAATTAAGGTCTTCCTGACTCCAAAGTCAATAGTCTCTCTACTATATTATCCTGCTATTTAGGATACAAAGTCAAAAATGAAGTAGTCAGTTTCTTCATTCTTTCTGCTGAACTGATGGGAGTGAGGGAAGAAAGGAATAGAGAAAGGGAAAGAGAGAAGAAAAAAAAAAACAGAACTAGTTAAGAAAGAAATGTTCCAGGGAAATGGGAAATGGTGGCAGGGGTCCTTTTCTAGGGGAAAAGGACTCAATATTTTTCCCATAGGCTATCTAGGTGGCTTGTTAGCATCACGTTAACCCTTTCCTCTCTACTCTAGGCCCTTCAGGACTGTTCCTTGTGCCTAGGGACCCAAAATGAACAGTATTCCTCAGTTTGCTTGAAGAGGTTTGTCGAACAAGACCACCCCCCACTTCCCACATCAATTTGTCTGGTTGAGATAGCCCCCCGCAAGGCACATCTCAATTGCCTCTTGTGAGTGAGGGCATGATTTTTGATCCACAGTAATGTGTAATTATCTGTTTCTGAATGTTTTAGTAGGAATTAGGACCCTTTTAAAAAATTATTTTAACCAAACATATTCATTTCACAGCATGGGAAAATCACTTGCTCCATCCTAACAGTGTTTATCTTTTCTGTCTAATATTTCACAGGTTGTATCCTGCTCCTTGGGCAAGTGGAGAAATATTGTCTGGGTTTATTAAAAAAAAAAAGAATAGAAAAAGAGAAAAAATGAAAGAAAAAAAGATACTTATGGACACAACTATGCCCTTCTCCTCATCTTTAGCATTCTAGAATGTACCTGTGTTCAAATATTAAGAAATAAAACAAATATAAATTATGCATTTTCCAACTTAATTTAAAATGCATTATGCACTGCTTTGTTCTCTGGAATTAGTATTATTAAGGGTACAGATCTGTATGGATTAATTTTGAGTCAGTTCATTCACTTCTTTGTAATTCAGTGGCAAGGATTTCTGTCCCCAGGCGTCAAATTAAATTTTTTACTGTAAGTAACATGTACAAAATACAGGCCTCTTTGTGTTCCTTCTTTGTTTTCCTTACATACACCGCCTTCCCATCTTCCATTTCCCCTATGTCCAAAATCCCTCCCTTTGCAGAGTAAAACTTTTTTTTTCCAAATGATTTTGAGGAAATGTGAGTACTGTCAAAATACTGGAGTCGTGCCTAATAATAGTATTATCTTTTCGTCAGTGTTCAGAGTCTGAGAGCCCTGCATGGACTCCCTCCAATCCCAAGCTCCACTGCGACCACCCCCAGGCCCATGCCTTCCCAATAATTTTGGCAGCAAATGAACTGTGATTTCGCGATTATTTAATATACGTAGCCAATCATCATTTTTAAGTATTGTTTTTAGCCCAGTAATTCTTTGTTCTGCCGAAGTGCTTTAAATCTTTATTTCTCCCCCCTATAAACTGAGCAAGGAAATAGTCGGCATTCTTAATTAGTCTTCTTTAAACACAATCTCCTTTCATATGCACTAATAAAGACTAAGGATGGCTTCCCTCTTGTTTAAATAACTGCTTGCTGTAGTATAAAATTGTAAGAGACATGATGCAGATCGAGTTGCCGGCTTGAAGTGGAGAATAGGAACAAGCAGCCCCATAATAAGCAGATTTTAATGATTTACTATAAATCAGCATTTTTGCCCTGTCAGTGAGATTGAAGAGGCAGACAGCTCCTCACATGTCTGGCTAGCAAATGTCTTTCTGATGAATCATGTGCTCGGAATCCCTGATCACAACATTCCAACGGCACATCCATATAATGAGGGAAACATATACACAGCCCTCCGATGGCTGCCGGGAGGCTGCAGGAATATATGTTTTTAGTTGTGGGGGAGTTAAGCCCTTACATTGATCTGGCGGCTGTTCAACAGAGGGTAATGGAAGCGTATATTACCAGGTTAACTATTGAGGCCTGAACACAGGCTACTTTGCATAAATACTCTCCTCTCAAGACTTTTGATGAAAAAAACTAACCTTTCGTCTGTAGCGGGTGGGGAGGGGGAAGAAAGGGGAGAGAGAGAGAGAGAGAGAGAGAGAGAGAGAGAGAGACAGAGAGACAGAGAGAGACAGAGACAGAGAGAGAGAGAGAGAGAGAGAGAGAGAACAAAAGAAAAGAAAAAAGAGACAAACTAGAAAGAGGATGATATAAATATAAAGTATCTGGGCATAGAAAACAAAACACAAATTAGGATGACTTCCATTTTGTCAGGAAACTCCTACTGAATAGATCTCTTCATCTTTTCCTTATCTCTACACATTTCCCTTCCCTTTCCCTGACCCTTGCCATTATCAATGCTCCTAGTGACATAGTCCCAATGCCCAGCCAACCCCACCCCCAACTACTGCTATTTATACATCATCCTAGAGTATCATCAAGAGGAACTTATCTGAGGGTTGCTGGAGAGCCTGGAAGAGAAGGTCACAACAGTCTTTCAGGTTATCCTTGGAGCTTCAGCTTTTTTGAGTCACTGATATCAAGGGCCATTCCTGTTCCAAACCGCAAGCAAATGAGCTAAGAACAAACATATTTATAAGCACCTACTATGTCACAAGCACTATGCTAGGCACTAGAGATACACAGAGAAAACTGAAAAAGTCCATGCCCTCAAGGAGTTTGGATTCCATCTGGGAAAAACAGTATCAAACATTGATTCAAATTCTGCTATACATAAGACCCATAAGACATAAGGGTAAAATAAGATACTGTGTTTGCCCTCTAAAAGTCCAGTATTAGCATGAGGCATCGACAAAGGAAAGGACCAGAAGTTTCTCCCCACTCAGCTCCATGGATAAAATAGGTTGTCAGGAAATACTGATTAATTGTGACGAAGATTATCATTGATGATGAGATAGTGAGGGGTGACTCAAAGAATTCTGTGCTCAGAGTCAGAGGACATGAGTTGTTTAGGCAGTATTAGCTAAGTAACCACCTCTCAGAGACTCTTATCACATAGAGTTCCCTCCTTTTGAAAAAAAGTCAAATCTATTATTATTTTTTTAACATTCTCTGAAGGAATATCACTATCTACTTTTCTTTTACCTGCAGCAATCTAAAGAGCAATGGATACAAAATATAAGTGATCAACCTTGTATTCTCACCGCACTTTTTCCCCATGTTCCTGCCCATGGGTATATGATTTAGGCTCTAGGCCTGCCCCCAGCCCACTCCAACACCTCCCCTCCTCCCCTGCCATGAGTTAAAATATTTAGTTTTATTTCTATGTATTTGTGACAATGATTGCTTGCTGGGTTGGGGAGGGGAGGAGGAGGACAAGCAGGAATTAATATGATGTAACAACATAAACCATGAGTGAAAGTGGTTAAAAGCTCTAAAATGTACAGTAATAAAAAGTTTGTTGCTTTATGCATTCCTTGTGTAATTATTTAATCCACTGATGAAGTCCTTTCTGAGTCTTTTAACTACTGTTAAGGATGGGGGCATGGGTACATCAAAGTGTTTGGTTTTGCTTTGTTTTCTACCTTTTTACTTCAAATTAATCACTTTTCAGACTGGTTTAGCCAACTAGAAAAAAGGAAGGAAATTAACTTGGAATCATTAAAACAAGAAAGATAGAGTGCCTTTTCGGTCAACCACCAACTCAGCTCTTGAGATAACCTATAACATTCTGGTTTCTTCTAGAATCCTGAGATGCTGACTAGATGGGTTCTGTCTATACCACCAGTTGGGTTAGCAATTTGATCAGAGTAATGGAGGCACTTTTTTAACCTAATAAAAAGGTAGAACAGTCTAGGTAGCAGGCTGGCCTTTTTCAAAGGCATCATAATGATGGATTTGACATGGAGGACAGTGCAGCAAGTGTCTCTTTTTAATGTTGTGTTACCACAAGAAGACAAGATATATTGGAACAAATTTTAAAATTGCCACACAACACCTGCTAGAAATGAATGCAGAGATGGCACTGATGACTAAAGTGGGCAAATAATGAATGCACATGAAATGAACTGGAGACATGTATATTTTCATTGTGTACCAACACAACATCATAACAAAATTGACCTCATATTTTACCAATCATATGCAAGAACTTAATACTGCTTTTTGTCAGTGGTATCCTCAGCTGCAAGTCATACAACATATTGATAATTAACACAGGGCAATCATAAAAAATCACTTCATTCCTAAGCTTAGGTTAGATGAAATAAGAGGTGAAATTGAGATACACAAATATGAAGAATATGAGGTTGAAGACCTCAGGTCATCAAAATATTCATTTACTGAAAAATTCTAAGATTATACCTGATAATGAAACAGATAAAAACAGTCCTGATTCCTCAGATAGTTTTGAAAAGGAGATGGGCATACTTGAACTGGAATTCCAAAAAGCCCTTTTTGAGTTGGACAACATGAACACAACTAGCAGACTGATCATATATCATAAAGAGGAATTCAAAAAAATCTGGTATCTGTTATAATCATCGTCATGTTACTGTACTCCAACCTCTACCTCCAAAATGGCACTCCCACCTTGGACCCTCTAACCTTCTGAATGATGAATTTTTTCCTAACTAGTCAAGCCTAGACCAACCTCATTGCTGTTTCTCTCCAGTAATCTTCAAGCTATGTGGCAGGTAGCCTTTCCCATTCCCTTCTTTCACTGTTTCCCTCCCACCTACCCTTCCCACTTTCAAATTCTATTTCCAGGAACAGTAATCAAATCAACGCTATCATTCCTGGAAACTATGTTTTAATTAACTGACTTGCAACTATATGCCTCATCCCTGCAACAACCCTGATGCCTTCCTGGCCAGTACTGCACTATTTGTGTCCTTTTTCCCTATTAAAACCAAGGGCTATCTTGTTTTTGTGTTTCTATTCCTAGCACTTAGCACAGCAACATCGCATAAAGGAAACACTTAATAAATGAATTTCATTCATTTATTCATTCATCTTGAAGACATTCTCCCATAATACTTTATAAAAAGTGGAAAAATATTTCAGGACCTGTACAAAGCAGTACACAGCCACAGCAACAACTATAGGAAGAAACATGGAGCTATGAAATAATGCCCCCATGCAAAGGAGTCAAGCACTGCCATGGCAGAAAGTGACTTGCAAGATCTTTTAAAGATCTGCAGAAAGGCATTAAAATGACATCAACATCTAGCTCCTATAGAAATGCCTTATTAAATGCCTTATTGCCCAATTAAAGGCATCTGGAAAATACAAGCTTTTCAGAAATTCTGGATTTCTTTAATAATCAATTAAATGAAAAACTTCAGGCCAATAAAAGAAGTGAATGCAGTGAAAAGAACAAAATAAACTGAGTCCAAACTTTACTGTAGATATTTGGAAAGTAAAAATTAATCAGAGGTGAGAGAGAACACCTGGGAAATGAGATTTGGAAAATTTCTGGTTGCTCTGTGGGTTCAAGAAGTCCCAGCATAAACATGGATCAAATAAGAAACAGAAACTTACACATCATTAATATAATGAATGACAGAACAGTTATATTGGGGAAAGGGGAATGGAGGGGTAACTGAAACTGTCTTCAGGGCAAAACTGGAAGTGTCAGGGCGAAATAATATTCCTAACTTTGTTCAAATGATTCATCATGGTCCATGATAATTAGCAAAGCACTTTACCAACTTCCTTATAGACATAAGCCTGATCCCACCTTTTGAGATGCCCGTAGCCTGACACTCAGAGAAGACATCACACATGGTGGTATGTTGATAAATGTTTAACATCTAGTTCTTTAAAAAATGTACTCAGTAACAAAGGTTTACATTTAATCTGTATTATTAACATTTTCTCTATTAATTCCTCTAGTCTGGATAATCCACAAAATAATCAGTCATCCCTGGTTTGTAATACTGGCCACTCTTCAAGGTGTAAATGCTTGTACTGAAAATTTAACAATTGGCGCACAAGAGCTGGTTCAAGTTGACTATGATGCACCACTGCAGTTAACTCTAAAAGATGAGAAAACCAGTCAACCCTCCAAATACAGACAATTATGTGTTTATATACTTTATGCAAAGTTTTGTAAGAAAGTATTATCACTAGAAACAATCTAGAAAGACTTAATAGAAAACAATATTTTGACAGAGGAGAAAAAAAATAGTATACGAAAAAGTCCCAGGGATGTAAAGAGCAACTTGCAATTAATTCAATAATTAATGAAAAAATTGTCCCAAAGCACCATCACACTTATACTGATCTTGTTGATTATTATAAAAATTTTGACCACATTCTGCACTTACGGTTTATTCACATGCTACAAATATGTAAAATGGAAATGAGTAGAATGAAAATACTGGAGATGTCCACATGGAAAACTCTGAAACATACCACCATCACAATAAAGTTAAGAACAACTGACAAAAATATGGAATCATTCAACAAGACAAGTTAAGCCCTTTAAGGGTCTGCCTAGCCTTAATTCCAGTGTCATCTCTTCCAAATAGAACTAAGTATGGTTTCTAAATCAAAAACGGAGTTTGAACAAAAGATCTCACTAATCCTTGAGGTCCAAGGTTGCATCCATGATTCTAACAAAACATACATTCGATAGCTCCTTCCTCTCATGAAATCTTCATCCAGCAACATCAAAATATTATCTGGACTTGATAAATGTAAAATTTATAACACACATAAAATAAAGATAGAAACTTAAGACTTTTAGATTGAATCCATAGGTCACATTGAACCTATGAAGTTGATACAAATATTTGGTCTCATGCAGGTATAGTGAATCAAATATAAAGATATCAAAAGAATACTGTGGTTAAATACATTAAGAGACTTACTGGCATCCTGAAATCAAAACTGAATGGGAAGAACAGATTTCAAACAATTAACATCTGTTTAATATCGGTGTTACTGTATATTTCCAGAACTGCAAAATGTACCATAACAAATATGGAAAGTATCGTCCCAAAAACCTGTACAATATTAATGAGACACAGAGTACATGGATTTAAAGCAAAAAAGAAAGATGAACACTTCTTTGCCAAAAGGAGGAAGTAGAATACCTTGCTAGAGTATATGATAAATAGATTAAAATAAAAACCTACAGAAACACTTTTGAAATAAGCAGACACCGCTTCAATGGGCAATAGTAAATGAAGATAACAGGCAAACATTATTAGATTTGTCAAATATAACAAAAAGGGGTTTACCTCATAACAGTCCAGGATCAGGTAATAGACATTTTAAGTTAAAGAAAGGTCAGCCTTAAGAAACCCAGACTTATTGATCAATGCATATTATACAAAGAAAGAGTAGATACTATTACTGTAGATTGCAAAAACATGGTACCTACTGAATACCTAGTGATCTCGTGGCTAGAATCAGGGAAAATTCATCAGGACTTCACCATTCTTCCTGGATTACCAGAGTCTCACATTACGAAGTTTGACCTCAACAAAACCTGAGGCAAACAGGGTTAAATGACTTGCCCAGGGTCACACAGCCAGTAAGTGTCTGAGGCTGGATTTGAACTCAGGAAGATGAGTCTTCCTGACTCCAGGCCCGGCACTCTATACACTATATCCATAGCTGCTTAGTAAATACAATTTCTAGAAGCAAATTAAGTCTGTTAATCACATGGGAAGCAAATTGTAGATTCATGAACAATAATTCTTCAAATTCCAACCCATTAGGGTTATCTCTATGAGTGTGAGGGGAGAATTATCCACTGGGCACCCCCAAAATACATATGATACTGGGGAAAATAGCCAAAGATGAGGAACCATACATATATGGCTTATCTAGTATAGTTTTGGGGCCCTTAACATTCTCAAGAGCCCATCAGAGACAATTTCTACCCACAATCCTCATAATTAGATATACTATGTTTCAGTGATCCAAATTAGCATTTTGTTGTTTTTTTGGCTATATAACTATACAATTTGCTTTCTGGTGTGTTTCTTTACAAGTCAGCCTCAGTTCTTTGGGATAACTTCGCTTGTTTGAATGCTTGAATACTAATAGCTGTTGGATTAGTGTACTCATTTGTTCAAGATCACCCAACGACATGCAGCTAATATGAACAATATGGATTTTGCATTAAGGATTTTACATCCTTAAAATACGAGTGCCTACCAGTTCACCTAGAGCACACCATGATAGCTCATAAATGTAATTTTTTTGGTTTTTGCTTTTCAGTAGATCTAGAGTGCTTGCCTAATTATGAGATCTTTTTGGACTGCAGATCTGCAGGATAAAGTTTGCCTGCCAGTCTAGAAACTTCAAGTAATCAACTCCAAGTGTATAATCCCTTTTAGGAGCCTCACATTGGTTGGTGGCTTACCTTGCCCCGTTTTCTTTCTTTTCATATTGAGCCTATTGGCTCCATTACTGGAAAAGTTTGACTCTGTTCAGATGGCTCTTGCAGTAGCATGGATCCATTGAGGACATTGCAAGTACCCTTTGGTATAAGGAACCAGATAAAGTTTTGTCTGGATTGACACAAGAACCCCTTGGAGAAATTGTAGTGAGCCTTTAGTTGTAGAAAGGGATATCTAGAGATATTTTTTTTCTAGACCCAACTGGTGGCCCTATACCCTGAGGGAATTACATAAGACTTTTTATTTTGCTAGGATAGTGGGTTTCTCATCTGAGGATGATTGGGTGACATCCAGGTGACCCCAGGTCCTCCAGTCCTATAAAAACAACTCTGTCTACCAATCTTGTAAAGGCCAGGCTTTCTTTCTGAGATAGGATAACTGTTCTGACCTTTGGTTTGGGAAAGACCATTTTGAGAACCTATATGCTCTTTATGTGTATTAGGCAAGCAATAACCGGTAGTAAGTTTTATTGAACAAAAACAGTAACAAATGTTCTTTGTGGAATTTTCATAGCTCTCTGTTTTGAGGTGACTGTGATTCTTGGTTGTAAATTTGGGGCAGTACAAGATCTATGTGGTCCCTGGTCTTTTCTGATAATGTTCCCTCAGGACCTCAAAACCTCTTCTGGGTTGGGGTATGAACAACAGTTTTAAAATTTGCCTCAGCTAATTTTTTTTATGGAAGCTAATTTTTAACATGATCAAGAATATAATTGGGGGACTGGCCAATTAGGGTGGGATAGGCAGCATTTGTTGAAGCAGACACAGATTAGTCTCTGTCTGGTTTCAGCACTTGGAGTATGTGCCTATGCTCTCTGCCCTCATTCAAGCCAACCATATGTGGAGACTTAGTGATCCTACTCCAGGCCATGAATAATCTGAGGGACTGGTGGCTAAGACTCTCCTGGTTCACTAAAGAGCCTGCAATCCTGATAATTCATTGATTGCTTAATCAGAACTGAGTGTGTGTACCTCTCTGTTGGTGCTTTGTTTTTTGTTTTTGCTTTTGTTGGAAACAATTAAGGAAGAATTACTGTGAGCTTCTGAGAAAAAGGAAGCGCAGCTGCCCTTTCTACCACCTGGTCATCATATGTCACTGAGAACATATCACCTCTGTTTTTCCTGCTCTTAGATGAGTGAGTATTCCTGAGAAAAGAGTGCCTAGGTGATGGGGAAATTCATTAGAAAGCTCCAAGTTTCTACTCGGCGTCTGTTAGTAGTAGAGCCTGCTGAAGTAGTAGTGATCTACCACAGGTGAAGTGTTTGCAGGATGATGTGAGAAGACGATCAAGACAGTTCCTCAAGGGCAGTGAGTGGAGACTTTGGGAATTATGGCCTCTTGCTACTTATGGATTCTAGAAATTCATTTATCTTTGGAGCTCAGCAGAGAGCTATACCTAAAAACAAAACTCTTGGGGGCTTCACGAAGAGAGGAAAGAACTTCTGGGAATGGCATTTGAGAGGTATCCCCTTGGCCACTTGCATTCTCTGCCCATATGCCTCGTTTTGTTGTTCTTGCCTTGTTGTTTTCAGTTGTGCCTGTCTCTTCATGACTCCTTTTGGGGTTTTCTTGGCAAAGATACTAAAGTGGTTTGCCATTTCCTTCTTCAACTCACTTTACAGATAAGAAAACTGAGACAAGCATAGTTAAGTGATTTGCCCAGACTGCATTCGATTTCCCCTGACTAAAGGTAGGGTACTCTGTCTACTACACCACCTAGTTGCCATATGGCACACTACCATTGTAATTTACATTTGAGCCATTTCCCCCCCATCCTCACCAGGGACCTTAGTTTGCCAATGTGGAGGGATTGTTTGTAACTATTGTTTTAGCTCTGTGTTCTCTGAAAATATCTTTTATCAAAGTTAATAGAGTTCCACTTGTCCACTTATAATGAAGAGCACACTGTGTGGGAGCTTGTGAGTATAAGTACCAGAACTCCAAACCACTCATGCATACCCCTAGAATGCATTAGGAAACAGTAGTCATTGCATTCTGAAGAACCAACCTGCAAGTATAAGTCAGAGTTGTGGAAGTGCCCCAGAGGGAGTACTGCCCAAAGAAACAGTAGAAATTGTGCCATATATCACTGAAGATGACATAAATTTAGCACCTGTCAAATATCTAAAAAGACAGGATCAAGTAGCCCTAATTATACACCAGAAGCTTACTATCCTTCATCTAATGACAGATGACAAATTCTTATACTACAAATGTAGCCCCAAATATATCCTTAAGAATTCCACAAATGAACTCTACTGCATTTGGAGCATCATTGCATGCAAAACTGTCACCTGCCATCACTTGGACACGAAATTGACTCAGAAACAATTAAGAACACTCTTTTTTAGTAGATATCATCATTCCAAACACTCATAGCCAACAAACTATGTGGGATGAAAAACTCTCAAAATGTAGAGACTAACTGGAAGAAGCCAAAATGTGACCATGCAATCTACCTATCTCTGTGTGTGCCTATTTTGCTATCATACCGTCTGCTGCTGGGGCTATCTCAAAGATGCTTTCAGGCAGTTTATAGAAAATAAATTTGCATCCTAATATTTCCACTCAATTATAAATAAAAATTACTTTGTCCACCTATACAATACTTCACTGAACAGTAACTATAAAAGAACAGTAGTAGCATAGTGCCTTGTCCTTGAATTCTTTCTGTCCATATGAATTCCAAAAAACATAGAAAAAGAAGAAGAGAAGGAAAAGGACAAGTAACGTAATGATCTATCTCAGGACCATTTCTTTCTGAACTCCACTGAACTAAAGAGAAAGATGGAAAAAGAAAAGGTAGAAAAAGAGAAGGAGAAGGTAAAGGAGGAGGAGGAGGAAGTGAAAGAGGAAGAAAAAGAGAAGAAGGAGGAGGAGAAGGAGAAGGAGAAGGAGGAGGAGAAGAAAGAAAACATATACAGTATTTTAGTTATGACACATACATACAATCTAATTTAATAGATGGGCTTTTCCCCCTCTGCCAAAGGAGATGGTGGGGAGACGATAGAATAGGTCACTGGCTTCAGAAATTGTCAACTTGGTCTGTACTTTTTTTTAAAGGAACACCTTTAAATAAAAACAAGAAAAAAGTGAGGGCTGATTTTCCCTGGTATGAGTAATAACATACTTAGAACTCCAGGCCTCATGGGTGAGAGGTTGTGAGTCTGTGGTTCAGAGGCACTTGTTAATGAGAGCTAATGCAGCCCAGCTCTGGCCTGCCTGCTTCTATCCAGTGCCTTTCTAGTCATAACAAAGTGTTTGAGGCTGAATGTGAGAGGCCTGAATTCTCCCAAATAAATTACTGTACTTTTTATTATGGTTTTAATTGGCATATTGTAGTTGCTTAAAGCTCCCCAGAACTCCTCAACTTGCCAGGAATGGGTGGCAGGTTTCTGTGCTGCATTTATTCCTCCTCCCACCTTCTCTCAGCCTTATGGACAGAACACACAAAGAACACATCTTCCATTGATTAGCCATGGCCCCCCCACCCTCCTCTTCAGGTACTAACTTTGGTTCTCACAAGATGAACAGAAAAGATCTTCCCTCATTCTTATTGACTTGAGTTCAAAATCCATAACTCAGCATTCAAAGCTCCTCCCCAATGTCTTTAGGATAAAACACATACTTGTGTATTTGATATTTAAAGTCCTTCACTATAGCCTCCCCTTCCAGGTTGATTATACGTTAATTCCCTACCACATCCCACTCAGGAGAAACTGACCTATTTATTTTTGTTCCATATACTGCCTTTGCATCTTTGCATAGCTGATCTTCTATACCTGGATTACTCTCTCACCTAACGTTCGTTTCTTGAAACTTTTGGCTGCTTCAAGATTCTGCCCAAGTGCCACCTCCTTCAAGGAGGCTTTTTATTTTATCTTAGTCTTCCACTTTTAAGTCCCCATCATTGTGGATTTATTTCATATGGATCTTACATTTGCTTGTGAATGTATTATACCTACCTTCCCAAAGCTCCCCCTGCTCAATCCCAGGAAAATGGAAATTTCTTGAGGGCAAGAAATGTCTCGTTTATGTCTTCGTATTAGAAGCACCCAGCACAGTGCTTGGCGCTTAATAAATGGTACTTAATAAATTCTTTTTGTTTGAAAAAATCATCTAGCAACAACTGTGAACTTATACAAACTCTCTCTCTCTCTCTCATACACACACACACACATCAAAAGTAAATGCTGCAATATTACAAAGAAGAAGCATGGTTACAAAGAAGAGATATAAAAAGATAGCCTCATATCACCACTTTGGGGAGGTAGGAGGTCCACAAGTGTGGTCCATTGCACATATGTTCAGACTTTTTTGGATATATTAATTAGTTATGGTGATTTTTCTTCTTTTTGTCTTTAGAAATATTATTTATAATATGTGATGACTCTATGGCAAGGAGAATAGAAAGAATACAGGAGTTTATTATGTCAATATACAAAAAAAAGAATCCATAAAAACTTATTTAAAAATGTCACCTAACCTTAACCTATTTTTCCAGCTTTATTTTCCTCTCTACACGATAGACAAGAATGACAGTAATGATAATTCACATTTATATAGTGCTTCAAGTTTGTAGAATGTTTTCCTCACAACAACATGGTTCTCCAGGGATGGGGGACCTGTGGCCTCAAGGCCACATATGGCCCTCTGAATCCACTTGGATTTAGTCAAAGGGTCAAGTTTGAGAACCCAGAGGGCCCTGTATGTGCCTAGTGAATGCTCCCAAACTGGCCATCTTGCCTTTCCTCGGATAGAACACTCTATCTCCTATCTCTGTCTTTTCCCTAACCATTACTTGTACCTGGAATGAGCTCCATCTTCACCACTACCTCTTAGAATCCCCTCTTTCCTTCAGAACTCTGATCTATATGAAGTCTTTCAGTCATCATCTCCCCCCTACCCCCTCAGCAGCCAGTCCCCTGGACAGGGGGGAAAAAGGAGATTATGGGGGAAAAATTTTTACCTTATCTTTATGTGTATTCTATATATACTTATACACATATGCGTTATCTCTGCAAGGAAAAATCCTTGAGGGTAGGGTCTGTTTTCTTTCTGTCTTTGTATCCCCAGAGACTAGTACAATTTTTAGCACATAGAAAGCACTTAATAAGTGATTGTTGATTAAACAAGGTTGTAAAGGTTATAGTTTATACTCCAGATGAAATGTGTTCCCATCTCCATGCCTTTGCTAACCTGCCTTTTCCACTGACTGAAGTTCTCTTCCTTTTTTCTCTGTCAAAATCCTGGTCATTCCTCAAGGCCCACACAACATTTAACAGTCTAGACTCCAAAATGTTGGGCAGAATCTAAGAAGCTAATATTGAATAGAGATAAATATAAAATTTAGAGTCCAAAACTAATCAACTACATAAGTACATAATTGGGGAGGCAAGGCTAAGAAGAAGTTTCTCTGAAAAATACATAGGGATTTTGGTGGACTACAAACTTAGTATGAGTTCCCAAAAGTGAATATGACTTTAAGCTGCATGAAAGGACAAATGTTAGTGAGGTGATCGTACCTACTGTATGTCCTAAATCTTCCTGGGTTGACATCTGTGTTCAGTCCTTGGTAGCACATTTTAAGAAAGACATTTCTAAACTGTGGAGTATTCAGAGGGGGTGACAAGAATGGTGAAGGGTGTATAGATTAGATCCTATAAGCATCAGTTAAAGGAAATGAGAGTACTATTCAGCTTGGGGAAGAAAGGGTTTTGAGGATAGAGAGGGGGGTGGGAGTCAGTCATGAAAGCTAGCTCCAAATATTCAAAGGTATGAGTTACTTAGAAAGGATTGCCTTTATTCTACTTGACCCTGGGGGGAAGAGTTAAGAGAATGAGATCAAAATAGAAGATGGGATGTTAACTGAATATAGGAAAAACTTCTGAAAGACTAGGACAATGCAAAAATAAAATGTTATGCCTTGAGTTATAGGGAGCCGAAGTCTCTCCCAACGTCTTTAAGTCAAGGCACACTATTGTGCCAGAGATTCTCATCAGGTGCAGACTGGACTAAATGATTTCTGATGACCCATTCACCCTGAAATTCTGATATTCTCTAATAGTTTGAAATGCTATCCTTCCATGTAGCCTTTCCTCATTTCTCCAATCATTCTTCTGATCTCCCATAGGACTAGGAACTTGTCTCATAAGTTGTTACACTCTCCCTTGTTCAGCAAATCTCTGCTTAGGTATCTTATTTCTCTCAAATATTTGTAATTTCCTTTAGTGCCCGGCACAATGCATTGCACATAATACTGAACATACTTTCAGTAATGTTTGCTGAACGAATGCATGAATAGACCAACTACGCCAGAGTCCTCTTTATCCACATGCCCCCAAACTCACCTTACTTGTTTTTTCCACTATGGTAAAAAAAAAAAAGAAAGAAAAAAACGTTTTTACCCATTGCTAAAAGAGAGACAACTAAAAGATGCCATCTGGGCAAACGAGAATTCATCTTTTCTTACATCCTGATCATAAAATTTAGCATGACTGATACTGTTGTTCTCTGTCACCTAAAAGTAACCAGTGAGAGGGACAGTCAGAGCGGCAGAGGGTTGCTAAAGAGATTGGATATACTCAGATTTCTTTTTCCTTTTCTTGATGTCCAAAAGTATGTATGGAGTAAAAAGGGAAGAGGGAATTGCCAAACATCGAATTGAGAAACAGCGTGATGTAGGAGAGCGTATAACGATCCTAGAGTCAGGAAGATCTGAATTCAAATTCTACTTCAGACACTAGCTGTGTTATCATAGGTAAGTAGTTTAATGTCTCCGAGCCTCAGTTTCATCATCTGTAAAATGGGAAAAATAAAAACATCAACCATCCAAAGTTGTGAGGAAGATCACATTAGGTAATGGAAAGCACCTGGTAAATCTTCAAATACTATATAAATATTCATTATTATTACTGATTGGATTAATGCAATTAAACTTTTCAAATTGTTCTGATCTCTTGATTTTTACATCACCATCATTACTAGATACACTCTCTCCTTACTCTATCTCTTATAACAAAGAATTTAAAAAGAAAGGGAAAAAAACAGGTCAGCAAAACTAACATCAACCAAATTTAACAGCATATGCAATATTCCACTCTCATAGTTCCCCACCACGAACTTGGCAAAGGAGGAAGAAAGGTAAATTTTCTCAGGTATTTAGGAACAAGCTTTGGTATCATTATATTTACACAGAATTAACTTATTTTGTTCTCTCCATTTGTACTGCTGTAGTCATTTTTTATATTCTTCACCTGGTTCTGCGTACTCTATTCTGCATCAGTTCATATAATTGCCCCATGAAGCTATGAATCCCTCCTTTTCCTTGTAATATTTCATTAAGTTCCTGTACCATAATTTGTTTAGCCATTTTGAATGTTTTGGAATTTTATTTTCTTTGTCTTCAAACTCATTGGGATATATGCCTGGCAACGTGATCATCTCTGAGTGTAAAGGAATGTGGATATTTTAGTCACCGTTCTAGCATTATTACAAATTGTTTTCCAGAACATTCTCTGACCTATAGGTTCACCAAAGTCTATTGTGCCTATCTTCCCACTGCCCTTCCAACATTGATTATCCCTATTTTTTTAACGTCTGCCAATTTGTTGTATGTAAGGTGAAACCTCAGAGCTGTCATGATTTTCAATTGCCTTCTTATTAGTGGAGCAATATTTCTTATGGCTATTAATAGTTTGCAACTCTCTAATTGAGAAATGTTTAGTCATATCCTTTGACCTCTTACCATTAGAGAATGTCTCTTGGTCTTATTTATCTACTTAATTTGATATATATTTAGTATATCAAACTCTAATTAGAAATAATTGATACACAACTGTGAAAGATTTATCTACTGATCAAGACAGTGATCCAAGACAACTCCAAAGGCCACGTGATGAAAAATGCTATCCACCTCCAGAGAGAGCCGATGAAATCTGAGTGCAGATTAAAGTATAGTTTTTTCACTTTCCTTCTTTTTCTTGCTTTTATATGTGTGTTTTCTTTTGCAACAGGCTAATATGGAAATAGGTTTTGCATGACTTCACAGGTGTAATCAATATAATTTTGTTTGCCTTTTCAAGGGGTAAGGAAGGGACAGGGAGAAGGAGAGAATTTGGAATTTAATTTTTTTAAATGAACGTTAAAATTTTTTATGTATAACATTTAATAAAATAAATAAAACATTAAAAAAGAAATATTTGATATTAATCTTACTCATTGGCTACTTCTCTTCTTATGCAAAAGCTTTTCTATTTCTTGGAATCAAAATATTGGTTTTTTTTTGTTTATTCCCAGTATTCTTTGTTTGGTTATGAACTCTCCTCCTAGATACCATTATGAAAGGCAACTGATATGATTTTCTCCCGTTATTTTTTTTTATAATAATGTGACCTTTCACACTGAGGTTTTAAATCTATAAGTTTTTGGTCTAAATCTAATTTCTGATCAACTGTTTTCCAGTTTTCCCAGCAGTTATTGGGGAATTATTCCCCAATATGATTAGGTAAGTTAAGACAAAGATTTTGATAACCTGAATAATTTTATCCACTCATTTACACAAATCTAATTAACCAGATAATTGCCAAAAATTATCCTCCATTTCACATTTTATAGACCTAGGCATTGTTCTCTGAGAAGGGCTGTGCCAGAGAAGGGGAAGGTGGCATCCTAAATTACATACGATTTTTCAAAGGCAGTTTTTTTTGCAGCTTAGTACTGTACTAAAACTTTGGGGCTACCTTGTGTATCTGCAGACTCCTCCATTCTTGAAACTTCCTGTGGTGATGTTGGTAACTACAGTTACACCTCGGATATTTTGTGGGTTTGGTTCCAGACCACTGCAATAAAGTGAATATCACAATACAGTCACGTGAATTTTTTGGTTTCCCAATATATATGAAAGTTACATTTATATTATATTGCACTATACTCTATTAAGTGTTTTGTAGTATTGTATCTAAAAAAATACCTCAATTAAAAAGCTTTATTGGTAAAAATGCTAACCATCACCTGAACTTTCATTGAGCTGTAATCTGTTTGCTGGTGGAGGATCTTACCCCAGTGTTGATGGTTGCTGACTGATCGGGATGGTAACTGCTGAAGGTTGAGGTGGCTGTGGCACTCTCTTTAAGTAAGACAATGAACGAAGTTTGCTACATCGATTGGCTCTTCCTTTTACAAAACATTTCTCTGTAGCATGCAATGCCTTTCTATAGCATTTTACCCATTGTAGAACTTCTTTTAAAATTGGAGTCAATCCTTTCAAACCCTGCCACTGATTTATCAGTTAGGTAATATCCTTCAGTGTTGTTGTGTCTCAGGGAATAGGGAGGTTGGAGGAGAGGGAGAGAGATGAGGAACAGTCACAACAGATACACAACTTTATTGATTAAGTTTTACGCGGGTGTGGTTTGTGGTACTCCAAAACAATTACAATAGCAACATCAAAGATCACTGATCAAGACCACCATAACAGATATGGAAACGATGAAAAAGTCTGAAATATGGCGAGAATTACCAAAATGTGACAGAGAGACATGATGTGAGCACATTCTGTTGGAAAAATGGAGCTGACAGATGTGCTCTTCGTAGGGTTGCTAAAAACCTTCAATTTGTTTTTTAAAAAAAGTAACATCTGCAAAGTTCAATAAAATGAGGCATGTCTGTACAACAAGGTCCCTATTCTGGGCTGTTTCTAGAATGAGAATTTTGGACTAGGTGAACCCCAAGGTCCATTCCAGCTCTAAACCTATAATGCCATGATCCTGTGGCCACAGAGTTGGCCATGAACTTATTCTGTAGAACGTTAATAAGAAGTAGATATAATAAATATGGAAAAACATGGAAAGAACTCTATGTGGCAAGTCAGGAGAGTTGGTTTCTACTCCTGGTGCTGCCGCTAACTAACTTATTGTGCTACCTTGAGCATGTCAGTTTTCTTCCCAAGTCTGTTCTCCCATCTGTAAAAGTAGAGGACTGGTTTTAATTGATCTCTCAGATCCCTTTCAAAAATAATTTCTATTTAAATTTAAAGTGTATTTCAAAGAGTACACATTTACACATGTGTCTGATGTTGTAGGAATGTCACTTCAAACAAAATAACAAAACTGTTCTGTTAATGTTTGAGGAGGAGTTAGTAAAATAATCCAGTTTAGCAACTCTACCTATTAGCTCACTTATTCCTGCAATATGTGTTGTGTTGAGGATAGCATAATCTCTAAGACTGATACAAAGCACCAGCCTAAGAAGAGCTTCCCTCTTGTATGAGGAGGTAATTTAATATTTGGCCTTCCAAAGATCTCCCTGCTGTGTTGCTCAGTACGTGCAAAGTTCAGTACAGAGAGGGTAATTGAGATGTCAACCAGGCAAGTAATTAAGGTAAGTACTGTAGGTATTGTCAATAAACCTGAAAGGAAAATTTGCCACATTTAAACTCTAATTCCAGATCTACCCAGGGATAACAGGGAATTACAGAACATGAGCAGGTTTTATTCATGGGACAGTGGTCCATCTGGGGGTAAAAAAATAAAGCAGTTGCAGGTCAATTTAAAGGTTAAAAGGAGGTCACCCAGGCAGAGCTCAGATGGGTTCTGGCCAGACAAGAAACCTCCTTGCCACGAGCATAGGGCTTTAACCTTTGACTCCAATATTATTTGAGGAAATAAATTATAAGGCAGATAATTGGGAATTAGCAGACATTCCATTTTTAGTAATTCATGTGTGTTTTTTTAAGAATGATTGCAAATTCAGTGGCAGTTACTTTAAAAAGATCGTAACTTGTAATTCTCAGTTTTTCAGACTGTAACTTTTGCATTTACTGCTAATTTCTGCACTGCTCTAAATGCAGTATATACATTTAGTTTAGAATTTATCATCACTGTTTGTGTAGATTACTCCAGCAGTCCAATCTATCCTCATGAAGCTAATGCTCAGCATTAGGAAAATGGGCTCCTTCTGGATCCTGCCGAGGGTCTGACTTCAGAAATCCGATGACACATCTCATTCTATAGTGTTGCCATCCTCCAGTACAGCCCCCACCCTCTAATCACCCCATCCCTCATCAGTGCCTAGAGTTTGTTATTTTGTGCCCCGGTGCCCAGTGTATGGGTCTGGTTTTTGCAAGTTGCTGGTGTCCATTGTCTGAGGATGTAAAAATCAATGACCTACATAAGATTTTGATTTTGCACAGAGAAGGGGGGGGTGATGGTGGTGGCGGTGGTAGAGAGAAACCAAGAGCCTATGATGGAAAATAATGAAAGAGTCAAGTTAAAAAATATTAGCACGTTGCACTCAAAAATATATTTTCAAAAGGATACTCATTTTTTAACGGGAACATATTTAATTTCATGGTCATTTGGTTAAAGCAGTTAATTTTATTAATGTGTTATTGAGCTGAGGGCACTGGTCACTTTGTTGCTAGCTGGGAAAGTGAAGATTCTAAATGCAAACTGTGTGTGTGTGTGGTTGGAGCTGGGGATGAGAAGGTAGGGACTGAGACCTGCTATTTTGCCATCACCACATATATTTGATCCTTGTTTTTATTTTGTTCAAAGGAAAAAAATGCCTGAGATTGCTGATTTCTGCAGAAAAATCTGCAAATGAACTCTTCCATTAGCACAAACATACCAAAGTCTTTAGAACCTCTCTCTTCAAAAGCATAATTAGGTATTTATTTCAGACATACTAACATCTTTGCAGTAGCTAATAAGATGCAGCCCATTTGAATATTAATATAATAAATGATTAAATTAAACAGAAAGATTCAGACTCAGAAATAGCCTTTGTAGGTCCCAGGGGGTCACTAAAACTGTATTCTATTTCTTCCTACAGTTAACATAGTAGAAGGGACAGGGATGCATAGAGCGTCGTTTGCCTTCTGAAACATGGAGTTTTCTACTGTACTATTCGGTTTCATTAGCCCACAGTTTGAAGCTGGGGCCTGGGCTGAAGTCGCCATGCTGGGACCCAATAGCCCCTCTTCCTGTTTCATGGCTTTCTGGCATCCGTGTGACGCATCAGTGCCTTGGCAAAGGCACCTCTCTGACAGACTCCATATAAATAGGTTAACAACAAGGAGGACACAAGATAAACTCATAATACAGCATCTTTTTTTTTTTTTTAAATCCATTTCACAAAGCAAAATGCCTTGGTTTTTGTTTTGTGTGTTTTCAGCAATTGCATCCTGAAATAGGTGTGTTATCGAATCTGTGCCCCAAACTGAGGTCAGAACCAGCTGAACAAGAAACTGGGATCAAGGGGTCTACTTTATTCCCTGACTTAAAGGACTCCCCCTTTCCCCAAGACGGCAGCAGAGAAAAGAACAGGCAAAGTCGGCAATTATAATTGGCCATTATTCCAATAAAGGTGTTTCCCTTTTTAAATTAGTTCATGAAAACTGCACACTCTCCAAATCCCATGAACCTGAGAGGTGTTAATAAACATCTGGTCATGGTTTTTGCTTAATTAGCATTCCTTAGTTTGGACTGAAGTCTGTTTATGTAAAACAAAATACACACACAGACACACACAGACACACACACACACACACACAGAGCAAAATTTTTTTGTTTTGTGAGGTCGAGTCTTTTCTTAAACATTTCCCAAAACAGCTTTTCCTAAACGTTTGGTGGGAAGTAGGAGCTTTTTTGAGCACACCAGTTCATCAACATGACTGAAGAAAATAAAAGATATTGGTATTTTCTTGTTTGCTTTTGTGATACATTTTGTCCTCGGCACTCAAACCTAATAACCTGAAATAGTTAAGTAGGCTCTTTGGAAAATTCAAACTTTGGGGTAGGGGAGAAAGATCAGGATGAACAAGAAAGGAAAGATATTCGAACTTCCATGCTAAATGGGGAGGAGGAGGGAATAACTAAAAAAAACCCAACAAACTCCATGAATGTCCATAGACCACACTAATATTATTATCATTTTCAGCTTAAATTTTGAAGAAGTCCTATCTCTCCAAGAAACAACATTGGCAGGAAGGTAATGGATAAACAGGCAACTGAGGTTGCAAGGCTCCACTGCCTAAATTAGATAAAAGAAAAGGAGGGAGAAAACTCAAAGATAAGTGGTACCAAGTAAATCAAAACAAATCATCTTACCAAACTTTATTCACATCTGATACCATTTTTAGAAATTAAGGT